>QUSF01000063.1:191278-344913 GCA_003676055.1 Chloebia gouldiae
CAGCAACAGCGCCCGCCGGCGCCGCCGCACTGCCAGCAGCACGGCCAGGACAAGCAGAGCCTCCTCCAGCAGCAGCAGCAGCAGCAGCAACAGCAGCAGCAGCAGCAGAGCCCGTGCCTCCAGTGCAACAACTGCGCCTACTACGGGGCTGCTGCGGCAGCCGCGGGGGATAACCTGCCCCTGCTGCTCCGCGCCTCCTCGCCGCTTTCGGGCGCCTTTCGGACGCACTCCTCGCCGCTGTCTTCCGCCGCCTCCTCCCGGCACGGCAGCCAGCTGAACGTCAGCGAGTTCACCCCGTCCAGCCATGCTGGCGCGTCCAGACAGCCTCACCAATATTCCCAGTACCACCAGTGCCATAGCCTGCAGCAGCAGCAGGCAGCCAGCCCCAGCAGCAGTGTCAGCAGCAGCAGCACTCACCATCATCATCACCATCACCATCACCACCATCATCACCAGCAGCAGCAGCGCCGAGAGAGCAACCCCTTCACCGAAATAGCCATGAGCAGCTGCAGGTACAACGGCGGCGTCATGCGGCCGCTCAGCAACCTGAGCTCGTCCCGCAGGAACCTGCACGATCTGGACTCCGAGTCGCAGCCGCTGCAGGCGCCGCTCGCCAGCCCCGCCGCCGCCGGCTCTGCCCCCGCCGCCGGCAGCCCCGCCGCCCCGGAGATCGTGGTCTCCAAGCCCGAACACAACAACTCCAACAACCTGGCGCTGTACAGCTCCGCCGGCCCCGGCCCCGGCACGGCAAGCTCCAACAACGGCGGGGGCAAGTCCAGCAAGAAGAAGAACCAGAACATCGGCTACAAGCTGGGACACCGACGGGCTCTCTTCGAGAAGCGCAAGCGCCTCAGCGACTACGCGCTCATCTTCGGCATGTTCGGCATCGTCGTCATGGTCATCGAGACCGAACTCTCCTGGGGCGCCTACACCAAGGTACCAGCTGGGGCGGCAGCCGGTCCCGCCGCCCGCGGCCCCCGCCCCGTCCCCGTCCCGCGGCGTCCCCGCTCTCCGGTGGCGCGGTGCCTCCTCGGGCCGGGGTGGCGGTGGGGCGGAGCGGCCCCCGCGCACGGCTTCTCTGAGGAACGCCGGTGTCTTTCTCTTGCAGGAGTCTCTGTATTCCCTCGCTCTGAAATGCCTTATTAGCCTCTCCACGATTATCCTGCTCGGGCTCATCATCGTGTACCACGCAAGAGAAATCCAGGTAATATTTCCTTCTGTGGGTCAGGGAGCATTGCTGGCTTAGATGAGGGGTGCGAGGCAGTTTGTCCAGGGGAGATGTGATGGTAAGTACTGGGCACGTCCTGCTGCTTCAGAAAGCAAACGTGGTCTCTGCAAGCCTGCCGAAGTTGGTGAATGGACCTCAGCCCTGGAGACGGGTGCCAAACGACGGGCAGGGAGCAGCCAGGAAGCTTTGCCTGCTAGAGAATTCTGCCTGCTAGGGAATGCTGCCTGCAGTTGTGCTAGAGGATTGCCTAGCCTTGAGGTTATAACCTGCTTTCTAGGTGATGTGCCTGTTGGCTCCTGTAGCAGATGTACAGCAATAGTCTTTTCTTTTTCAATGAATAAATTTAATGCTGTGCATTTTCTCTTGACGGCAAGGGGAATGGTCTTCACTGTGCAAGGTATGTAATCCTCAGTGAGGTGTCTGAAATAGGGGCATACTCTAGGAGCGTGTTTAAAAGAAGGAGGTAGATTGATATTTGACTTGTTTTATTTAATGCTGTAGTGTCTAGGAATGTGACCAGAGAAAAGTGTTAGGAAGGAAGGATAGGACTAAAGGTAAGAAAAACATAATGGTCAAAGCTATAGAGTAAATCTCACAGCTACCGTCGCGGCTTCTGTCCAGATGACTTAGTCCTAATTTCAGCTGCAATTTTTTTTGACCAAGAAATTTAAATGTACCATTTCAGCTCAACCAGGATGTACAACAGACAGAATTCAAAGTTTTGAAGGGGAAAAAACCTTACTCAAAGATCTGGTGCTTTTGCTTTTTCGGATTCGAGACTCCTTGAATTGAAGACTGAAATGTCAAGTTTCAAGGGCAATGAAGACTTTTCCACCTACCAGTCAGTTAAATAGAAAATAAAAAATTAAGCATTATGTGGTACAATTCTTCTTCTGTGCAAATGAATGCACATAGTTTCAATATGAAATGGTACATAGTCTCCTACTTAGAGTAGTGTTTGAAAAGTATTACATCACTGAAGACTTCTTGCCAAATTGAATCCTGTTGTACAGTGTTTGCACATGCAAAACTTCTTTTCCTGGCTCAGAACACAGTTTTTCTGCCTTAATGTCAAAGATATTGAAAGCTGTTTAATGATATTATGTTGAATAAATAAGTGTTCTGGAGATAGAGCAAATTTATAAACTACAGGAGTACTGATGAACATGTTTCTTTATCAGTATAAAAATAAATAAGTAGCACTCCTGCAGTGTGAGAGCCTTATCTGGTGTATCTTCCCACAAATGTTTCTTCAGGCATGAGCAGCAAAGCTTAAAACAAGCCCTCTCTAAATGTTTAAAATATTCTATGCATTTTTCGGAAACATTAAGAATTTTATGGAAGATATATAATTGAATTAAAATGAAATAATTGTAGGCCTGTGCAGGTACCCCAGCTTATACTGAGTACTTACTCCGAGACTCAGTTGTTGGGTTTTTTCAGGTAGAGATTTAAAAATTTTAATTGTCTTAGGAATCAGATCCCTTATGGATCAGAAATGAAATTTTTTTTTTAATTGTCTTTCCATTTTGGTTGTTTTTTAACTGATTGTTTTAAGGAACTTTCTCATATATGCAACTCCATGGCAGGAATTGTGCAATCATATGGCTTAATCCCAGTTTATGTAGATTTCAGTGCTACTGGACAGAGCACAGGTATGCCTGCCTGTAAAACAACAATACCCCAAGTTTCAGAATGAGAAACACCAGAAACTCAGTAGTCATGACAATGCCTGGAGAAGCTGCAGCTTCAAGGGGTTCTGTCATTCACATCAAAAATGAAAAGAAGTTCTCTATTTCAAGTTTATTAGAAGGAAAGGATGTCATACCCACCATAGCTACTAGATATATGCTCACTTTTGAATTTAAGCATAGTATGTTTTTCTGCACACACTTGACTTCTGAAAAATATTATGATAGGAGTGCAGGGCAAAGCCTGTGTCAATTTATGGTAATAAAATTTATGTTGCACTAGACACCTGGGGAAAAAAAGGTATCTTTAAAATCTCTTGGCTAAGTACATAATGTACATAATGTTCTCCAGTCAAAAGAAGATACTGTGTAACCCTGATAATGTAATGTTTTTTAAATAACCTTTAAAGCAGACTGTTTTCTGAAGGCAGACATGTCATCAATTCAAGCAAATGTTCTGCCCTGTGTAGAAGAATGAATAAGGTCTGTAGAACAGAGCCCACAGATAGTTGGTTGTGTCCCAGAGGACTTTTTGCATCACCTATTTGTCCGTTCAGTTCCCGTTGAAATATCCTTTTCTGATTATTATCTGAAACATACTTAAGTATTTGTTATAATGTAAATAAGCAGGAATTCATTGTGAGAAGAAAATTTGTTCCATAGAAGAGAAGAAGGTGGCTGTATTCATCTTGTGGCTCTGGTGTCTTTCATACTCTGGTGAGAGCAAACCAACCTAAGCGTAAGTAAATTTTTCTACAAAGCATGAGGCAAAAAAAAATTGTTGGGAGATAAGGAGCTGACAGTTTGGTAATTATTACTGAGTGCAGGATGAATACTGACTGAGAAACTCCTGGTGACCTAGAATGCTGGCAAGTGGAATTCAGCTTTTTCATTATTCTCAGTAGCCTTTAACCTTGATTTATTGGTAGGAAGATCAAACAGCATTCTAGGAGCATTCAAGGATGTCCATGGGACCAGTCCTAGCAGCACAGCAGGTAGCTTCAGTTTTTTTTCTTAAAGTGGCGTTGCTTGTATGCTTTGTTTTGGAAAGTCAGCCAGTTAAACCAGTCTCTAGAGTTTGCCTGCCCCAGACTTGCTGCTTATTTTAAGCAAGGGAAGTTTGTAAACGTTTGCCAATATTCTCCCCAAGCCGAGAAGTGCTGCAGCAGCGTCGGACAGCTGGGTTTCCGTCTTTTGCGGTGGTCCGGGCGCGGTGTCTGTGCGGCGGGCGGCTGGAGCGCCGCGGGGCGGTGCGGGGCGGCAGCCGGCGGTTCAGCACCGCGGACAGCTCCGCGCGGAGCGCCCGGCTCGGGCGGCGCGTCCCGCCGGCCGGCGGGCCGGGCACCGCGCGGCTCCTCCGGGGCTGCGCGGAACTGGCACATAGCTCCGCATCCGGCACACCGCCGTCTCCAGGAGGGCGGTAACCGCACTGTGCAGGCAACGCCAAGCGCAGGGATGCTGATCAGTCTTTGTGAAATACTGGAACTATTCGTTTTCCACGAATACGTTTTCCGTGATGGCACTGTATTAGCCAGACTCCAGGAGTAAAAAGGTGACTTGCTATGAATTTTAATAAATGTGAGTTAGTGTTAAGAGTACAATGAAACTCAGTTGAGTTAACTCAAATGTTAATTCATAGCTTACTTTATAATTTCTAGAAAAGAGGATAAAAATTGTGAGCAGGTTTGCTTCACATCCTTCCTCCTTCTAGAAAAAATTCTAATGAACAAAAGTTACAGAGTTGGAGTTGAGGCTCATGATAACTCCAAAATGTGTGTTCACTTTTTGTTCCATTTTTGTCATGCGTGTAGTGCTGTTAAAAACATTACATTACATCCATAAAAAGTATGGATTTCTCTTTCTCCAGGTCTGTGTGGTTGTTGATTTGGTTCTTCAGAACAAATGCTTTGTGTTTGAAAGATCAGTGGGGAAAATGTAATTCATCATTTTCCCAACCTAGAACAGGTATTTCTCTGACTGTTACTCCAGTTGAGAGTTTGAAGAAATGAAGGCGGGAAGAGCTAAAAAGACAGCATTACCCAATTATCAAAATAATTTTTGATGTATTAATTATTCACTTCATGCATAAACAGTTTGTTACTTAATACTATTTTACATAATTAAAGCAGAGACAATATGTAACATAATTAAAATTGTATTCTTTAGAATTTACTGTTCCAGTCCACATTTCTCTACTGGAATTCAATCCATAAATATAATAGAATTTAAGAAAATTTTGAATCGCAGTTTACTTGGTAAAGCTGCAGTTTTTCTAATTTTATTTGATAGTGGATCTCTCTGCCTATCTCTAGTATGGTTAAAGATTGAAATGCTTTTTAACTATGCACCCCTGAACTAGTACTGATATTTTCTTGTATTGCTAAGAGGAGAAGGATTAAATCAAAAGTCTCTGAGATTGCCATTCAAAGGTCTTTAATGTCATTTTTTGGGCATTCTACCACAGTCGAGTATTTCTTGAGAGATGGTGGTCAGCAGAAGAATATATCCACTGGAACTCTTCTTTAATGCTGGACTGCTTAGTGTACCTTCTCTGTAAATAAACATACTGCCTGTCATGAATAATAGTAACCTGAGTATTGCTAACCCATGCTGTCTCAGACAGCATCTGGGCTTCTTTTTCTTTTCCCTGGTACAGATGCTGTCACTCATGCAGAAACATAAAATTTTTTGGTATTTGTTAAAGCAAATAGAAATCTTTTGTGTGTGTGTGTGTGTGTATCAGCTGAGGTTTCTAATAGTTTTTAAAATGTATCACTAGTTCATACTTTGATATAACACCAGTGGAAAGGTTTGCAAACTCCAAGGTTAAGGTTAAATTATTGCTTGCATAGCAGAGCCTCAGAGGGTTGCAGGGGAAAAGCAATGTCAGTCCCAATGGTCTGAAGTGGTGGGCAAATAACATGCTACTGATAGATTTGGAATGGAACATTTTCAGTTGTCATTACTTTTCTATAAAATTACCACAGCTGAGAGCCCAAATGTCTTGCTGAAGAATCAAGAATCTTCTTTTCCCTGTGCCTGAAAACTTGAAAAAGTGGAACAAGCAGTATCAGGTAACAGAAAAGAATGGTAATAAATACATAATACCTGTTTATTATGCAAGTACATCCCATAATACACGATGATAATAAACACAGTTTATGGAGTTTCATTATCTTACTGGTATCAGTGAAAAGTTTTGTGGTAAAAATCATGCACTGGTGAACAGTTAAGCTCCCTTACAGTTTCTTGTCATAAGAAGTAATGCTTATTCTACAGACCAACTTTTTTTTTTTTAATTTATCTGTTATTTATTTGTTTCTATCCATGTCATTGTTTTACCTTCACTGGAGTGGTACATGTGCATTTCATTGTCTTGCTGGCAATCATTTGCCTTTTTCTGAAGCTCAAGCTGTCTTTGCTTAGGTGTATTGAAGCATCAGGGATTGCTCACACAGACTGTAAATCTTCAGCTTAAGAAATTAATGAGTTAGACTAAGAGCACAGAGAACAAGTCTGATGAAAAACTGCTGCAAATCAAGAAATAAACTTAGAGTGTTACTTAACCTGATCTGAAGTCTCTTGAGAATTAGTGATTTTTTTTTTCTAATTATTCTGATAGATTTTGAGTCAAGCAACAATAAACTCATTGTGTGGCAGTTGATCAAGGATGCAGTAACTTCATATGCAGATTCAAAAACTCCCTTTACCAATTAATATATATTTCACTTCTGTAATGAACAGCAGCAAATCACACAGGAATCAAAGGACACCGTATTTGACAAATTAACAGCACATCTGTCAAGTTAACACTGTAGAGTGTCTTTGTGAAAACACTAGGTTTCAATTCTGTTCAATACATTTTTGGTAGTTTTATGTGTAGATCCTGTATGTAGGAAACAAATCATATGGCATGGAAGGCAGGCTTGAAAATCCTTTAATGGTGATCAGGCTTGGAAGGGGCAATAAGGTTAAACATATATTATGCCTCTATTTCCAACAGACTTCATTAGATCGTAGAAGGAGGTGGTATGTGGTGGTCAGTGCACTGAGTGATTGGTCCAGCCATACCTAGAGTTATCTATTTATGTCTGGTATTGTTCCAGCCATTTTCAATGAGGCTGTTAGAAGTTTTTCAAGGCATAACAATGTATTATGAGGTGTGAGAAGGTATATCTTTGCTGCTGTTGGAGGAGAGAGAGCATATAGAACATTTGTAACCAGAGATCAGATTCTGGATTTGTATAAATTTTGTGTCTTAGCTGAAATGAGCGCATGCTCTTGTCTGCAGTGTTAGAGGCATTCTGCATGCCCGTCTGAATATGAAGCTATTGTACATGCCAGATCGTTCAGCTGTGGGACCTTCAGATTAGGAAATTCTGTCAGGTACTTGACTACAGCTCTTTTTTGCCTGACTTTAGGTGAAAGTGTGCCAGAACTGATGCGTGTACATAAATGCTGTTTTGGTTTTGATTGTGGTTTGTGTGTGATCTACTAAATGTAGTATCTTGGGGTTTGAGTTTGATTTGAGATGTATTTGACATCTGTTTTGAGTGAAGATCAGAACAGGAATTGTTGCTGTTTAGGACTCTGGAGAATTAAAAGGTTCTCTTTCAATCAGCTGTTTTCACCATTGATGATGAAAGTTGTCACTTTCACTTAGTAGAGGACAAAATATTGCTCTGAGTCTATGAAGCTCCTTTTAAAATGTAGATTACTACAAAGAGAAGAGGCTGTAACTGATCTTGTAACTAGCATTCAGGTAAGCTGAAAGTATTGATCACTGTGAGAAATTTAATTAAAGAAATTATAACGTGTTCAGGAATTTTTTGAGGAAGTTTTCACAGCTTTTTTCTATGGAAAAAAGTTACATATCATAATAACACACACACAAAATTAGAATTAAATTTTTCTTATGCCTTTTTTTAAATTCAATAACTTAAATGACATTAAATTGAAAAATATGAACAGGAAAACTTCTGTTCAGTAATAGTGATATGAGAAATATAGTTCAAATCCTTAACACATTCTGAGTGCTCTAAGTTGAAATGCTCTAAAGATCCAGTTAATTTAGATATTCACGGGTATAGATCCCTTAGTGTGATTTTTCTTCGTATAGAAATATTATGATGTATTCTTGATTAATTTTTGTAAATTGACCATGTCCTATTGTTTTAATGAAATCTACATTAAGAGATTCCTTCCTGTGTCTCTCAGATGATCAGAAGAAACTGTAATAAGAAAATGCTTTACATCTTAGAAATAATTCTTTTGTAGAAGCAGCAGTCAAATATGAACATCTTATATTTTAAACTGGTGTGTCTGAACCCAGATTTTACAAAAAATAGTCTTTAGTTAATATCATACATAAATATTTTCATAGTTGCAGAGTATCACACATTTGTAACTTACTGATTCATTCACTTCTTCCCATTTGAATAGTCCCTGCAATTGTGCCCTTCACCTGTGTGAAAACAGTCTTTAATAAACATAGTTTTATACTGACATCTTATAGAAGGGTGTGAATATTATATATTCCATGAAGGAGTGAGAGAATTGGGTTCTGAAGAGCAATGTCTGTGTCTTATAAGGTGCTTCCTTATCTCTTTCATTTTGTTGGAGACAGAATGATTTTTTGGAATTAAATTTCTTTTGAGGAAATGCTAAACCTTTTCATGATGGATGGAAGCACTCTTATGTGTTCCATGTAAAGTAAAGCAAAAGGGTAAATCTCAAATAACTTTATATTTTAAAGTCCTGCTCTTAATCTTTTTAAGAGTAATGTGCTCTGGATTTGTTGATTTTTTTCCCCTACAGAAACATATTAAAACAAAACCTTGTGTCAAAGTGGCAGCTTCTAAAATTTTATCTATACTAGTATTGCAGGGTTATCTTGATGTATAGGGGAGAGCTCGGTTCTCTGTTATATGACTGACCAACAGAACTGTTTATGGAATTCTAATTGAATACAATCACAAAATTACTGAAGGCTGCAGGAACCCTGAGGGTCAAAAACAGAGAGTTAAGAGGCTGTATAGTGTAACTCCTTAAGTATAGTTTGTCTTCAAAACCCCTGCTTGTAAAAGGGTATTAATTGAGAAGTAAATATATGTGGGCTCATATCTACAGATTTTATTTTCACCTGTGTATAAAGAGCTTTGTAACCTTTATCTGTATTGTGCAAAAAATTATGTAACTGCATGTCTTCCACAAACAGTTATAGCTCAGTTCTGTGGTTCAATGAGAAGGTGTAAGATAGGCTGAAAAGAAAGAAAAGCTTTTCTAATAAGTATTTATATTGTAAAAGTGTTTCATTGTAAAAGGCAATTACCTGGACTATTCCTCACCTTTTTTTTTTTTTTTTTTACATAAAGGATGTTTTTATGAAAGGAACCACTGAGATTAAGAGTTCAAATGCTGTGGAAAAAATCTGGGGATGGCTTCATAGCTAAACTTGAAGGTCAGGCTTGCCTATCTTGTAGTCTTATGCTCAGATCAGTCATTTGTCATGTAAATAAGACATTGTAATTGCCATCCATCTATGCCTATAATTTTCAAGAATTATATTCCTTCTTTTGCAGATGTCCCAAAAACTGCAATACAAAATGAATGCAGTGCTCCACAGTATGTTCTAATGAGATACTATTCTTTATTAAGCATTTTATTAGTATTAAAAGTTTTATTCCATTTTTCATAGCTCTGCAAGTTCTGTAGCATTACTACAGGTATACAGTCATTTGCACATGCCCTAAAACGGACCTCTTATTTCACTAGAGTAATGCATTATGAAGCATTTTCAGTCACTTAGCAAAACAAAGATTCGTTCTAGTTGGTGAATGGTATTTCTTGTTTTGTGACAGTTGTTAATAGCTGTCAGTAGCTTTTAAGAATACAATCTCTCACAGCCAGAGAATAAGGCACATCTTTAATTAAAAAAAAAAAAGTCACAGTAACTTTGATTCAGTCTGCACCATTGCATCCACAATATAAATAAATAAATAAATACAAATAAAATCCACACACGTAAGAAATCTGAATTCAGTCTGGGAACCTAGAGAACGACTAAATGTCCAGGTGTGGCTTGACAGCACAAAATAAATTAGCTCCTACCTGAAAATATAAAAAAAAATTAGAAATAATGAACCTGAGAATTCACTGATAGCATCTAAGTTTAATGACATTTTCATCAAAATTATTCTCACTGTGTTTCTGATAGAAGTACTAGTTATCGCTTTTACACCAGTCATGCACAATTGACTTCAGAGGTCGATCTGTATTTGGGAGTATCTAAATTAGTGGGATCTTTAGAGCATTTCAGTTTAGAGCATCCTTATTATGTGTTAACAATTTCATCCTCAACACCTTTGTTATCATTAAAATATTTTTCAGAAGGATTTGAAAACTCTTGAACAGACACTGATTTATGAATAAGCTAAAGTTCTCTTAACCCATTTTGCCTTGGCCATTTCTCTGCAGTGGAAATAAAATTAAATTTTGACAATGAAGCTACTATAGCCAGATTGTAGTGGGCTTTTTTTTTTTTTTTTTGTATTTTTTTGTAATCTACCCTATGGCAGCTGCTATGGAATATGATCCTTATCTGAATGGTGTCATGGGTAAAGTGGGTTCACACTAGGACCACTCCATTCTCTTGCCCTTATTCAGGGTTAGGCTTCGTGGTAAAAGCCAGTAATTTACATTCTTTTGTAATTTTTGCAGTATGATAGTTTAGAATAATTTAAACTTCATGTGGTATGATAGACAAGTGCTAGACCTGATGTATTGTCTGTCCAGTTTCAATATCGTTTTGACAGTTTAATGGCACAGTGTTTTGAAAAGATATTGATATATGACTACCCATGGCCAGTCTGATTTTCGGATTCATTTGTCAGATAGGAAAATGTTTGGTTCTCTTTATGAGCAGCCGTACATGAATAGACATTTGTCTACCTCCCAGCCACAGAATAGGATGCACTGGAGTCAGATGAGTAATTTAACAGTGTGGCTGTCAGCTGGCAGGCCATTCTTCTCCCCCGCCATTTGGCACTGGGAAGGAAAAGAGGTGACAGGGTTTTCTTTTTTTTGTTTTTTTTTTTTAATACACAGCTTGTGATCAGAGATGTCAGCTAAACCAAAATTAATAGTCCTTGCATTTCACCTGTAGCTTTGTATGTATCTTGTGGATGGGAACATCCTGTGTTAACTGCTGGACATCAGAATTTTTGCTGCTCTAATATGTCCCACTGAGCATAAGGGTTGTGAAAATAAAGCTTTTTGAAACATTTTGAACAGCAATTTTATTTTGAAATTGTGGATGTTAAGGGGGTTGACTGCCATTGGTGCCAACATGTTTGATGTATTTGGTTTCCAGAGATATTAAAAAAGCAAGTTGCTTTGAGAACAGAGCATTTTTACCTGAGAGCTGCTGTAAACCAGACAGAGTTGATGAAGTTGTAACATTCAAATAATTATTGGGCAGCAAAAAGAACTTTGTGTACTAAGAGGTAGGCTGAAACAATTCTTTTCTCTGATGAAGCATATGCACTCATAATTTGTAGTGATCAAGTAAAATAGTATTTAACCTATTAAGTAATACAAGTAAATACCTGTAAAGAAACTTGTGCCCAGGTTTATTTAACCTGGTGTTGAAAACTGCCCTACTTAAAGATATTTCAAGTTGACCTTTGAAGCAGTTTGAAGATTTCATCTGCTATATGGTTTAGCCAGAAACCCACTTTAGGCCTTCAAGAGGAAAAGATATCAAGTACATACCTTCTTTATTGCTGCCCCTTCAAAATTTTACTTGCCAGGATGTATTACAGAGACATTTGAAAAAGACTAAAAGTGTCTAAACATTTGGACTTAGTGCATAACTATGTTATTAGTATTTTTAAATATAGAAGTACTTTTAATTCCATTCTGCTTTTCCTTCTGCACAATATACTTCCCCTTATTTTAGTAGTCATGCTTTAGGACAATATTTGGATTTTATATTCCTATATTTGTAATTGTTTTTTAACATACACTTGAATGAAATTCTGGGTTAAACTGTGTTTCCAAGATAGTAAAAACACTTCATTATTCCTGTGGTGCTGATGTGTACTCACCCACTGTCATGTTAATAAAAATGTAATCAGTATTTTAAAAACCCAGCATTTAAGCTTTCTCACATACCTGAAATATTTATGTAATAAGTAAACACTAGAGGAGGAACTGAGAAGACAGATTCTTGTGTATATGATGTGTTGGTAGCCATCATTTCCTAAAACAATTTCCTATTTTACTGTCATTGTTGTGCCTCTTTGGCAGAATGAATGAGTTAGGTCATCTTATTTAGCCTTGGATTCAGTGCTTCTTCCTTTAATTCCTATCTCCCCTGCAAAAATATTGTGAGTTTCTTCAAAAAATATGTCTTCTTTTTTTTTTAATGATTGCAGTTTTCCTAGTAGTAATGAAGCTGATCACCCCTGAAGAGAGTGAGACTTCTCTCACAGTGGCAGATGGCAGTTGTTTTGGTACTTCATGCAGTGATCCATAGAACATTTTTAGTTCTGAATGAATTTTTAGTACTGAATGAAGAAAAACAAATCCTAAATGAAGAATTTTAAAACAATTAATAGTAATATTAATAATAATAACATAAATATATTGAAAAGTAGATTTCTTCCCAATGACTTTTGCATCTGCAAGGAGAATGTAGGCTTAGAATTACTTTATTTCTCAGGTACTCGAAATGGAGAAAAACATATCACAAACCACTTCATTTCTTGAAATACATTCTAAAAGTTAGTTCTGCAAAGTAGCACAGTTACTTTGTACGAAGATGTGCTGTGTTCTTCTTGTACAAAGTTTTGGAACTGCTGCTCCAGTGCAAGGCTAAAATCATCCCTTACTTTGATACCATTGCTTCCATCCTTGTACTACCAAGTTCATTGTAGTAGCTGAAGTAGACCTAAAATACCAGAAGAAAATTTTTAAGAGTGTTTGTTTTTTGCTCTTTTTGTTAGAGATTATTTTATTAGCATGGATGTTTCTTCAGTGTGGTATTTTTTTTTTTAATTTCTGAAAGTAGACCTAAGCAATCCATTTACTTTGGAACTTTCCCTTTTAGATGTAATAAAACTGGCACAATTTTTGTGCACTCCTTTAGCAGGGAGACTGCACCAGAGCGGTGCCAGCAAAAGCACAGGGCAGTGCAGGTTGGCAGCTGATGGAAGCTGAACTCAGAACACGGTGTGGTCTGGCTAGGTTAGGTTACTGGTAGGTTTTTAGGGGCTGGCTACAGCCAAATAACCTTGCTCAGTCCTTAGAGATGCGGCAGACGCCTCAGCTCTTTGTGACCTCCTCTGGACCTTCTCCAGTAGCTGCTTGTCTCTGTTGTACTGGGGAGCCTAGAACTGGACACAGCACTCCAGGAGTGGTCTCCCCAGGATGAAGTAGAGGGGCATACTCCAGTATTTAACCATTTATCACTTCCCCACCTTGCTGGCCACACTCTTTTCAATGCACTCCAGGATGCCACTGGCCCTCCTGGCCACAAGGGCACTGCCAGCTCATGGTCAACTTGTCATCCATGAAAACTCCCAGGTGCTTCTCCACAGAGCTGCTCTCCAGTAGGTCAGCCCTCAGCCTGTGCTGGTACTTGGGGTTATTCCTTCTGAGGTCCAACACAGCCTACACTTGCTTCATTAAGTTTCCCTAGCCAGCTCTCCAGCCTGTCAAGGTCCCAGAGAATGTCAGCACAGCCTTCAGGGGTATCAGCCACTCCCCCACTTTTGTTCCTTCTCTCTTACTGTTCTTGCACTTCAGTGATGTTCAGAGCTTTGACCAATCATGCAGCTTCTGTATCTGCCTGGAGGACATTACTGATTCTCAAAGACAGGAAACAAGAGTTTTTGGAAACCTCTGATGTGGGATGGAAGCCTTCTACATGTGGTAACTTAAGGAGTTTGTTTTGGTGTTTTGTGCAGCACAGAGGGTAGGATCTGAAATGTTGGCATAATGAAATAGCTATTAAATTAAGAATATTGTTAAAATGAAGGAATACCTTTCATAGACATTGACAAGTAGAAACTCGTGTTTCAGTCAATTCAGTTGAGTCGCATTGTGTTTATACTGCTGAATATCTCAAATGAATATACTCACCCTGAGTGGTGGACTCTTATTTATGGAGCTCTGATTTGTTCAAAGGTTCATAAAAATTCATGTAACTAAATATCTCTCTGTTGATTACAGATCTGGGGAAGCTCAGCTGTGATTGTTCAAGCAAGACTCCAAACAGAGTAATACTAGGAAATTGTCTTGTGAAATATCTGTTTAATAATGAAAGTGAAAAAACTGTTTTTGTATTAATTTTGTTTAGAATCTATTATTAATAGTAAGCTCATTATCTAATTACTTTGATTTTTAAATATATTTATGAGCTTTTGATGACTTCTTACCTCAATCCATAATTATGCTTTTCTCAGGGGGTCCTTCTCTGTATCATTGGGAAAGAATCCTGATATCTTGGAATGTCTTCTCTATTTTTTTTATAGTCCTTGTTTTCAATTCTTAATACTGCATAGAAAGTAATGACATTATCAGGAGTGTCTCACCTTCTCTGAGTGACTAGAGCACATATATGTATATGGAGAGGTCTGTATGAAAAGAAATTATATATGTCCCAGCAATTACTAGGGCTGTAATGGTCTTTTGGCATTGTAGGCTGTTGCAGGGGAGGAGGGGGTGTTAAGCTATTTCATAGTTTGGTTTGAAGAGTACAGCTGAAAATCTGTACAGTAGCTTAAGAATATTGAGGAACGCTTCTGAGTATCTTTAGAGAGAAAAGGCTAAAAAGAATACTGTTAGCATGTGGATTAAACCAGGAGAGAAGTATGGGTAGGTGGAATTTAACTTCATGTTTTCATGCAGAGTTTAACCCTATGTTATTCGTTGATTCTAACTTCTTTCTAAAAACTCTCCTTTTTGTTTTAATAATGATCTGAGGGATAGATATTAAAAAAAAGACACAGACAAATCTGGTTAAGAGCATTTTTTAACACACACCTGTTTTTTTGAAATGACTGTGGTTATTTGTGACCTGTCAGAATAATCAAGTTGTACTATTCAGACGTATTTTAAATGTGAAATTTTTGGTACTGCACATCTGAAAATATAATTCACAAAGACTATAAATTCTCTGAGTCTCTTTGCCCCATCCCTTCCCATGATGATAACATTTAAATGCAGTATTTGAGAGAAATATTTTGGGCATGTTTAGCCATCAGGAATTATTAACGTGAAGTTTGCTTTACATACATGCTTTATTTATAGCAAAATATTAATCATTGTTAAAAAAAACCCCATTTTTTCACAGAGATGTTAAATTTAAATGTACTATACAAGTAACAGACTTTTAAAATCTTCTGCTTAAACTGGGATGTTTATAATTGGGAGGGGAATATGTGTGTGCATGCATGTGTACATGTGTAAGTAATAGAGCAGTCTGGTTTCTTCATTTGAATGAACTAAGCCTGTTTCATTTGGTAGATAACTAGGCCTTGTGGGTTAGTTTCTAGTGACCTACTAGAAAGTTTCATTTTTATTCTGGATATGGAAAACATTCTGGCAAATGCAAGATAGCCTGTCACTCATGTCATTTTTTTGGAAAAAACATATTATTTGCCTTCTGTGCTTTGTATATGCAGAAGGAGTTTGATTCCTCATGACTTTATATATATATATTAAACCCACTAACATGTCTGATCTGGGGCATGGTACTTAGGATGAGGACTACAGCAGCTTCCAGGAACTCCTGTAGGCTCTCCAAGGTCAACAACATTTGGGTAACTTACAGGACATTTGATTACATGCCTTCTAATGAAGAAATTAATTTCCATCTCCTAGTTAGAGGCAACCGTGCTAAAGGCTTAAGATGACAGTCTCCCGTCATGACTTGAAAATGGCTTTAAATAATTTTTACTTAATGCTGTGAGACTGTAACTTGACTTTTTGGAGTAGTGAGACAAAAAGAGTATATCTTCTTTGTCTAGCATAATGTTTTTTACTTTTTTGATTGTGTGAATGATGTTTTGTGTAATACACTCTATAGGAAAATATTGGCTCAAAATTCTGGTAAGTCATCAATCCCAGAGGTTACATTTTGCTACTCTTAGTCATATTCCTATCAGTTCTTTGGTAAGATATAAGTGACTCCAGTATTTAACAATTTTTAATTTGGGTTCTTAAATTAAACAACTGCAACAATTTGCTTGTAAGTAAAGTTGATTTCCTTTCTCCAAGGAATGCTTCCAGCACTACAGCTGATGCCACTTTTTCACTGTTTATTGTTTCCCTTTTATTCCTGTATTATTGTATCTCCACAGTATTACAGCAGGGCAGTGATACAGTTCTCAGATTCGTCCTTTTGCCTGTAAAGGCATTTTTAAAACATGACTAGTTTCCTTTTTCTTTGCATTCACCACCATTAGAAAATGAACTTCTCTCCTTTTGTTTCTCTCCTTTAGGGAGTCTCTGATCCATTTTGTCACTGTGTACAATCTGTCTGTTTAAAATGCCTTTCTGTTTTTTTTCATGTGTTATATGAATGTAACTGTGTAACTCACAAGTGTTATGTAAATATACACATACCTATCTGTATAAATATCTGTAATTTTTATGTTTTTAAAGTGTGGCATTGATTCTATTGCGTTCACATACAACATGCTAGAAATACATTACATAATTCCAGGTGAAAGTAATGTCAGAATTTTTTACACAAAGTGGAGACATAGTAAAAGTATATGAGAGTTCTATATTTGGAGAACCTTGCAGGACACTGATGAAGGACTTGCATTAGATTTTAACTCAGAATAATTACAAAAAGTTTGAAAACTATGAATAGGCATAACATATATGACCTTGACTGAAGTTTGCCCTTCTCTGTGAAGTGCAGGACTCAAATCTGCAGGAAGGTTTGATCATTCTCTGATTAAATTCTCTTTTAATTGCTAGTATTCTCCATTCAGATGAGGAGTAGTATCTTGAAATTAATGCATGGTTGTTACAGCCAGATTGTCTGAAATCAGCCCAGAGTGTGCATACTTACCCTTTGAATGGTGCTGTTCAGCTGTCCTTCCCCTTCTCCTTCATTTATGTTCCTCACTTTCTTCAGTGGAAAGGTACTTTGCTAAGCACACAGGCATGCACAAATACCTCTGTATCTTCCAAATTAGAAGTAACCTTTCATTAAGTATATCGCATAATTTCAACTATATAAAATGTACATGGAATCCTGTTCTAGTTTCTATGCCATTTTATTATGTCTGAACTTAATATTCACAGCATGTGATTGACGCCTGTTTGTGTTCTGCGGTGTTTGATATCCATCATAGTTTGAACTTGGGCAAAGAGCTGTAATGAAGTCATTCTCATAAATGCAATTTTGAAATATTTCATTGTTTTAACATAGAAATGTTTTACTGGATCTTTGTGACTTCCAGTGTTTTCTGCCTTTCATATTTTTACGTCCTAAGTCTCATTATATGACAGCTTAAGATATTATTGCTTTAAAATATTCATTTTCTTAGAATAAATTGTCCCAGCTATGGTCACGGGAGGTTGATAAGGACCTTCTGTGTCCATAAGCATAACCGATTCCACTGAGATCTGCAGAGAAATTTCTCTCTATGTTGCATGTTAGGTTTACTTCTGCTGACAGGTGACTTTTAGCAAATATGTATTCCATAATGACATCTCAATTTTAAAAAATTTCAGTCATAAAATAACATTATCTGCTATAAAAATGGCAAAATCAAATGTTAATACCTGTGTTTAACTCAATGGTTTTTTGTTCTCATCTTTTAAATTGAATCAGTACTGAAGGTATAATTTTTCATGAATTGCCTTTCCACATATAGAATTCTTTTTGAAATCTATGAAAAGTATATATAAAAAGGGAGGAGAAAAGACCATTGCTTTTTTCAGCAGATTTTGAAACTTTGTAGCACTGCCACTTTGACACATATCTTACAACTGAAATATTTAAATCCATTGTAAATTTATTCTTTTTTTTTTTTTTTTGCATTTGAGAGATCTGATATCATATTTTTTATTTCAGTCATGGTGGTTACTATTAATCTGTATTCTGAGTTTTCTAAATATCTAGATTTCTTCATGACTGATGTAACAATTCTAAAATTTTTATAGTATTTGCAGATTAATCACAATATTCAAATGCACTGAAGCTTTACAGTGCTTTGAAACGTAGGTTGTGCAATTGCTAGGTGCAAAATTGCACTGTTTTAGTCAGACAGATATACAGACAGACATCAATTGGCCTTCCAATTCACATATCAATTCACATAGCTAGTATCTGTAGCTTGCAGAGTGACTGCGTGTAAAAGAAATTGTATATGCTCATGGTGCATACATTGAATTCACTGAGTGTTTCTTTAGCTTAATTCAACAGTGTATGGCTTTGTCTTCAATAATATTGCAGTGGAGATAAGAACTATATGTAAATGTGGTGGATTCACCTTGGCCAGCTGTGAGACCCCCACCCAGCTATGCTTTTGCTCTCCCTCTTCAACAGCACAAGGAGAGAAAATAAGATTAAAAAGTTTGCAAATAGAAATAAAGATGGAGAGATCCCTTGCCAGTTACTGGCACTGGCAAAATAGGCACAACATGGGGAAAGTTAATTTACTTTATTGATATTTAAAAGCAGATTAAGATGGCAAAAAAATATGCTGCCCAATCCCCTTTCCTCAGGCGCAACCTGTCTTCAGGCTCAACATCTTAGTTTCCAGCTCCTGTATCTTCTCCTCCATACGTGGTATAGGGGGCATGAGGAATGACGATGTGTCCATGAGAGTTCCTCTCTGCACTCGTTTCTTGTCACGCTTTTTTTGTGCTGCTGTGTCCTGTCCATGGTCTGCAGCCCTTCAGTATAAATCTGCTCCAGCAGGGACTTACCTGGACATTAGTTTTTCTAAGGAGACTCTGCTGCTGTGTGAGCTTTCTGCAACTGAGGGCTTCTTCAACAAATGTCCAGCTCGCCCCAAAGTGGTCATCTCCATGGGCTTCAGGGAAGTGCCTCCTTTATCATGGTCCTTGTTCTCCATAGGTTCCTCTCTGTTTCTGGTGCATGGAGCACCTCCTCGCTCTTCTTTTCTGACCTTAGAATTTCTAGTGTTCTTTCTCGCATTTTTACTTTTACTCCTCACTTCCTGGGCCATGCTTTGCCTTTTCTTAACTATGCTTTCACAGAAGTGTCACCTGCTTCACTGGTGAACTCATCTGTGTCCTGCAGTTTGTACATTGCATAGCAGCCCTGACCACTTATTGCTGACATCAGCCCTGCAGCCATGCCCAGAACCAAAACCTTGTCACCAACACCCAGTGTAATAAGACGGAGAGAAGAACAAAAGGGATAAAAACGAGATCCATAAAGACAGAAATTTATTTTGATTTGTTGTTTGATCAACTACAATGAAGTTAATTTGTGATTATCACTTCTCTATACAGTTTCAGTAGAGCACTTTTATGAAAGACAAACTGAAGGTATTGTGAGGAGGATGTAGAGTGGTTTTTGGATCACTAAAAAACACAGAGAAATCAAGCTTGTATTTTTAAGCTTTTGAAAGAAGGAAGGGGACAAAGAGCAGTGCAGATGAATGGGTTTTTGGTGTTATAGGGTCTTGGTGTTATAGGGTTTAGGATGCCAAAAATACCTTTCTTACATTAGGGAACATATGAAGTCCTTTGTCTCCTCACCCATTATTTTTGAATAATTATAAAAATTCTGTGAAAGTTTTTTTCCCCCCTCTTACCTGTTTACTGAACAGCCTGGTTTAGATTCAAACTATAGTTGAAGTGATGGGGAGGTCTTCTGTCTGGAATTGTATCTATTTTTGTACACATGGGTTATGCTCCTCTCTAGAAGAAGTCAATTTCCAAGGTCTTGCATATCCCTATGTCAGCTATTGAGAAGTACTGCTTGATTAGCTATTTATTTCTTAAATCATCAGGCACATAATTTGTTAAATAGTGTGAAATGTTTTAGTACCTTTGTTCCTGGACAACAAGTTGAAGGCCTTGATTGTGCAACAGCTAACATGTACCTTTAATTTTCAGCTACTGGATATCACCTGGCTACCTGGGCTACTCTGATATTTGCTGGATATTATTTTTCATATTTTCAGCATGAGATATTTTCTTGAGTCTTTCGGATGCACTTTCGGATGTAGTTTTATATCTTACATTGATCATTATTGGTGCCTTGAAGAAAGCTTGGATACTTCTACAGAAGCTATCACCTTGGCTGAAGCTTAACAGGAATCTTAAGAAATAATTCTACTTTGTAATTTAGTTATCTATTCAGAAAACCACTAAATGCTTCTCAATTTTATGAACTTCGAGTAAACAATTAATTTTGAATGGATAAGGGGTCCAGACTTTTTTTTTTTGAAATAAAATATTGTAATTTTAAAAGTATGAGGAATTCTTAGTTAATAGTGAATGAATGTAAATTCAGTTTCATGTGTAGTTTTAAAAATAGTGTATTAGAAACTCTTTTTTTCTTAACCAAAGTTATATTTCCTTTCATAGTGATGTAACAATGTCATTTTCTGTGATGCCTTTTTTTTTTTTTGTGGTCTTTGGCAGCATAGAAAACTGTGGTATTTTAAAATGGAATTATAACCATGTTTTACTGATGTACTAAAGTTAACCTTATATTTTATTATTTCAGTTGTTCATGGTGGACAATGGAGCAGATGACTGGAGAATAGCCATGACTTATGAGCGTATTTTCTTTATCTGCTTGGAAATACTGGTGTGTGCTATACATCCCATACCTGGGAATTACACATTCACGTGGACAGCCCGGCTCGCCTTTTCTTATGCTCCATCCACAACAACAGCTGATGTGGATATTATTTTATCTATACCAATGTTCTTAAGACTTTATCTTATTGCCAGAGTTATGCTTTTGCATAGCAAACTTTTCACTGATGCCTCATCTAGAAGCATTGGAGCATTAAATAAGATAAACTTCAATACCCGTTTTGTTATGAAGACTCTAATGACAATATGTCCAGGAACTGTACTGTTGGTTTTTAGTATCTCATTATGGATAATTGCTGCATGGACTGTCCGAGCTTGTGAAAGGTAAGATTGTTTTTTGTGTTCAGTTCATTCTCTTTGTCTTTCTATTTTTCATTCCTGTTTTATCTCTTAAATTTTGAATTCAGGGGACCTAAACATTGTTGGAATGGAGCTCCCTAATCCTTGATAATTTGAGTGTTGGTTGTGGTGTATTCTGTGACAGACCTTGTCAGGAGTGATTTGCCTCTTAATCTGAAGGACTTCTGCAAAGAGATCTGTGCCCCACTGTTTCTTTGTAGCACTACAATTTCATTTCAGTGTGTTCATATATTTAACACACTGGACAGATAGCACAAAATGCCTTTAAGAGTAATTTTTAATATTCTGCATTTATACCAATTTTCATTTATTTTCTTTGTAAGATAAATGTGGTGAGAATAAGATAGAAAAAAAAAATAGGTGGGGAAAATGCTTGGGGGGGAGATATGTAATTTGAGTGTTGTGCTGAAAAAAAGAGTGCAAAATGCAGTTGAGTAGTTGGCAAGATCAGTAAAGGGGAACAGGCAGAACACTTAGAGTAATATAACTCTTTCTTTCTTTCTTTCTTCCAATGAAATCCAGAAGTGCATTTCAGAGTGTGACTTTCAATTTCAGCTAGTTTTTCAACCTCCCTTTACCACAGACTTCAGTGTAGGTGTAGAATAAATGACTATCAGTGCTGACAACTTGAAATTGAATTTCTCAAACACGGCTTTAAGAAAAAAAAGAAATTGGCTTCTGATTGGATAGGATTGCTTAGGAGTATTAGATAGGTTAACTCTAAGAAGACAATTAGAGTAATTCTCTATAAAAGATTTAACGCTTTAGACAGCTCTTAGTTCCTGGAATTGATTTCTCCTTCCTTAAGCTGAAAAATCATCAACATATTTAAGGTATTTCCGCTGCTGTTTGTTGACCATTTTGTTTTTCCTTTCCATATCTGTCCATTTTAGAATCAGTTTAGGGGAGTTACTTGTGACAGCTAAATGATTCAAGTCAGCAGTTAAATCAAACACCGTTGTGCATTTTTAAGTCACTCCTTGTATTCCTTTTCAGCTTATAAGGAAAAATATCTGATCTTATAAAATGACTGTAGGAATCATGTTTTTGTAGTTTTATTGTTAAATCTTTGTATCAATATTGTTTCCTCATATTACAGCAAGACTAATTGTTTAAGAGTATTCTGAAATACATGACATAATGACATATTATGGTTTCAGAATATTCCCCATAGTGGCAGTGAAGGAGTACCCTAGATTTTGACTCAGTCTGTAGTAGCTGTATTTTCACAAGCTTCTTCTTGTTTCAGATCTAACTGACTTATGCAAAGTCTCTCCTCTTTACCTCATATTCACCACTTCTCTTGCCACCAGTTTTCTTTCAATCCAATTGCTGCTTAGGAATTCTTGAGTGTCTACACAGGCATTTCCCAAACTGTCAGTTCTGAAGTGGCTCTGAATAACTTCAACATCCATTACATTATTACATATAACTGATGATGATGATAATGCTAAAAAATATTTTTTATTAAGTTTTTATACGTGTGCTTTCAAAATAAACTAGTACAACTCAGTGAAAATTACTGAAAAGTGTTTGCTACTGTCTGATACATGTCTCTAAAACATATTTATTTGTTAGTATACAGATTGCAGGACAAGAATGTATAGCATGCAAGTAACACTAAAAATAAAAGAAACAAAGATCATCTCACTGTTTTTCCAGTCAGAGGGAGTGAAAAAAACGTTCTCATAAAGTTTTAATTTTCTTAGTTTGCTTATTTATTTTTATATAGTGACACACTTCTGCATCACTGTTGTTCTGGGAAGAAGATTATGTATTTGGTTAGGTACACTGAAGTCAGGGTTGCAAAAAGCTGAATTTTCTTCAACTCTCTGCTAAATTAGTAATGGATTTTCCACATTTTAATTTGCAGTTGCTGTCCTTGAATTGACTGTAATAGTTTGGACAGAAGGCTGAATAGCCACAGACTCCTCTAAAACTGAAACACAACACAACACAACTAAAAGCAAGTTAAATATACAAGTTAGTACTAGGTTAATATATCCCTAGCATAATTGCCTTTTGTCTCTGGATCACAGTCCAAGATTCATATTTTAAAAAAGAAAAACGTTGATTTTATGTTTCAGAAACATTAAAAGGAATATATTTTGGCTTTCAGAATTAGAATCTTATGTCATTCATGCTAGTTGCACAGCCTGGTTTTTGTGTTTTGCTTCCAATTTTCCCTTGAGGGAATATGTTAGTGTTTTGCCAAAAAAATTACACTGACTCTGGATTCCAGTTACTACTCAGCCATCAAAACCATTTGAATCCATAACCCATATAGATGTATGTGGTAAGAAAAATTCTTAGATGAAAACCTCAAAATCCCATACATTGGAATGCTCCTAATATTCTGCCATCTGAAGTCAGACATCCCTTTTTTGTGTAGTTGGAGGCAGATACAATAGCCATTTATCATGGGAAAGGACAGATATGGCCACTGAATAATTTCTGTTCTGTGTAGAAATCATAGTCCTCAGAAGATGTCTTCCAAGATCTTTATGGCTTTGAATTGCTTAGATGTTAGAAGTTTAGTTTCCACAAATGAGGTACACTTTTTCCTAACTACTCTTGATTTGTTTCTGAGTTTCAACTCAAGGGAACCTCTTTTTTATTTTAAGTAGACTATTTAATGTACACAAAATGATCCTGAAAATAAATTCTGTCATTAGGAGTGTTTTCTTTTGACACTATATATGAAAATGTAACGAGTTTTAATACATCTAACCGGAATTAGGCAGCAGCCTGGTAGCTTTGGTTTGATAAAGGATGATTTATATTAATAAAATTTGATGGTGTTAACTGTTTATTTATATCACTCTAGCACCATGCTCTAATTTCTGTTATACAGTAGCACTAAATGAGGTTGCATTAGCAATATTTCTGTGGTGTATTAAATCATTGGTGATAAGACATAATAGGTTAACATACTGAGGTTTGGGAATGGAGGGGAAAGATTCTCATTCTGTTCCATGTTCTCAGTGAGAAGGGAAATCCCAGTAGGTGTTGTCCTTTATTGTGGAGTTGTGTGTGCTCAGCAAAAGCTGTCAGTGCTGAATGACAACCTGGTGTTCAGATTGTTCTTCTATTCAAAGTTAGGTTTTTATTATTGCAGATGATCCTGGGAATAGGAAGGGAGATTGGAAGCCCCACATTTCATAGCAAGGTAACATGAAAGAGCATCATTATCCATCTCTCAAAAGATAATCTGTGCAGACAGGTCATAGTTTGAGCCAGGCAAGTTGGCTGTCTGAATAAAGACTTCACTGCATTAATGGTCATCTGACTGATCACTTGATATACACTGAATTAAGACAGGACATGTGTCTTTCTCAGTGCCTTAATGACTGTATAGTTAGCTCCCAGAATGCTAATTATAGCAAGTGACACTTTTGGGTTGGTGAGCAAGGTATTTTCCACGATTGGAGTTAAAGGTCATATATGAGGGCAGAACATGGTACAGATAATGGTTGTGGACAGCCATCTGAGTATAAATGTGTTGCTAGGACTGCAGAGTAAGCTAGATGAGGGAATTTGGAAGGTGAAGGTGGGGAAGGTATCAAATGTTGCTTGATTGTATACATAATGTCTGTTTTGAGGGGAAGATTGCATTGCATAGGTTTCACCTGCCTTCTCATTGCCAGTAGCAGTATATTGCTGTTTGTCATGTGTAGGCTTCATAATGAAAATCTACATTTTTTATTAGGTCTAGCTCAAAAGATGTTTGTGTTTATAACATCTCTGAGGCACATGATCTAGAAGACAAATACACAAGTATTTGTTTTATGAGTATATTACTTTCACATTTGAATTATGAGCCCTACAAGCAGTTTATTTTTTTCAGTTTCCCATACATATGTTGTTACTAAACCATATGAATTATGAAAGTAGATTTGTGCATGGGCATCAGTTGTTTATTTCAGTTAAAATAGACAAGTTTGGTTTCTCAAGAAAAAGAAAGTTAATATGTTTAGCATTAAATCATTGAATAATCTGACAAGTTTGCTTTTACTCTTCTGTAGAATGGGTTCTCTTCTGTGAGAAGTGAGCTGCTTTTCCAGGTTGTGTGGAAGTTAGCCACTCTTTATGATTTTTTTTTTTTTTTTTTTATGGAAAGGGATTAAAAATAATGTCTTCTGAATACACACTTGAGAAGTGCCTGTGTACCAAGGAGTATGAACCACAAATGCCCATATTACGCTGTTGTATGTCCAGAACAGATAATATCACATGCCTGGCATTTCTGTGGATTTGCAGAGGAGAACTGAGAACAGAACTGGATTTTCTTCTTCTACAGAGCGCACACTTTTGGCAGCATTTGTTGTTCTATTTGTTCATCTCTTTGACTTCTGGCAATGAAGGCAGTTCAGTTTGAGCAGTTTGTTTTAGTCAGCATTTCTCCCTCTTGTCAGCTTCTGCTCTGTATTCTCTTCTTGTTTTAACAAAAACAAACTGAAACAAAAAATACACACACATATGCAAAATCCCATCTGTGTGTGATGGTGAAATCTTTTTCTGCTTTCTGCTCATCCTTGTTTTCTACAAATAAATGTCTGTTTTATTTCTTGGAAATATGATAGCATTACAAAGTTTCTAGTAAGCAGCTCACAGGACAACTGGGAGGCAAATGTTAAGAATTCATTTGATACAAGCTAGTGGATACACTGTTACTTCAGTTGTAATTCACGAAGGAAAAAATGTTTCTTAGCTATCTAATTTTCTCTCAGTATGTATTTCAGTTCTTAACTTGTCCCGAGGACCTTATCTGACATTGTACATTGCATACATATTCACAAGGCCACCTTCTAACGTAAATTGTTTTTTGTATTCTCTGCAGTGGCAGTGTGAAGATTCTTATTCTTAGTTAAAAAAAAAAAAAAAACAACCAAAAAACCCTACAAAACCCCCCAAAAACAAGCCAACAACAAACCACAAAAAACCCCCACCAACAAAAAGCGAAGCCTGGATATTTAATTTTAAGGCTATTTTTAGGCTCAGAAGGTCAGAAGCAATGACATATGATTTTCACGTTTTTCAGTCTCATGACTGTCAACAGATCAAATAGTGTTTGTGTGTGGACAATGCTGGCTGTTTATCATGGTTCTTTATCTTCCCTTGGCTCACATCTAACTGAAACTAGAATGTGCTACTGGCAGCCAGGTTTTTTTCAGTGGTGGCAAAAGTTAAAGTTAAATATTCAAAGCAACAATAAGCAATGATGTCCTGTCAGCATCCTGACTTGCAGCTGTGCTGTGAATGAATGGTTGTCTCCCTACTAGTCTTAATTCCTGGTTTTGCATACTGAGTGTAGCTTAACTTTAAGTATTAGGTTACTCTTTTGTAATATTTACATGTCAAAGCAATTATTAACTAAAATCACATGTAACCAATTGCATTTTTTCTGCAAAAGTTATAAATAGACCATCAGATCCATTATTTTATCATACAATGAAGGTAACAAGAGAATCTATTCATAGAACTACATTGGTGAATGTCTGACACGCATAACCCAAAAGATCAAAAAAAGAGCAATTGCTCTAAATAAAATATTCATTTTCTAGGTATATCCAGAAGGATTAATAGCTAAATAATGTGTTATTTTCCTGCTTGAAAACAAAACAATTATATATATTTAAGGGAGGAAGCAGATGCACCTGTTCTATTGCATGTAGAGTTTTCTATTATTTTAAATTAGTATTTTCCTTCCCTTTGAAAATGCTATTTGTGTATTCTCAGCAAAAGTATTTCGGGAATATAAGTAACAATACTTTACAGTTTATTTAGATTATTAGATTTTTTCTTATAAATATGGAAAGTAGCAATAACTGATGAAGTGTCACTGGATATAATCATTCCTTTGCAAAAATATATCAAGCCAAAGGAGATCAGTGTTTCTGTAATCCAAAAATAGCAGACCCAACTTTCAGGAAGGCAGTGCAAAAGACAAAAAGTTAAAAAAAAAAAAAAAAGCAAAAATAAATTTCCTTGCTTAATTAAAAAAAAAAACCAACCTGTCTTTCAGATTAACTAGAGCAAGAGAACTTTTCTTAGGTTAAATTCCCTTTTATTTACAAAGGACTTACATGTATATCAGTGTTAGATTAGAATGAAGTGGAAAACCTCATGTACAGTTCAAAAATCATGAGCAAAGCAAAACTATTTCTCTAAAAACTATTTCAGAAGAGTCTGAAAAGAATGAAAAGCCTTACAGGGCAGTACTTACCTGCTTTCGGATTTTTCTTTTTTTTAATTAATATAATATCTGTAAAACATAATTAAGAGGACAGCCTTTGTTCTGGTCAGTAAGAATGGTTGCACGTGCTGCAAATTCTTTCAGTAAGAAAGCAATTTATGGAATTTTTTTATCATTATTTCATTAATGGGTCCAAAGTTTCATATTCTGATCCTCTTATTTTTAGATGTGATAATTGAATTTTTCCTCCCTCTTTTGGCCAACCTTTTAAACTATTAGGAGTATATTGCTTCAAAAGGAGTAAAAGCTATTTTCCATAGTACCCCAAAATCAATCCTTATAAAATAGGGTCATACTGAAGCAAAAAGCAATGTCTTGTCACTTCAAAAGAGAATTTGTTGCTCCAACAGTTTAATGTCTTAGAAAAGTGTGCCCTGAACTGTGAATTTAAGCTTTTCTACTGGTTTTACTTTTGCTTCTTGGGCAAAGTGAGGAGTATTGCCATGGTTATCACTTCACTGTAAATAAGCTGCCAATATGCTGACTGAAGTCTAGCCTTAGATATTGAAGAGTGGATTCTATTGGGAATTTACAACTCAGCCCTAAAAATTCAAATTTATGAGGTTAATACGAGGATTTAGTGTTGTGAAATTGTGCAGTTCAAGGGAATTAATGGTTTTATGGTGGGAAACATGCAGAGGTGCTTTTTCAATATTTTGTATGTTCTTTATTGTCCTTCTCCTTGAATTTGTCCTTTTAATTTGTTGTCTCAATAGCAGACTTTTCTTCCTTGAGTAGTTTTTTTTTCTTTAAAAGTTCAAAATCAGCTATAGTTTTTACTACAGCTGATATTGAGATAGTAAGTGATTTGCAACATCACTTAGAAGTAGTAAGTGTTGGTGTATGTCCTCATTTACACTTGTGTTCCCCAAAACAGTGATATTATATTAGTTTAGAGCTCAGGCTGATCAGTCTAGAACATTTTTGACTGAGATAGAACATGACTCTACTTGCACCTTTTTTTTCTCTAAACTAGATTGATATCCAATATTTCTTCTTAAGCCTTCTTTTGTGATAAATGAAATACACTGGCAAAATTTCTATGACATTCCACAGAAGAGTGGTTCACTGAATTAAAGTATATTAATTGAGTATTGAAGGCATCGGTGCAATAAGTGCACAAGTATCTTGGGTTATTTAGGTTGCAAGTTTCTGGGTCAGGGGTTGTCTTTGAACTGTGTTTGCACTGTGGTGTCCAAGAATAACACTTATATATATATATATATATATATATATATATATATATATATATATATGTTACTGCAGTACTAATAAATGTTGTAATTTCTAGTGAGGAAAAAGGGGACCTAAACACTTCTGAAGGCTGGTGGTGTTCAGGTGAAGACGATGCCTTCATGCGTTGATAGAGCAGTTCAGTTTTGATGAATGCTGGCTGTGCTGACAGCTTGTGCTGAGAACATTGCCCAGGCCAGAATTACAGCCTGCTAGCTGGCTTGTTTTCCTTGTGTACTCTGCCTCGAGTGGAGAAGCCTGAGGTGAGACCTCTGTGGTCTCACTGGCAGAGGGGAGTTTGTTTGTGTTGGTTTGGCGGTGGGACCTCCAAGTCTCCCCATGTGGTCAGTGAAGCTGTGCTCCTGCCAGGCGTGTGCAGTCTCCGTGCTCCGCGCTGTGGCCTCACCTCAGCCTGCCCTGGGGCAGCCTGGACTAAAGGGAAGGCTCTGTCCTGTACTTTGTATACGGTGCATGTGACTCAGGGCTTAAGGGTATCTTCTGTTGCCAAGACTGACAGCAGGAGAGACCAGTCCCTAATCACTGGGAAGGTGCAGTCAAGGTATTCCAAATGTTCCAAGCAGCAGGTACCTGAATAGGATAAGAGCACACAGAAATAGAGGGTGTCAGTGCTGTGGGGCTACAGCCTGGTTTGAAACCTGGTGCAGACTCTGTGGAAGCCAGTGAGCTCGCATTAGCTTAAAATCCTTTCATGATGGGGCTAAAATGATTGCATCTGCCTGGGTAATCATGCAAATCATGCCAAACTGTTAGCATGAGCCTTGGGTACAAACTTAAGTATCAGTATCAGGAATTGTACACATGCCTGCAAATTGGTTTTCCAATGTTTTGGGTTTTTTTTTTTGGTTTTTTTTTTTTTGTTTGTTTGTTTGTGGAGGTAATTGTTTTTAAAAATTGTATTTTTTCAATGAATTAACTAAATATTTATGAGTAACTTTGACTTGCAAAAGACTACTTAAAAATGTCAAAATAGCAGTAAAAACCACTGTGTGCTGTCTTTAAAACAATAAAACCTATTCTAATACATAAACAAGAATTATTAAATGTGTACCTGCAGAACAAAAGATTTTTATTAATATTAGTGTAAATGCAATCTTCTATGACATACTTAGTCAGCTGAAAGTGTAAAAAAATATTCACTTAATATGAATTGAATAGGATTCATATTTCAGGGATGGCAGACTTCAAGAGTCCCAGGCATAGGAGTGCAATGATACCTTGTTCACCAGTGCTTATTTTGTTTGATGACATTATAAAGTAGGCCATTGGTCATGTTAAAGAATATGTTAATACTTTTAAACTTGAGCAGACACAAATGCAGTTCCATAGTATGTTTTGTCTAATTAGACTGGCTGCATTAAAAATATCTTGAGTTGTAGGCAGTTTTGGAGTATGAGGCAGAAGAATTTTAAAAACCTGGGACTTGAAAGTTATGTGTAGGACTGGATAAATAAACTTAATTTTTCAGTCATCAGGATTTTCTATAAGGGTGGAATATTAAAATGCAGCTTTTCCACACAAGCAGTTCTGCAGTCCAAGGTCTTCCACTTACTACATCTGTGCTTCAGTTGCCTTGCCTGTATGCTGTCATTCCTCTTTTGCAACAGGTTATTCGTGAACCTTTAACAGGTGCCAAGAGACACTACAAGCAAGGTATACACAGCTTGAAACTGCAAAATAATTTTTACTTACTAGAAGTAAAATATCCAAAAGCTTAAGCTGGAATTTAGTGGACTGCTAGACTAAATATAAGGACACTGACTAGCCCAGTAAGACAGCAAAAGAGCTTTTTCTGGCCATGTAGAAGTGAGATAGGCAGTAAAGGTCTGTTCTCCACAGCTCCCTTTGTGCTGCTGCATACCCGCCTCTTGTCATGCTGCTGTGGGATTTTGTCCAGATATGTTTTCTCCAGATATGAATCGGTGAATTTCTCAGTTTCCAGTGAGACCAACCAGCTTGGCTGGCCCTCTTTTTTCTTTTTTTTTTGGTGGTTTTTTTTTGTTTGTTTGTTTGGTTTTTGTTTGGTTTTGTTTGGTTTGTTTGTTTGTTTGTTTGTTTTTGGGGGGGTTGTTTTGTTTTGTTTTTTCTTTTCTTCAGGACTTTACCTTTCCACCTTGGGAATGACCTTGAGTCCTTGAGCTATAGACCACACCTCCATACCTCTCAAGAAGAGCTGATACAGTTCCTTTTAGTTAAAGCAAAGATTAGTGACTATTACCCAAGGCATTGCTAAGACATGCCTATCCATTTTATAATATGATGAGACACTTATATCTTGCTACTTGAGCACAGCAGTTGAACTTGGATTATTATTTCTGTTATCTTTAAATCCTTTTATCTTTGGTTGGGTGTTTCTTTCATAGGAAAGATCCTATGAAACATAGGAAACATCCTATCCAACATAGGAAACAGCAGACTAGGCAGGATACAAAGCACGTGGCTTTAGAGTAGTGACCTTCTGGTCATTCAACAGTAGAGCAAACAGTTCCACAGAAATGTGACTAAAAATCTTTAAAAGTTTGGGATTCAGCTGTCAAAACCTATATGGTTCAACCTGTGCCTTGTTGATCTCATAAGCTGTTAGCTTCTGCCATAAAGAATCCATGGTCAGGAAGGGGTGCTGATTGAATAACTCTTGATAAATTATTTAGGAGTTAACAGTTCTGTGATATGGAAGTGCCTTTTTTTAATAAGACTTTAACTTAATTATTATCTGTAAAATCTATTATCTTTTTAATAAACACAAGAGACACCTAGAAGGAGTACCTTGTCTTAGTTTACAGAAAGAACCATGAGGCAGTCTGTGTTGTAGCTGTCCCATAAAGTCTGGATATTTTTTTAATGAAACAAAGCATCAAAGAGTCAAAATACAATGTTTCCTCAGCTGCTGTATAAAGGTTAAATTGAAGAATTTTATGTAGAAGCAAGAAACAGTATTTTAGTCTTACTGCTTGAGGAGTGAAGAGGATTTTGACTGAGCATGTTTTCCTTTTTTTTGGCTGTTACCTATCTAGTACATACAGGGTGGATGTAGGACGTGAGTTCTAAAGAAGAGAAGCTGCTCTCTTGGTCAGCTCTGGCAAAACGTACAGCAGAGCGCTGAAGGTATTTTGTAATAATCAGCTGTGCCAGCAGGGTCAGTGGCTTTGTCTTGAATTCAGTAGTTGTCTATAGTACACCTGCAGGGAACCTGGCCATGGGTTTGTAACACATGCCTCACCAGCTTCTGGGCTTGCAGTGGGGTAGGAGAATGTGGAGTGTGCTCTGGTGCAGGCACTGTTCGGAAGTGCAGCCATCAAGCTTCAGGCTTGCTTTTGGTAGCTACAGAAGGATGATATTAATCTTTGTTCCATGTTCTTCAGTCACTGCATTCTTATGTTTTCATTCAACAACCTGAATTTACCAGTTTGTAGACACTCTAGTTTAATTCTCTTGACTTGACAATCATCCGGAATATATACATGGACCTTAGTGTCGCTGGACTATGCATTTTTCGGGCAGGCAGTAGTACATGTAGAAAACAACCTTGCAAAATATTTACAGTAAGTAATAGCCTTCTAATAAAAAGAATATATCTTTTCACTACATTTCAGAAAGAAGATACTTGATGTTCTAATTCCTAGAGTTAAAGGTGACCTCTTACTATTTTGTACTAAAAGGAATGCAGTGGATATAATTGGCAAAGCTTCTCACAGTCTGAAATCAGAGATACAGCATTCTCTAAAATTGAACAGAGATTTCAAATCAAGTATTCATGCCCAAATGTCTTCCCTTTTTAACTCTGTTTTTAATCATTCATCTTTTCAGAAAATCATGATACACCTTCAGACTAATGAGCTTCTAAAATTGTAACCCTCACTGTTTAAACTTTGATGTTAAATTGCAGTCTTTCACAGTAGATTCTTTCCAAGGTGTTTAAAGGCAAATTATATGTTACATTTAGTTAATTGAACACCTTGATACTTGTCAGCTCTCAGTAATACCTTCTGCATTAATTTTCTTCCTTTCCCAAGCCTACGAGGATTTAACAAAAAAATGTGCATGGTAATTCTTGATAATACTGCTTCTAGAGTGGTATTTTCTCCTTGCAAGCAGATCTCATCAGTTGTCTCCCTTGTTCCTTGTTTGCTGGGAGGCAGAAGACCTGCTGACACAGTCAGTGTACCTCAGCAGGACACCGTTGTCCTTCAGTGATTGTATTTCTGATGTGGACTGTGATTTCTCTTGATTTTTAGAAAATCCCATCTAGCACAGATATTAGACCAAGAAGAAGATGCTATGTCCCAAGCTGGTATCTGCAGGGGACGCAAAAATCTGTATGAGGAATTACACATTCTACTAGTTTACATTCTTTTTTTTTTTTTCCCTCAAAGGAAAGCAAAAATTTAGACTACAATAATTTTAGTGCGGTTTTAGTAGGATCAACCCTTAGTACTCTTCCATTATTGAGGTAAGTGGCAGTAGAATTTTTGCTAGTATAGAACACGGAAGTGAAGGCTTTATTATATGAACAAAAGTATGGTAAATATATACAAATAATTTGTAAAATAATAAAAGCAATAAATAGGGAATTTTTTGGGTGACAAACTGCATTATTTACTGACAAAAATAAAGGTGTTCTGTTTGTTGAAAATAGCATGAGCTAGAGAATCCAACCTACAATGCTGTTGTGACCTTGACAAAAGACATTTAAGCTCTTTGTGATTATGTCATGCATAGAATTAGAACTATTGCAGTAAACATGATGTCCCTATTCTGAATAACAAAAGTTATTTGAACTTAGTGAGCAAAGGATTCTACCGAAGTGTGATTGCAGTGCTGATGTTTTATATTGTTTTAAATTACTGTACAAGTAGACATGCACACATGCAATCTGGATATGCTCATTCTGAGTAACCAGGTGAGAGGTATGAAAATAGAGGAAATGTTAATTGTGTATGCTTGCATTTTTCTTTCTCATCCTTTTGGGTAGCATATTCAGAATACTTAAGCTATTCCCTGCTGAAGTCCTTGTGGCTGTACCACTGCACCACACATACTTCTCTAGTCAGGACTCCAGAATCTGGAGGATAAATTGACTGAAGCTGTACATCATGGCAAAGGAAGACTATAGATCTCACGTATTTTCCAGGGGTCTTTAATCCATATAGTTGGGATTCTTTTTCCTCTCCCCCTTTAAGGGAGTCACAACTGAATTTTTGGAACTCAAAGGATGCATTTAGAGAAAATCAAGGGTTTTTAAACATTAAAGATAATTTTTCTTTAGTCACATCATGGTTTTGAGCTCTCTAAAAGGTAAACACTCAAATATAATTGAATTCTTACAGAAAATGTTTCTGTGTATACATCTATCTATCTATCTATCTATCATCTATCTACCTATCTATCTACAACATATGCTTGTTTCTAAATTTTTAAAGTGAGAGTTTTGTAGCTTCAGTGATACAGATTAGGTATAACATGGCCTAAACTCTGCTCAAATGAGACAAGCTCTACAGTTCAGTGTCTAGCTTTTCTTTTCCAAACCAAATATGCTGAGATCTCAAACTTGTTTATTCTTTAATGTTATGGACTTTTGCTAATGGAATAAAGTGTCTTTGATCTGCAAGAAAGTTTTCATTATTCATTTAAAATGAGGAGAGAAGAAAACCCCAAATAACTACCTCTTTTTGCTGCTTTTTATATTGCTTTCAAGTTATAATTTCAGATACTTTTTATTAAGCAGGGCAGCTGAAACAGTTAAAATTCATAAAAGTTGTAGCTCTCCATTCACACTTGGAGTTCTTAAAAATGCTTGTGATTCTTTTATTCAACTGGATTGAATTTTTCTTGCATTTGCAAAGTCTTGCAAGCCAAACTAATGAGTGGAGGAGGCTGAATAGCTCCTTAAGAGCACCATTCTTGCTAGAAAAAGACCTGCTTGTGCATATTACACTTTGTATTTGTCCCATCAGTGAACTCATCTCATCCGTAGGGCTAAGAGAGCACTGTAAATTAGATTTCAAGTTTCTTTAACATTTCATCTTCCTGCATGTTGTTGTAATTTAATGCTAATTATGTTGACAGCCTTTTTGAAGCATTCAACACTCTGAAAAATGACTAATTAGTAACAGTTTAAATTAAATCTAGTAGTCCTAACAAGCCAGTATAGTTATAGACAAAAATCCCAAAGTTGAATGTTCCCATTGTGTATATCCTTATGTACATGTGCATGACCCCTGATTATGTGCTTGCCTGTCTAAATCTTGACCAAGGAACTGAGTTGAAGCATGAAATCACATAGACAACTCGCATATCTACTGTATGATTGCCATATAATTTGCCAGTGGTGTAAACATAGGCATTAGATAACTTCTGCTTTATTAAAAGACTATTCTATCCTGAAAGCAAATGGCAAACAAACTGAAAATGCAAGTTTTTTTGCCTGACAAGCAAAATGTCAAATTTTACTCTTTTTAATGGCTAAGGAGGGGGACAAAAGCACAAGGTTCAGACTACATATAATCTCATACTGGCAGTATAACAGAATTTGGTGACAATATGTCAAGGCCTAAAACAGAGCAAAGAAGACCATAATTGCATCTAGCATAGTTAACGTATTACGGTGAAGTCTCTTAAGCCTTTTCTTTTTGGTTGCATTTAGGTGGGCAACACATCTGTCTTCAAATGAGACACTGCAGAGGTCTGTATAAGCAAATGAGGATGATGTTTCTTTATTACCACACCAGAGTATAGCACTACATGTAGCCCTATTATATTTTTCTAGCCTATCTGAAATTATGGTATTCTCTCAATTTGCATTTCCCTTGAGAACCTTGTGGCAGAAGTTGATCCTGTAGCTGGTCTGTGCAATGGGCAGCCTGCTGTAAGACATATGGTGACAGAGTCACAAGAATGTAGATCACCTTTCTCAGTCCTTGTAAATAAACATCTTTACATTAATCACAAAAATTTACTCCAAAGTATTTTTCTAACCTTCTGATTGGTTTTACGAAGAGAACAATATTTAAAAAGAGAGAGCCCTGGGTTTTTTTCCTTAAATACTTACAATCCCATCCTGAAGTTTCATACATAAAAAAGTGGGAAATATTTGTTACAAGTGCTTTCTTTGTTTCTTTTCCCATACAGCAATCCATGTTATGCTTTTATGCTTCAGAACATAAAATGTGTAGGCCCCAGTACTTCACTAATGAACTTCACTGGGATCTGATACTACTTTCAGCTGACTCTCAAAAGTATATAGACTTTGGGTTTGGAATTGTCATTAGAAATATTCAGTAAAATCTGTTTAGTTTCAAGCAGTGACTTACGGAAGCTAAACTGTAAATACAGTCATTCCTTGTTATAAAAGAAATTAAAATATAATCAGCAATAAGTTCAACATGGCTGATTTAAGTTAAGCATATAGCTGCAGCAGTGTTCCTGAGACAAAGTGTTAAACTGGTCCCCATTTCTGAGTAACTCAATGAAACTTGCACTGGCTGCAGGCTTCTGCACTGATCTAAACAAAACAAATTCTGTCTAGATTTTTAAAAATATTTATTTGTAAGGTGCTGTCCTGTTTAAACCAGTTTTATTTTCCAGTTTATCCAGAACATACATTTTGATGAATCCAGTATTCTGTTTTCAATTCTAAAGGAAAGGGAATTGGCTTTTATTTCATTTTATTTTATTTTATTTTATTTTAGTCATCTGTTCCCAATGTCCATTACATTAGAGAGTTTGCCTATGTTGGTAAAATTAGACAACTTGCATATGTTGATAAAATATGCAAATATGATATCCTAATAAAATTCGGACAAAAAACTCCAAACCAGCAGACTTTATGACCATGAGCTTGTACTTAATTTCTTTTTATAGAAGTTAATACAGAACTAATAAATTTTGTGATGATAAATTAGTTCCATTAGTGAAAAATGCATTCAGAGTGCTCTGTTTGTCAGAAATCTTTTTGAAGAATTCAGCATAACCTTTCCTATATAATTTTATGTCCTCTTGTTTTCTCCCTCCATAAAAGGCTAACTTTTACCTAGTTCTGCTGTTTCATGTCAGAAAAAAAAAGGTATGTTTCATTTAAAGTCTGTAGTGATTAATTCTGTTTCTACTTTCTAAAACTTTATTTCTAAAGTTTTGCTTCAGAAAACTAATTCAGAATCTTTAGATATCAATTGATTCTGATAATCTCAATTAAAAAAAAAAAAAACAAAACAAAACACTTTCCTCTTTCTGTGAGGGGTTTAGGTATAAAATAGTAACAGGGTATCTCCAGAAGAAATGCAAAATGCAAGATAAGGGAAAATTTTAGAAAGGTTAGAATTAGTTGCCAGTGAATATAATGAATGATTCACAGAGAGCTCATTAAGAAACTCTCTGATTTTTAATGATTCATATTTCTATCATAATACAGCTTTAGCCAGTTTTGTGACCTTGAAAAATTAAAGTAAAGCAACCTTTAAAAATAAAATTCCTTCTTTTTATATTAACAAATTTTAGTGATTAGACTTTGTGAAAAATATGGGTGTAAGTAAATATGCAGGCATATCTTTTAAAAAAAGATTAAAAGGTTCTGAAAAGCAAGAGTTTTCCCTCCAGCTTGCTTATCTCACTTCAGTTTCCTTATTTAATTTTTATATATTTTAATATCACATTAACTGTATATTTATACAGTTATTGTATAACTGTATATTTATACAGCTTATTGCACTGAACAATTTATGATAAAGATAACATATAGAACTACAGAAAGAGCAGCTCTTGGATATTTCAGGTTTTATTTCTAATAGTCAGTGTGTTTGCAGTCACTGTCCTTTCTGGATTACTTGTTGAATTTTGCTTTCAAAGCAGAGTTAATGTTTACTCAAAATGTAGCATGTCAAGAATTTTAACATACATATTCCTTTTATGAGCTCTGTCTCAAGCTTTTCAGACCGTATGTCTTACCACTGGATTAAAGAACCATTTAAAATTTGATTTTAAACTCAAATAGCTTCAAAGACATATTCTTAGATACTTTGACAGCCTGTATACTAACAGGTAGAACAGTGAGATGAGGAGGCTGATGTAAATCAGCTTTGTGCTTAAGAGGAGCCTGGCAACAAGTTCACTCCCATGGTCAGTGTTCTCCTCACTAAGCTGCTAAAGTAACAAAAGGGTGTCAACTACGCACTTTTCCTGTGCTTTGTGGAAAGCCTGAAGCTTGTTCACTAAGAATTTTTTCCATGTTGTTTCATGTATGGGTGCTGATGCATTTAAGAGGCTATTTTGCTTCTTTGGGATATGCCACTATTTTTGGCAAAGTGAAGAATTTTGGAGTTATACAATTTTTTCATGTCTAATTTAAGAGAATTGTTTTTAAACATGCTTGTCATTAGAGAGGACTTTGAGTTCATCGGGTTTTAGTCAGAGCTTTGGGCATACATGCTAATCAAACTGGGAAGTTGGAAGCTGAGAACTAGCAAGGTGAAGGCCACCAAAATAATCATCAGCTGTAACAAAAAATCTTAACTTCATTCAAAGAGTCTGTCAGAGAGCTATGAAAAATTAAAATGTGATATTTCATTTCCAAAAAAATGAGGCCAAAAATGCTATGCCACTAAGTTATTTTATGCTGTGACCAGTTGTGCTTTGCATTGAAAAAGCTACTAGTGTGGTTTTTTGTGAAGACCAAAAAGTGACATGTGATCATGGAAATGTGGAGCACATTGTAATACATGTGGAAGAGTCCATGAGTAAGGATACTTATTCATACCATACTATTTTGGTGTTGATTGCTATTCTCAATCTAGCAACTAACACCAACCATTAGAGCCTGATTTTGCCTCTTAAAGCTTGAGTTATGTGATGCATGCTTCATTACTCAGCAGAGTCTGGGTGTTTATATAGGAACAGTGAAAGGCTAGAGAGTTGAGTTTTTAAAAGCTAAAAGCACTCCTTTGAAATGTGCAAACCCTGTTTATTGATGACAGAATATTATCAAATGTAAAGAAACAGCTGAAAAAGCTGAATTCCTGAGCCTGCTCTGCAACATTAAGATAGATCTTTCTGAAGGAAGATGGTCTGAACATAATAAAATGTGTTAGTCCAAATACTTAAGATTAAGTAGAATTTTGTACAAAGAATAATTAATGGAAGTTTTTTGAAATGAGACGCATCAGTCATGGAACCTACGTGACAGCTGCTACTGTTAGTCCCAGCTTTCACCTCTGAGAGACACAAAGGTATTCCTACATGCCTTACTTTCTGTTCTATTGTGCACATTTAACTTTATTAAAATGAGCTATTTTTATGCACAGTGAACCTAATTGTTTTTCAAAACAGTCAGATTATAAGTTTAAAAAACACATCTGTAGGCAAAGCTCAAGACTTTTTGTACAGCTTTCCAAAAGCTTTAGGATTATTCTTTATTCTGCTGAGTCACAAGTCACAACTTCAGTTATGCCACTGCAGGAACAAAATAGCTTGAAACTGCTGAAAAGAACACAGTGGGAGTAAGAATAGGCCTGTACTGGGGGATAAGTACCAAAACTGGAGCTTGAAGAGAGGTGGGAGTGTGTCTTAATTGAGGTAAGAAGAAATTCTCCTTAAACTCTCTGGAAACTTTGATAAGACACATTGTTTTTTTCACATAGTCAAGACTTTCTGAAGCAGTTACCATTTTATTTGTAAGATTACTTTTTGATGCATTAATTCTGAGCTCTCTTTACTTCTATTCTTTCTATCTCTAATAGGTGGTTAGATCAATCAGTTTCTCAACAGAGCCTTGACAAGCTTCTGATTTACTGGGATAAGCCTGTTTCCAGGTGTTAATAGTCTAAAATATTTTAACGTTTGACAAGGAAAAACTCAGCCTAAGTTGACATTGCCAGGGATTTCTTCTTGCTTATGGTAAAAGTAGTCCATTTTCTTCCCTACAGAAACGGTCATCTTTGCAATCATTTTTAGTTCTTGACTTGTTCAAGGAGGCAAAACCAAGAATAGCAAAGTTATCAGAGACTGTTCATGGAAGCAAGAGTAACTGTATTGAAACTGCTGTGTGAATTAATGCATCAGTGTTCAAGCTTAATGTTATATTTGATTACTTCTTATTAATCTCTTTTTAAGATGAGTGTGTCTTAGATGTCCAGATGTGAATGTGTGATAATTATGTTCAACTAAAAAGCAGAGGTTCTACCAATTAAAATAAACTTCATCACATACAAAGGGAAGGGAAGCAATACTAAAAATCATGACACCAATAGTGAAAGCAGAAGGAGACTGCTGTTGGATAAAAATTTTGAAATATTTCTTTGACAAACAAGGCCACTGCAGTATTGTCACCTGAGGAATATATTTCTATTTTTCTGAGATGAGTTGTAAAACTCCCACTCAGTTTGGCTTGAGAAGGAATTGAGCCATGCTATTTTTCCACAAATAAAATCATTCAGCTATTTTTGGCTTAAATAGAGTGGTGTCAAGACTTATATATGCTGATTGGTGAGAACTGGGTAGTGGTGTTTCAGAGGATGATGATTGCCTGGTGAATAGTGTGTTCCAGCTGCAGCACTGCCTGCCTGTTGACATATCTCTTATTAGAAAAGAAGTGTGATAAATAGTTTTTATGCCTGTGTGACTTCAGCCAATGATTTTTGTACACTGCAGGAACACATAGCTTTTGTAAATGACCCTTTATTCTGCAGCTGTGTGAGGCTGGGTGTAATCAAGAAAATCAAACTGTATATAGATGCAGTTTTAATACAGTTAAATACTAGCTCTTATCCTCAAGTGATTCATAATCTTTCTTATGCAACTTTTTATTGAATAATGGGCTTTAAATATTTACATGAATATATTTGCCATGAATAATTTTTAAAATAATTTTAAAAACCCTTTATATAAATAAGAATTAATGACAACAAATCGTCCATTTTGGAATTTGGTTGCTAGTGACAAGATTCTGCTTTGTGTGAAACACTTCATGGAAAGGAAATCTTTGTTTCTATTTCTTTAATTCTGAGCTTTCAGGTTTCCTAGCTTTTCATGGTAAAGTTGGATCCTGTTGGATCTCAGAAGTTTTAGATGTAGAGTGAATGGATATTCAACTACAGTTGAATATTGCAATGTGTTACACCCAAGCTGTCTTTCACAGTCCAGCTGGAATGAGGAGAAGTTTGCAGTGGCTTATGGTTACTGACAGTGAGCAAGACAGCTCTGCCCCAGTGCTGGTGTGGTTGGCTTTTCTGCTCTCCATAATGTCCACTGGAATTGGCTCTACTGGGGAAAATCTCAATGGTGAAGTGAAAAATACAGTTGTGGGAATGGCTTTTATGAGGATTTCTGGTGACTTGTAGTGCCACACATTAGAGATGCTCTCATAGAAAAACATAAGAATGTTTAAATTCTGCTGTGACTATTTTGCCATTCCCTGCAAAAATTGAGAAGTTCACTTTTTGATGCTGGGATAACTTCGAAAACATGTCTAAAGGCAGTGGGTTGATTTCTTTCCTGTTCCTCAAAACAAAGCAATTTTAAATACCTCTGATGTTAATTTTTAGCCATTTCCATGACTTCACAAATAAGATTCAGCAATACTACTTTCTTAAGATATTGCTTTTCCTGCTTTGATACAGACATAATAATAATTTTTTACCTGATTGTGGACAGAAGGTAATGGTCCCAGGTAATAGTGGTGACTAGTGACTTAGTAAAGTACTAAGGAAAGTACAGGAAATCTCTGCTGACACATCTGTAATCTGATGAAAATCCAAAGTGTGTAGGCATGTACCAGAACTGCTAACTACAGAGAGTCAACAACCTGAAGTGAGATTACAAAATATATGAGACAAGATTAAACCACCTTCTTAAAAATGTGGCGAAGAAATTATAGGATTATCATGAGTGTGGATAAACTTTTATACTGTCTTCATTGTACTTACAGATTTTTAACCTGAGAAGTAAGTCCTTCAATTTTCCATGTACAGTGTCAAGAGAAAAAGGTTGTTTTTTTGTTTTAATATTAAATTAGACAAATTAGGTAATTCACATGCTTTACTGTTCTTGAGCAGTTGCAGCAATAGGGAGGACATGAAATAGCCTTTGTTTCCTAATGACAGTACATTCATTAATAAGTATTGGTGATTATTTTTAAATTAAGCATGCAACATTTGATTGCTGAGGTATAGCCTTACAATCATAACTAGGTAAAATACTCTGAGTAGGAAATCCAGAAAGCCTGACCTAACAAGATGGAAACAGTTAAACAGGTCCTTGAATTGTGCTAACAAATACTGATGTAGGTAGCTTTAATGAATAGTTAATCTAGGGAATCTTTGTTGTCTCCATGTCTCCAATGAGACTTGAAAAACTTCTGCTGTGTCTTTTAAAATTTATGTCAGCTTTTTTAAAGAACTTATGTGTAGGTTGGCTTGTATGTTTTCTGACATGGGTAAAGGAAGATAAGTGGATAAAGGCTCCCATTATCCCTTCCCCATGTTTTTCAAGACTTAAGAAAGTAGTTTTGATATTCCTTATGGGTTATTTATTTCTGAAACTTAGTGAGTTGTCTTTGAGTATTCTGTTTTCAGTCATACCAAGCATGGATTTTGGTTCAAAATGCAAAGGGAGACATTAAAGAAATGTATTTTAAATATCTATGTGGACATTTATTAATATTTGCCTGAACTGCTGACGTTAGAAAGTGTTGTAGCTTTAGTACCCTTCTGTGAAGCTCATCCAGACCCTATGGATCATACCTCTTACTTGATACTCTGTAGAGATTAGCATGATAGGTACACAGGCTTTCTTCTTGCCTCTTGGATGGGACAACTGTGTTTCTGTCTCTGTATCCATACATTTATTTCACAGCTGTTACTTGCTACTTTTTTTAAGTGGAGACTAAAATCCCTAACATTTAGAGCAGTCTAGAAAAATAAACAAAGTCAGATTGTGTTTGGCTATATGCAAAGCTCTGTGGTCATTTTTACTCTTTTTGCTGTTGTGGTTATCATTGTTTATGTCCTTAGGACCTCCCAGTGTGGGCCTTTACTACATTTTTCTAGGTTTTGTTCAAGGTAAAACAAAAACTTGTATAAAGTATATGAGAGACAACACTGACACCAGGAGAGAGGAAATCCAGGGGAAGTGTGGAACAGACTTAATTGGAGTGATTGCTGTGGTCTCTGGTAGTCAAAGAATTTTATGTTGTAGTAAGCGTCAGAACATAGGTGGGACTTTGCAGATAGTATTTTGCAGAAATTTACGGTGAATATCTTAAAAGTGTGAGAACAGGAAATTTCCTGAGAGTGCCTGTGTGCTTGCTTTGCATTCTTGGTCTGTCACAGAGGATGCAGTCCAGAAAGGAAGGAAACAGAAGCAGTTATTTCAGTTGTGGGAAGCAGGTTGTTTACGGATTTGTGAACTAATTAAATGGCCCTCTGTGACCCCCTGTGAGACACGGCTTTAGGGACTGGCTAAAATAATACTCTTAGGGAATGTAACAGCATTTAGTTAACCTGAGGCTTCACAGCAGCTGCAGGGGTGATTGTGACCTTGAGTCTGCAGTGGCTGCTGCAGATAGTCTCTATGGCAGAGCTGGCCTGTCCAGGAAGCAAAATTCCACCCTACTTTAGCCTATTAGGCATCTTTTTTCCCATCACAGGATGAGTGGTGAAAACAGATTTTTAAATGTAAAATGTATCTTCAGCTTCTATTTGATATGTATGTCATGTAAAGATAAGATGATTAATCTGAACTTGGCAGGTTTTGGATGGGAAATATGAACATATTCTACTATAATACTGTAACTAAGTTGAGAAATGTCACGTCATGAAATTTCACATTATAGCTGACTAAACACTAAAGGGAGTTTTTGCTATATTTAAGGTAAACATCTTTTGATGATGAGATATACAATGGCATACTTTTTTTATTTACCTTGTACTTGTAGAAGGAGAGGGAAGACCATACATTGTCCAAGTCAGCATGTGTTAGTTTAGGATTGTATTTCTGATCATAAAGTTGCATTCAGGCCAAGGAGATGAAGATGTACTCTGCTGTCTGGTTGTGCACATAACCTGTTCTGACTCTCATATTTACCTCAGACCACAGCAACTATGGTATTCTGGTGTCTTATGCTACTGCAGAATATTACCAGGACGTGTACCCTTGGTGAAGAGATTATGTTAAAAACAAAGAGATTTCTGCCACTTTGCAATAATAACCAAATACTGAATTATAAACCATTTCTACTACTGGTATTATTTTCATACCTTTTGATTCATTACTGCTCATTTATATGTGTTTGAATTATATTTAATTCCTTACAGCTGTTTTTAAAATGAGATTGTATACAAAAATGGTTGTACGGACCAGTTAATGCATTTTTTTAATGAGAGAACAATAGTTTAACAAATGTTTTCATGGTAAAGAAATTGTTTTCTTCTTTTCAGATACCATGATCAACAGGATGTTACTAGCAATTTCCTTGGAGCAATGTGGTTGATTTCAATAACTTTTCTATCCATTGGATATGGGGATATGGTACCAAATACATACTGTGGAAAAGGGGTCTGTTTACTTACTGGAATCATGGTAAGTGAATTTGTTAATTGAATATGAGATTTTGTTTGCTGTTAATTAATTTGAAATTAAGCCCAAAACATTTGGTAGTCATAAAGAAATATTTATCTGCTGTTTTGTAGAGTGTATACTTAATCAGACAACACTCATAGTCTTTCATTCCTAGAAATGCAATGGAGTTTTCTTCTTTAGGCAGAAATTTACTAGCTGTGTAATAAAATATGGAGAAACAATTTGCACCCTGACATAATTCATGGCTTCAGAAATCTCAGTAAAATCTTTCATTAAATGTTAAGGTATCATATCATCTTGATCATCTTTGGGCATGTGTAATTGGAACAGTACTAATAATGGATCTTCAGTTATGAATTTTGTTTCTTAAAATTAATCACAAAGAGACATAATGGTGGCTAAACTCTTAAAATTCTTTTGTTGGAGGAGAGTTTTCTATTCTATTTCTTACAAGTCAAATAACATATTATTCATAGCAGTCCATTGCTTTAAGTGGAATTATGTTATGCGATTTGCACAGTAAGACCTTTTGCTACCATTGATGCTATGCAGCAGTTGTTAAGTCATGCATGCTCAATATACATTTATTAATTGTATTTCATGTCTGGTTTTAATTTTTTGTACTGCACCATTTGGTCAAAGTTAGGCTGGGAGTAAGGCAATGTATTTTAATGCTGGGAAAATTTAGGCATGTCTACGGTAAATTAGATGTAAACAAATTCTGGACTCTGCCACTCTTATTTGTACCAACTTCTGTGTAAGTGTCCCTGTGAATGAATGTTATATATGCACTCTGTACAACAGTAAGATACATACTTGCTTCTGAATTTTTGCCATTGATTATAAGCAGTGCTGAAAGCAAATGGTATCAAAGCATTGCCCCTTTTGAGCAGATAGGTCGATAGAATATTTCTTTATAATAAATGTATATTTTACGTCCAGAGAGGGGAAAAAAAGATTTTTTTTTTAATGTTTAAGGATTTTTTTACAAAAGCTTAAAAAATTTAAAAGAACAAAACTGATAGGTTTCAGTTTATTGATCTATATTGATAAAGATTGATGAAGATTTCCAGTATATTTTGCAAAAGGTGGTAAATATATATATCCTTAAATACAGAGTTTGCAGTGGAGTTGAAATGTACAGGCTAAAAGCAGAGGAATGACTCACAGGGCTTTTTTAAAGGCTGTTGGCTGAGCTCTAGTCTGCCATTTTCTGGGGTATTTGCCTTTATTCCTTTCTGTGTTGGATATTGAGGCCAGAGAAAATGATATGTGGTCATAAAATCACTGGAAAAAGGGGTAGAGAAGCAGTGTTTCTTGCCACCTTGCAGGGCAGAGATTGCAGAATGAGGATAGAGCCCTCATACAAAGTCACTTCCACTGCTTCCTTGGAAAACTCAAGAATGGATTTATACATACTGATTTCACACGTTGGCATCTCTTTTTCACAACTGTCAGACTTGTAAAATATATGGATGATATCTTCATGTCTCTCTGATTGGGTTTTTTTAAGTGATTATAAATTCTGCAGCTGCTTTGGAAGAGCAAAGGCTCCAATCAGGATGTCATGGTAATGAATTTAGGATAAACGTCTTCAGAGACAGAAAGCATTCTTAAAAAAAAACAAGCCAAGTGGCTGCTGTGTTATGATAGGTAAAACAACAGAAAGCCTAACCACTAATTGCATTTAAATAATATTTGAGATAAAAAAAAACCATGGAGCAATGAGAAGTCAGATGTTGGAATTACTCTGGGTTTTTTGAGGCTTGTGTTTTGGTTTATGTTTTGCTTTTATAAAGGACCTGAGGAATATGAAGTATAGCACAGTAAATATAATAATGAACTCTCTTCTAGTCTAACCTGTTATATCAAAAAGCTTACAGGTCTTAAATATCATTCTTTAAAACCAATTACTCTTCTGAAACTTGTACAGTAACTAATTAATATTTGTTGTGGAAAATATAAAATCCTAGTGATTTTTATGTCAATAGAAGCAATCAATGATCTAATTAAAAGACACACAAAGGTAATTGTTGAATGGATGTAGTAAAATAAAACAATATTTTTGGTTTTAAGAGGTAAATGTAATTCCCTAGCATCTGAAGCAGCAAATGCATTGGATTAGTGTGATCAATGCCAAATACTTCTGAGTGTTTGTTTTTGGGTAAGGTCCCTATTAAAAAGGATGGAAGGGGGAATAAATAGAAATACTTGTGAATACAAGAGTAGATACACAGACAACTGAAGAGTTAATATTGGTTTTGTGGAACTGGTGGCCCAGGGAAGCCTACTTTGCTGTCTTGATCCCTGTGAAGCAAAAACCCTATCTTCTCACTTCTGCCTCAGGAATTGCTTTCTGTGCAATGGAAATGGGGGTGCTCAGGCTGAGTTCTGCCTGGTACTCCAGCCTGGGAAGGGGACTTCGTGCAGTCTGCTGGTGGCTTCAAATTGTGTTGGTGATTGAAATTTTAACTGCTGCTGTCTTGGGTCACTGGTGTCAAGTGACACCTTTTAAACTCTACAAATGCACACTGATGGAAAAGAGAGGAATCTTTACACATATTCAGATTACACCAAAAGGAAAAATGCCTTTAGAATTGTTGAGAGTAAGATAGTAAAGAAGTTTGATTAATGTATTAGAGAAATTAAGAAAAAATCAAAACAACAACACCAACAAAAAAAAAAAACAAACAAAAAACACAAACAAAAACAACAACCTGTGAACCAAAAAGGCAAACAATGAAAAAACAAGAACAATTTACATGCTGATCTTGCAAAGCACTTAAATATATGAAACTTTCATAAAAATACTGACACGGCATGTTACAAAGGGCAAATGCAGAGTTGTTTTCAGTCAAGCAAGTGAAACTGAACTGGATGCCTCAACTCAATTAGCAATCTGTGTTTTTCCAATGAAACTTTACTAGGCAGCAGTAGCAGGCTGTGGGCCAGGTGGACTATAAATCCAGAGCAAATGTATCCTCTGCCCCCTGCATACATTGGGTAGGTCTGCAGTAGTGTATTGGATGGATACATATACAGCTGCTGTGAATGTTCCCAGAATCACAGAGAGAGAAAGAGGATGAAGAGGAAATGTTGGCCATGCCCTGCAGCTTGTCAGTGTGCTGCTTTTGCATGTGTTTTATGCCTGCTGAAGCTGCCTGGTTGTCAGTGCCCACCCAGGAAGATCCCTCAGATGCTCATCAGCACGGGGATCCCAGCTGCAGGTGGAGCAATTTCCTCCTATGGTTTCTAAGTGGAGCTGCTCGTGTAAGGCAGCACTTCTACTTTCTTAATGGCTGTTTGCATCTAGGGCCTTGGAGTGGTTTGCAAGATTTTCTCTGCTTTATAAGGAGATTATTGAAGTTAGCAAAAATTTAAAGGTCAGTAGAATTGGTAAGGAGGAGTATGAAAATATATGAAAATATGAATAATTATGGGCTGTGAGATGGATAACTTTTGCAGACCTTTGTTAGCTTCTGCAGTTACACAAGATAAAACAATGACAATCAATTCTTCTGACTGCAAATACAAGGACCTGTTACAAGTTGTAAGGTTTTTTTTTCCTTTTAGATCCAGTATTATGTGGTGAGGTGGTTCATTTATTGTATGATACAAAGTTTATGATGCCGAATCTTCCTGCAAAGCCACCCACCAACAGTTAGAAGCAGACAAGTAGGCCAAACCTATGTTGCTACAAATAAAATGGATGAATTGCAATTGTCCTGTCACAGGATGCCGTTTGTTGGGTACAGCTTGATGAATTTCGCTTTAAATGAAATAGATGTTATTTCAAGTGTCTGCTTTGCTAATGTGGAAATTTTACTTCTCTTGTTGAAATGAACTTCAAAGAGATTGTTAGGCCTAGGAAAGAACCAAATAAATAAGGGAAGTTTCTTAAATGTATACAATGGCTGTGGACAAGATTCAAGTTTTTCCTTGCAAAAATTTTAAGTGGCATCTTTTAGCTACAGTATTTGAAGATCACTCATGTAGATTAAGTAGTCTTATTGGAGTAGTTGCAATGAAGTCACTGTGTACAATCTGGCTTTAGAGACAATAGTTTTTATTAGTTCCAAATGGTGAATCAAAAATTAATAAGATCTCATTTTAAATCTTCTCGTGCTGAAGGTTTTAATGTCCTTTGGAAGTCTGCATTTACTTCTAAACAATTACAGTTTCTTTGCTATGAATCTTGAAAAAAGTCATGAGGATGAGGTGTTTCTGCTATAAGAATAGAGAACTCTTCATCTAAGGCTTAATTGTGATGCATGTGCAAATGGTAATTGTAGACAGCCTAGTCTTACCAAAAAATACAGAGAACTGTCTAAAATAAGAACATTGCACTTAGAGTAGCATTTTCTAACAGTCTTATTTTTTGTTGGTAGTAAAATCTGAACTGTATTATTTTTGAAATTTAATAGTTGCTAGATTGTAAGAAAAAAGAGGTGAAAAACAAGTAGATTCTAACTGCATAGTTAAGATTGTCTGCATGTCTTCTGGGATGAGTTCTTAAAAAAAGAAAACTAAGGTAAACTTACATAATTAAATAAGGTAAAATATGGGATTTATTTTATAGAACTTCATGGATAATGTACAAAAAGGTGATAAATTATTGTGCATAATAATGTCTAAAATGTGTGATTTTATGAAAACTTCTGTTCACATTGTTTAGTTGTGTAGTGTGTCAGAGGAACATCATGATTTATAAAATAATTTATAAAATACAGAAATGTATTTTGAATTACACTCTAAAGGTTGAAAAGGTATGATCAATTCAAGTTAAAATGATGTGGTGCATCATTCTGTGGATGAAAAGATATCTCAAACATCTAGAACACTGCTCAGTTTTTACTTCTCTGAGAAAATATGAAAAGCTTTTAGTGTGAATCTGTAGCATCTTGGGTCCATATCTCAGATATATGCTAGAATATAATTCGGTAGATTCTGATAATTTAGTAATAAATATAAGTGACATCAGGATTTAGAACAGACTGTGTTTGTTCTTTCTATCATAGTACAACCCAAGTAGACAATGTATTGAGCAGAAATTTTATATGGAGAAGAGAGTTAATGATGCCTGCATTCTTAGGGGTAAAGCTATGAAAGGTTAGGTTGGTGAGAAATTTGTCAGCTCCTCTACTATTGTTGTTCCAGCACAACAAATTGCAAAAATTGTAACTTTTTTAGGGAATAAAGGTAGTTTGGGATTATTTTATGTCTGTGCCTTGGTGGTATGAAATTTCTAGCTGAAGTAAAGAATCATAAATTATCAAAATCAAGATAAGAAGCTTTAAAACATGATCCCTGAAGTATTGGTTGAGAGGGCATTAATCTGAAAGGTGAGACAATGGCAAACATTCTACTCCATTTGAGTAAACAACAGCTCTTGAAAGGTTTTACCATCTTTCGAAACTAGAAAAATTAAGGGAAAAAAACTTCTTCAGAAGGTCTTTAGTTTTTACCAGTAGAGCAGAGAAGTTTGTGAAGTGTCAGAGGACACAGGAATTTTTTCCCACTAAGGTCTAGTTATGGTTGCATAAATTTAAAGGCAATTAGTTCCTGGCTGGAATGAGAAGCAGTTGTCTCATGCTGCCGTTGTTTTCATAGGTATGACTAGAGCTGATGATTGTTGCAGCAAAACTTCTTTGATCTGAGAAAATATTATTTCATTTGCAATAACCTTAGATTTAATACAACAGTTTTCATATGCTTTTACACATATTCTTACAAAGCTTTTGTATTTACAATACAGTTGAGGAACGAGAACATAACTGAGAGCTTTCATCCTGAATTATTAAAGTCAGCCTTACAGGCTGTTAAGCCTGCTCATTTAAGGAAATCAGACTTCAACCCTTGCTCACCAAAAAGTTTTTTATGCATTTTGGGATAAACTGTCCGTGGGTGTTTTAGCTGTTATGACCACTGAAGGTTTACCAGAAGCCCAGTCATCGGGGCATATTCAATTGTCAGAGTTCTCTGACAGTCTACAGTCATTAACACTACATTCATTAACACTACAGTCATTTTATAGGGTCCCCTGTAAAAGAGATGTTGTCTTCATGTTATAAATCATTGTGTCCTGTGCTGTCCCACATGTCTCTCCTAGTACTCAGCTTTCATTTCTCAAGAAGTTTACTTCACCCTCACTTATGTGTGACACTATTTAATCAATGTTGCACTTATACATAACATTTTAATGGTCTTCATAGTTTTTATTTTCACAACATTGCTAAAAACCTTATGGATTAATTAGAAGTAAACGAACCTGCTCATCTACTCTTATATAGATCAGAAATTTAAATGTTCCAATGAAAGTCTAAATGTGATGCAGACAAACTCCACTGAAGACAATAGTAGCCAGGCAAATATTGAATACATGAAAGTATAAATAATGAGAAAGTTTTTTAGATCACCCTTTGGTGAGATAGCATAGTTGTTGTCCCATTACTCATTATAAAATGAGTAGTAAAATCAGTCTTGCAAGGTTATGCATCCTTCCCAATAAACAGTAACAAATGCAAACCCACATTTATACAGCACCATTTCCCTAGCCTCTGTCTGTATTGTTTTGGAGAGGTTTTTTTTTTTACTTCAAGCAACATTTTAAAATTTTTTTCCCCTTCCCTGGTGGTCATGTATGTCCACCTTTGAGAGAGCCAATTGAAAAAAATGCCTGTTTAAATTCTTACAGGATTTTCATTTTATGCAGAGCAGCAGGAGGAATGTTGTGCCTTTTCTGGTGCAGAGCTAAATTTCCCACCAGAACCATATGTCTGCAAAGCGCACCTTCTCTCTCCCTCAGTGGATCCCAAGAGAAGTGAGCAAGAAATGTGGCAACTGCCTTCTTTCAGCTACAGGCAAGTATAGCAGGACATTTTTCTGACACCTACACCACTTAAGATTGCACTTCACTTCCAGTCCAGTAAACCAAAGATGCCAGGTGACTTTCAACAGAGACACTGATAAACAGTGTCGCTTCCCTTCTCACCAACAGCACCCTCCAGCTGGTTGCAGGAGTGACTCAATAGTCTTGTAAAGGTATTTCAAAACCTTATCAAAAAAAGTACCAAGTGACAATGCCTGAGGCATTTACTTGGAGCACTACAGGGTTTCTCTACTGACCAAATGCTGCTTTCAGTTCTAACTGAAAATGCAGCCAGTCCTAAGCTTTATTTGCCTTAGATAAACCCTTGGTTGAGGAGTTGAAAGCACTTCTCTGGCTGTCAATAAAACTGGGCCTTGACAAGAATGTTATATGTACATGCTTGACTCTGCTTGAAGTCTGAACCCTGCAGTTTTGCAATCACTGTCTTGTGGCAGTGTGAACCTTCAGTCTTAGCCCTTGTGAGTGGTAGTAAAGGCATGGTCTTGATCCAGATTCCATAGCCACATTTTTGTTCTGTGCTGTGGGAAACACCAACATTTCCCTTCCAGCTGCCATGGCTGTGTCAGATGTGGTTTACTGTAATGCAAAATCCCCTGTAGTAGCTTTTAGTTAGTCAGCTTTGATATGGTTATTCTGCTGATATAAGCAGTGTTGATTGCAAAAGTGAAGAGGATAGAGGATTGTGATTGGACTGCAAAAGGCATCTCAGCTGGCATGTAGATGAGTAACTTTGACAAGGAAGAAAAAGGGAAAAGGAGGTCTAATATGATGTATGTGCTGTAACTGGGTAATACAGACCTACTGCCTTTATTAATTCTTATTTATATTCTTGTAGACTTGCAGGAGACCTAATCCTATTCATACCAGTACTGTATAAAGAGAATAGAAATACATGCTCCAAATTACTGACGAGTGTAGCATTTCCATAGAGCAAAAAGAATGAGAAACAAGGAGGAATTATGTAGGATCAGTAGAAGTGATCTTGGCATACCAGAATCTGACATACCTTCACTGGTTTTGCTAGACTTTGTAGTAAGTCCTACACAAAGAAGGGGAAGGTTTTAAAAGAAAACTATATATTCGATTTATATGTTTCTAGGGAACTTTTACTAAGTAAATAGGTGATGCAAAGAATCTTGTCTGAAAGGTCTTGCTAGAGCTGAAATCGATAAGTCATAAAATACTGCAGCTTAGGGCAAATGCTCTGTATACAATGCCTCAGAGAAGAGACTACTACATCAACACATAGCAGAGTAACATTTTAAGAATGACAGGCAAAGAAAATAACCATTGCAGCAATCCCAGATGTGTCTAAGACATAATTTTCTTTGTTAAAGCAGTTGCACTTGCAATAATTCAGAAGTAAATGCCAAGAGAGAGATTGTGCAGAAAATATGGAAAGTTGTAATTTATGATGCCTGAAAGTAAAGTGAAAGACAACATCAAGTAATAGTTATGCCTTTTTGTGAGGGTCATGTTTAAGCTAAATTCATGTCCTATTCAGTTGCTAAATTTGAAGTATAACTTAAAATACAATTAATTTCTTGTTCTCTTTTCAAATAGCATAGGCTTGACATTAATGCCTGATGACATTATTTTATCCCACTCAGTTGAATCCATCCTTCCATTCATTTTTTTAAGGTATATCAGTCGTCATTTAGGCTTATGTAACAGAGAAAAATTATTATCCTACTAGTGTTTTATGCCTAACCATATTTGAGTAAAATACCAACATATACTTCCACTTGCATTTCTATCAGGGAAACTCAGTTTGTATTTTAGGCATCAAAAAGGGCTAGAGGGGAGAGCATCTGAACTTGAGGTGTCATTCTTTGTCCTTAACAGGAATAGTGTATTTAGAATTAAAGACAAAATGAATGTCCTCGAGTTGCTTGCAGTCACATCAAATTGTTTTCATAAGGGACAACAGCTAAATAGATTGACAGTCAAGGCAAGTTCTTTCCTGTGTAAATGGTTGTGAAACTTATGCTAAAGGTTGTACTGCTCATAAATGCAAATTCCGCATCACCATCAGAGATCTGATGTCGCTGTAAAGTCCAGAGTTTGTTTGTTCAGCTGGAAGATTTTGAATATGTTTCAGTTCAGACTTCTTGCTTTACTGTAGACAAATATGCTACACGTCATATCAAGTAAGAAATGCTGTGTGTTCAGGATGAAATTCATGTGCTTCATCTTCTGATCCTTGCAAAAAGGAAATAGGCATTAGTCGGCTCATCAGCAGAGTCCTAATCTTACCTATTCTTCTATCTGTGATCTTTAAGAGCTTCTCATGCTGTAGTAGATAATTTCATTCAGCTTGTATATGTTCTCTGGAAAACAGAAGAGTTCAGGCATCAGAATTAGCTTTTAGAATGGGTGGTTGCTGGCAATTACTTGATCACACAGTACTTGAACACCATCAAATTAATGAATGGTTAATTCTGTTATTACCTGTTTCCACTAAGTAGAGCAGATGAACAATGTAGTCAAACCGTAGCCTTGGCTTGATCAATTTGCTTACACTGCATGTGTCATAATAATTTCTGTCCTAAGTGCCCTTAAAATCAGACTGCTTACCAAGCCAAAATACAATGTGATAACTCTGTAAAGCAGGAGATGGTCAGGCAGCTGATTAAGGAGTGTGAATTCCAGATGGAATTGATTAATACTTTGATACCTGAAAATATATATGGTCCTGCCTTTTATTTTTTTTTTCATCTTACATATAATTCTCCCGAACAGAGCTTGAAGCAATGATTTATTTTATTATTTACTTCAAAACTGGATAAAAATTATGATGTTGGAAGTTGCAGTAATCAAACGTAAGACTTTGTAGCATTTTATTCTCTAGAAAACCTGTCCTGCAGATGAAATAATTATTGGTGCTTTTACTTAGTTTGAGTAATTTTAATAAATAAGTAGCTGATGCATTGCATAGTACTGATATAACAAAGTGGGCACTGGGCATATAAGCTGACTTACTGATTTTCCTATGAATCCAGCATATTCAAAAAACATAGCAAGTATCATGCACACAATGCTACCATTTTTAAAGCAACTGTATTTCCTCCATTTAATTTCTGCAATTTTGAAATTCTCACTTTATTAATATTTATTAATATTTTTAAGGATGCGGAGTTCTTTAGGGGAGCCATGTTATACTGCAGGTTGGTGTAACATTAATCAGCATCATGTAGTTTAAGTGCAATTTTAGTCATTGTTGTAAGCTGCTATGAGTGATTATTTTTCCTTCACAGTAATGTGAAATGTAAACATGCAGGTAGTACAATACTTCCTACTTCTGGAGAAACACTAGAAGAACTCATGTTCATGTCCTGAGATCCCATAATATACCACAAAACCAAGAGGTTTAAACTGACTTTAGAACACTTTGCCATCACAATAAGCTGTTCTGGAGATGAGGAAGATAGCAGCGCACATACACCATAGAAGTGGTTGTCAGTGCTCACCAGTGACAGTATAGTGACACTACAGGCAGTATATTGTATGTGAGACATAAAACTCCTACTTTTGACAGCACTTGGCCCTTACAGCTGCTGTGCCACATTGAAAAAGCATGGGACTCAATCACAAAAGCTGGAATGATTTTGCCTCACACCAAGCTTCTTTGCCTGCCACCACTCCTCTAGCCTTTTTGAAGGGGATTGGGAGGAACCATCTAGTATTTCTCTCCCCCAGGAGAGAAATTAAACAGGTGTTTTGTGCCAGTGGGTTCTATATTAATAAGCTCATTTCCATTCTAGCTTTCTTGCTGTGAGCAGGCAGAACTCTGGTTGTGTCATTAAATCAACATCTGGCCCTGGTTTTCCTGATATACTGAACCAAAATATGTCTGCTTTTATCTTCATTTCCTTGTTATTACATGGGGTAATTTATTTGCCTACAGAGAAGTCTTCTGCATATTAGCATTGCCCTTGACAGGAAGAAGACCTAAAGAGCACTGTCTGTTTTCTGGGGAGGTAGGATGGGTTAGAGCATCTTCTGCCTTGTCCTTTTCTCAGTAGAGGCTTAATGGGCTTCTGAAGTGTTTAGCCTTAAGCTGTGTGCACTGTATTCTTTCTTTTAAACTGTTAATGGAGTCTAGAGAAGCAGAAGAACTTTTAGCACCATTTTGACTCATGGAGGGAGCAAAACCTCAAGTAAATTCTTTTGATATCTATTGTCACAAGACTGGACAACAGAGAGTTAGAGAAAAACAAAGGCTTAATATTGAGGGCAGGAATGAAGCAGGAAATGAGTCAAAATTATGAGGAACTCATTTGAAGGAATGCTGAGAGTTGTTGAGGATGGAAGATGAGAATTAATTGGAGAAAATTAGAAGATAATTGGATGGACTTTTTGGAACGATCTACCAGGGAGGTGGAGAAATTATTAATTGAAGGCTTTCACTGAATTCATTGTATGCCTCAGTAAGTACATAGAGAGACAAGATCCAGTTTTTTTAAGGACTCTGTGTGGAAAAGGGGTTTCCAATGAATTAATTTATTTTGCACTCTATGTTTTTATTAATGGATTTTGTATTTTGAAAACTAAATTCTGAGATTTCTTCTGGATTTTGTGGTGAGGGTAAGGCAGTTATTGATGTGGGGGATAGAGAATAAATTTATGGGAGAAATACAGAATGAGTAGAAGAAAGCTCTGTGAATCAAAATGTGCTAAGCTTCAATGAGAAGCTTTATATTCAAAGAGATTGCTTTATATTGTAGAGTAACTGACAGAAGTGAATAAGAGCTATATTGGAATGAACCTGCAAGTTAAATATAGCCTCATATATTTAATGAGATATTTATACTTAAAAAAAAAAAGAAGCTGTAAAAATTTGTTTTTTAAAACAAAATATTCAGGCAGCACAATTTATAAATAGTGTAAAGTAAATGATACCTCTCCATGTATAAAATTGATGCTGTTTATTACCTGGTTTATTTTAGCCTCCTTTCTCTTTCACCTGCCCCATAAAGAAGCATTTGAATTTGTGATGCTGATAAAGACACTGTCATTCTTTGCCTGTTGTGCACATGCATGTCCACGTGTATACATGCATGTACATATATATACACAGCATGAATTAGAAAATTGTTATTTCCTCTGTCCAAGTTTTGAAGATATGGTCCTGTGTATGTGTTCTATTTTATATGGTAATAAGATAAGCAGAAATAAGATCAGAAAAGATCACTGAAGGATTCAGAACAACATGAAAATATACTAAAGTGAGTAAATACTAATTTTACTATTATTTTTAGGCCCTGCAGATAATCCTAAGAAACTTTTCTTTTTTGTGTGTATATGCTAAATACTAATCTAATCTTATTTCCTCTTTAGCAGTTGTTGTAACCTTGAGAAAATTTTTAAGAACAGGGTACTCTGTTACTGGGATTAAAAAGTTGTTTTTATCACCCCCTTTTTTATTGCATTAGAAATAGGATATGTTCAAATTTTCACCCTCTGCAGGGAAAAAAAGTAACAACAGAACTTTTAAGTAATTCTGCTCACTAATTATTTTGGTGCCTTAATAATTTACCAGCCTGTAAATACTAAGTTGTCATAATACTCTGAAGTGAAACAGCTGTAGCATGTTCATTGTATTTACCTCGGATGAATCACCTGATGCCTGCCACATTTCTACAGGAAAGGAGAAACTTCCTCTAAAAACTATGCAAAATGCAGTAGTAACCTCTTGGGTATTTGTTTTATTGTTTTCAGGGTGCTGGGTGCACTGCACTGGTGGTAGCTGTGGTGGCAAGGAAGTTAGAACTGACCAAAGCTGAGAAACATGTGCATAATTTCATGATGGACACCCAGCTAACTAAAAGAGTAAGTCACATTTTATATTTACAGCTGAAAAGGAATACTGTGTATTAATTTATTTCTGCATTTGTTTTTAAGTAGTCTCCTGATTGGTATCCTTGCTGAACTTTATCATGGGTATTATTTTGAAAGATTTGAAATTGGATGCCTTGAGTTTTTCTTTAAATTGAGGGCAACTGCAAGTTGTCATCAAATTTTAAGTATTTGTATAGAATATTGTATAGAGGGCCCTTGTATCCGGAAGGTATTTGGTATTAATGAGTTAATTAGCAGTTAAGTGCTGTAAAACTAAACTATATTATTAAACCAAAAGCTTTTGTGTGGTATATGAAAATATATTTTTTGTAGCTAAAATAGGTGAAATGACAGATAAAAACAAAAATTTCAAGCTATGAGAGATGTTCTTAAGAAAACAACATATGTTTTCCTATGTTGACAACATATGAACAGGAGCAGTGAGGCAGTCTTTCCAGTTCTTTTTGTACACAACACAGGGTTTATTTAGTGGTACACAGTACTAAAGGACCCTGAAAGATATTTGTATATATTATTTTTAGAAGAACCTATTTTTCACAAAATAAGAATCATTGATATTTGTAGAAATATTTTAAATGAAAGAAAATGCAGCAAACAAGGCAATACAAATCCTTTGCTGAATAAAACAGGTCAGTGTTGAGGGAACAAAAAAAATGAGTAGTAGCTGTACAGTCCACTCAACTCATTCAGTCTTCATTACTGAGAAGAGCCAATGTGGAGCCAATTCTTCATATAAATCTCAAATATAAATCTCAGTGTTAGTCTAATACTTTTTCCAGATGGTGCTTTCAGAGCTTTAAGCTTGTGAAACTCAAAGCATGTGGAAAGTGAGCCAAGCAAACAAATTCGAGATGCACATCAGATCGCAAATCACGCAGATGCAGGGAGCTTTCCTCATAGCCTGGTGGTAGCCATACCTTGTGGAAGTGCAAGAGCTACTTAGGGATTGAGAGGAGGTCTCCAGACCATGGTTGTCCTTTCAGTAAAGACAGGAGAAGGTTCTCCAACACTTACAGGTGCAAGGTAGGGGGGCCTGTTACTGGGCCAAGCTATTGCATGACATTCCTGCAATGTCTAAGCCAGTGACTTAGCTCTGACACTGCAGTTACTGGCGTGATGTAAAGCTGGAGGGAGAGAAAATAAAGGTGAACAATTAGGACAGTTTTTATTTCTAAGTAACCTAGTCATTCAGCCATTAATCAATATTGCATTCAAATTATTTGTATGTTTTTAAGCATTCTTGAAAATTTTGGGAGGGCCTAATAAGAGAACTATAGGTACTCTTAACATTTTATGGAAAGCCAAATTAAAAAAAAAAAGTCAAAGCACTTTTTAAATAGAATTCTGCCCACATTAATTGACAACATATTTTTTCATCTTCTTGGAGAATGTTGAAAAAGAAACAAGTATAAAAACTAAATGCCACCCAACTGAAAAAAAAAAAAGGGGACAAAGTGCTCAAACAGCTCTGGAATTTTAAAAGACCGTTAATGCTAAGAGAATTAAGAAGTGATAACCATAGAACAAGAAAGAGAGAAATATTATGGTCCTATTTAATACAATTAATTAACATACAGATAATGCATTAGTATTTTCTCACTATAATTTATATTGCTATAAACACCAAACAGTTCCAACTCTTGGAAGAGGGAAAATTACTCCTGGATGCAAAAATACTTGATCTGAACATCACATCTATATAAAATGGAAACTACTCATCAGTCCCCTTAATCCAGTTGTTGCTTTCTTCCCTCAGTGCTGCAGTGTCTTGAGGTACCCACTTCCCACAGTTAAGACAGTATTTCAAAAGCTTTAGAAAGAGTTAATAACAGATAAGTGAAAACATAAGATTATTCTACTTTTGTCAGCCTATTTTTTTTCTTTTATTAAACAGGTGAAAAATGCAGCGGCCAATGTACTCAGGGAAACATGGTTAATTTATAAAAACACAAAGCTGGTTAAAAAAATAGACCATGCAAAAGTAAGGAAACATCAACGCAAATTCTTGCAAGCTATTCATCAGTAAGTACTATTTTGCTTTCTTTTTCCTCCCAAGGTGTCTTCACTGTTAGTTTCCTTCTCTCTCAGTCACTCTTAATCCCATCCTGCCCCCTCTCTCCTCTCTCCTCACCAATCCCTTCCCTTCACAGAAGATTGTTCTGGAGGTTTATTTTCTTTCAGAGTAAGACAAAAATAACCATTTACTATATTATCTGTTTACCATAAAATAAAAAGGTACACTGGCAAGTTATGTCCATATAAACTGGTCAATGTTTTTTGGACTTTTCCTATGCTTCTTGAATTATCAAAATGTTTTTGTTCTATGACACTGAGACCATTCTTTGTTTTTATGCATTTTCTTCTAGGTAGAAAGATCTGAGCTACAATAGACAGAGAGATATTTTTTAAAAAAAATTCTTTGTAGTAGATGTTTTAATATTTTAAAATCAGAATTATGTGATAGAATAGAGTATCTATGAAGTGTTTGATGAAAAGAATATTCATCAAGTATCATTTCATGGCCCACCAGCATTTAGTTGCCTCTCTCCACTGCATATTCTCAGTGCATTAGATCAAATGTTGGTATGTCAGCTATAACCCCTGCCATCTGTTCTAGAAAATGGGACTGTATGCCAGTAGTTGAGACCATTGAGCACCTCTGGCATTATTCAAATGAGTTCTTCCCCTCTACTTGAGAGTCTGAAAACAAGCCTGAGACCTAAAACTTGTAGTAGGATTAAGGTGTGCTACGTATGGTATTGCCAAACTACAAGTATTTATCTAAAATTTGCAGTATCTATTTGTCATAAAGCATATCCAAATGAGCAGAATTGCACAATGGTTACTATTCCTGAACTACATGAGAGGGGAAAAAAAACTCAGGAACCTTTTTGTCCTCAGGAACCAGAATTCTTTTGAGGAATGGTCAGTCATTGTTTGTCTGTTCTGTTTGTTATCCCTATTCAGCCAGAGGCAGCTATTTGTATAGCCTATGAAGATAGTTCTCATGAGTTACAGGGAAGAAGTAGATAAATAAAGTTTAATTTCAAATAGATGGTTTCATAACCATCAGTTATAGTGTAGGCCTGTGCCTGAGACAACCAGTGAAGAGGTGTGAGGGAAGCATCTATGATGAAAAGAACATCTATGTAGCATCTTACATTAAAGACAGGAAGGAAAGTCCAGGTTTACTCATTTTCTATTAGTAAATTTAGACTAACAATCATTCTTCTTTCATAATTTTAAAGCAGTAAGTAGCTAGGCTTAAGCTGTGAAGTACACTGTAAACCTTGATTACTGTATTATGTTTAGCAAACTTGCAGATTTAAACATGACTGTGTCATTGTGGAGATACTTTGAGGACTAAAAAGACAACAGAAGTTGAGGCATTTTTATGTGACTATAAAAAGTATATTTTTATATAGTAGTTTGGCCATCCTGCTTAGCTTAAAGGATTGGGAGGTGGAGGGGAGTGGAAGGATTCTGGGAAGAGGATAGCATGTCATGTGCATCTTTGCTGGACTTGAATCCTTGATTGCAAAGGTTGTGCCTTAATATTTTAACTTTACTGTTTATTTTGTGTGTGTGTGTGTTTGTGTGTCTGTGTGTGTATGAGCACCTATGTTCAGAAAAGAATCTAAAAAGCACAGCAGGCTCGATCTCCAGCTTTTTTTATCACTCAAGCTCAGAAGAACTTTTCAGGATATAAAGGGTGTTCTGCACCTCCCTTAAAAATTAATCAGGTGGAGGGAAAAAGGTTGCATCAGTAATTTTTTCCTAGGTGTGACAGCTAGGTTGCACAACTATCTTAATAATTTCTCTCTTCTACCACTTCTTACTACAGCCCCAAAACTTTTGTATTCAGGAAAGCAAACAAAAGATAATTTTTCCAATATGCTGAAGAATGCGCCATGAAAGAAAATATTGCACTAGCAGTCTGCTTTCTTCCAGTAGCTGATTAGATGGATGCAAATTAATTTTTTGTCCCTTTGCATCTTTGCACTTTTTCTCAAGTGACAGAGTTTTCCATCTTTCCAGAGTCTTAAGTTTTGTTTGGTCCTTCTCCTTTACCTTCCAACCATTTCATTGGAGACAAAAATAAAAAGAGTGGCATTTCAGGGCCAATTTCTTAAAAGAAACCAGACTATATCATGATGACAGTCATGGTCACAGCTCTGAAATGTGTTCAGCTGGTCTAGGTGTTCTGCTTCTCATGCGCATTAGATAAGATGAAGGTAAAATCATAAAAAGGCATGTTATGTATTGTCTGAATAAGAAAATCTACAGATGATAGTTAATGGGAAGGCTTGAAGGTACTGCAGATTCCTTCATCATGAATGTGAGTTAGACTCCTCCTCAGGCAGCTACTGATCAAAAGTAGCAACTCCCTAGGACTTTCCACCTGCTGAATCGAGCCCCCTGTGCTCCTTTGGTTGTTTTAGTATATTTTACACTTTGTTTTCTTTTGTTTTGTCTTTTTTTCAACAAAATGAAAATAGAGCTCGGAAGTAAGTTGTACAAGCTGTTCCTTTCTAAACTTGCAGAATTTACCACTGTCTGCATGCAAAAAATAGAGTTTTTATTTGTGAACTTCAGTGGTCTGATTGCTGCCATGGAAATGCGATCCAGAATCATGATCTTTTTCTGTGATAAGTGAAGTTCATAAAATCAAAATCTTACCTTAATGAATTATACTAAGAAAGTCTGTTGGTTTTCTTTAAATCCAGCTGCTGCAGCTAAAGACTTGCCATATCTTTACATTCTTACAGCTTGTGGTAGGTGTTGGGTTGGTTCTATGAAGAATTATCATGTTAGTGTCAACTGGTACTTGTAGTACTACAATAATAATGAACTTCCTGGAATTTAAAATTAAAATCTTTATTGTCAAACAGATGACTCAGTGAATCTTAAGAAAAGCAGAAAGCTCATAGTCTGCAAATTATTTGAGAGAATGGTCATCAAAACACTGGGGTTTTCATTCTCCAGTGAAATAATTTCCTTTGAATAATTATTCTGTTCTGACACTGTGATTATATAATTCTGTATCTTGGAGACTCCTATATATTTTTTGCTTTAGAAAAACTCCCCCTTATAGCCTCTGAAAACACCACTCATACCGTCTGCATCTATGCTGTGCTCTGAAAGAAGCTTCCAGGGGAAGAAGAGCCTATGGCATTTCAGTAACAAGCTCCTGGAATGCCGGTTTTATGTGATCAATTCATTTCTACCTTAGCAGAGTTATTTCCATTTATATTTTAAAGATTTTTTAAATGATACTTCACTCTCCACAACTTACTTTCTCATACCGGTTAGACTAGATATGAAAGGAATTACTTGTAAAGACATGAAAGAAAATTTCTGGTTTTGGACTACCTTCAAGGTTTTCTTTAAACTAGCTTTCTGAGTAGTACCCTCACTGAGAAATGGGCAGAGAATGCATTAGCAACCCACTCTCACAAAATGCTGCCATACGTGCTTCCATTTGACAGCTAACCAAATTGTAATTTTGGTTGGCCCATGGCAGACTGGTAGACTGAAGTGGTACCTTATCACACATTGTATATAAATTGATACCTTGGTTTTGCAAACCCTATTTCCTGCTCTAGAACACCCAGGAAAGCCATTGAAAGACCAGGTATGGATCTATTGTGAGATGTTGAACAAATGAATCATACTTAAATGAATCATTGCCTATTTGTGAAAATCAAATCTACAAACCACTCCTCTAGTAGGTAATCTGGAAAACATGGGGTTCATATCAGAGAATGTATAAGAAGGGTCATGTATCTTGCCAAAAATATGCATAACCAACAATAATGCAGATAGGTACATATCAAAGAAACAAATGTACCTTTGCTGCTTCTTTCATAGTTTTTCAGTGCTGTGGTTGAAATAGTGCTTTGAAAAAGAATCATGTAAATTTAAAAGGTAATCATATTTAGATTCACAAATTATCTGAAAAAACCAAATGTATTGGCAAGCATGTTGGTTATTTAGCTGCTGGTCTGATGGAAGTTCTGTTTAAAGTAAGGAGAAACTCACTTATCACTGTATGTTCATCAGGTTCCAACACCTGCTAACCCAATCCATTTCCGACAGAACAGGGCTAATACCTGTATCTAGTCATGTAGGCATGGGAAGATTCTTGATTACTACAACAATAATGACAAAAAACTGTTGTTCTGTTTCTTCCTATATCTACTTGTCACGATACTGAGGCTTTGAGGAATGTTTTGGCTTTCTTTCATGTAGTCTGGATAAATTATCTTCTTTTTTGAATTCAACTTTGACCATGGCAAATGGTATTCTCAAGGACATCACATTTCCTTGCTCTTTCCTTTTTTGCGGTGTTGAAGAAGCATGCTTCTCATTGTAGCAGGCACATTAAAGATTCTGACTCTACACAAAGTAGTCAAGGCATTGTCCATGCAGTTACTTGCTCTTGTAAGTTTTGTGCATGCTCTCTAGAAATCCTAGTATGACCTCATACAAAGAAAAAAATTTGACTTAAAATTCCACTTTTTAGATTAAGAAGTGTAAAAATGGAACAAAGGAAACTGAATGATCAAGCCAACACTTTGGTGGACCTGGCAAAGGTTAGTAGGCAGTTACTGTTGTTTCAACATTCATCCTTTCAAAATGAACCGTGTATAAGTGAAAATATTATGCATTGTGTGTGCAAATATTGTTAACGAGGTGTTATATGTAGCAAATGAAAATACGTGTGTATTTTGTGGTAGCACCTACATCCTGAAAAAGAATCCTGATGAAAGTTTGAATGTGCCATATTTATTTATGTTCCTTTTGTACATTTGAAAAAGACTTCACAATTGAGAGGCTGATCCTGAGAGTTCCTGAGCTGACTGCAGTGGTCATGGTAAATGCTGAACTGTGAGCGGGCTGTAGTGGTGTAGTGCTGTGAAGTAAGAAGATTTGCCACGTGGTGATAGTGGCTGTGCCATAACAGACCATTGTAAATAGCCTGTAGACTGGAGTTAGAGGTTCTGGATTCCTGTTCCTGTTGTCTTATGCAGCAGTAACTTTGGACAAGTAAATTTAGATCTGCATTTATTTAAGTTTTTATAGGGAATAACAGCTGCCTGCTTTGATAATATACCATAAGTCTTTTAAGAACTTTTTTAAACCATTTGAGTTGAAGTAAAAGAGGCTATTCAATTGTGAGCTGCTTGTTTGCGTTGCTAATATTTTTCATAAATATTCAGTTATTATAAACTAGAAAGTGAGAGGCCTGAGCATTTTGGATTTCTCATTAGAACTTAATATTTAACAGTTACTGTGAGCTTAATTTGAGGCTACAATAGAAGCATTAATGGGCTGTTCCTAAGGGTTTCTTGTACACCTTCATTTACCTCAAAATCCTCCTCAATTTCAAATACATCAAAGCAAAGATTAAACTCTTCAGTGTTCATTCCCCTCTTGCTTTACAGAACCACGTGACAACTTCAGGTGAAAATACAATTCAGACTAATGCTTTTGGCAGCTAATAAGGACTTTTAATGTACTATTTTGTGCAGACTACTTCACTTTCAAGGGTTATGCTAGCATCCTAAAATAAGAGGCAGAGCAGCAGGTTATAATACACCTGATACTGAAGTGGTTTACACTTCAGGCATTCATTCAATTAATTTGTCTTTCCTTTGGATTGTTCATAAATTTCAACTGATTTTTCTACTGAATTACATCCAGTTTTGACTCTAGTTTAAACAATCTGAAGCCTCAGTCTATAAGATGCAGACATTCAGCCATTATTTTTTCACCAAGTCTCTATGAAACAACACATTTCAGATTACATTTTTACTGACCATTGTGTCATTTTAAAGTACACTCTATATGTTTGCTGTATTCCAGCAGCGTTTTGTAGAGGCCAAATAGATTGGAGAGTGAAAAAGTAGAAAAGTATACGATTGAGTTTTTCCTCCTTGCACTACTTTTCAAAAACAATCCACTGAACTCCTCTTATTGCCAATTCAAGAAAATCTGCTCAGTTTAAGGAGCAAGCCAGTGAATAACATTTATGCTCCACTTAGAAGAATGAAGGTATTTAAAACCAGAATCAAGAACACTTAAGGATGGAGCACATGAGTGGAGCCTTCGGTCCCCTGGTGGCTTAGCCTGACTGTTCAAAAAGCTTAGCCTGCTACATTCCCAAGCACCCAAATTTCCAAAAAGAGTCTGGTCTTTAATTGATTTCAACTTCAACGTCTAAAGTGCTACTAAAAGGCATTATGTTTCTGCTCAAGGAATCTAATAGAAAGTTTAGTCTACTGTAATTTAATCTATAGGAAAAATTATTTCACAAAACTAGATACTGTTATGATACTCATCCTGTTTTACAAACCCTTGTAGAGTTGTTCTACTTGTTGCAATACGTGTAAGGTCTCTCTAAACCTTTACTTACATCCTTCTGCTTTCAGACTCAAAACATCATGTATGACATGATTTCTGACTTAAATGAAAGAAGTGAAGATTTTGAGAAGAGAATTGTTACTCTGGAAACTAAACTGGAAACTTTAATTGGTAGTATTCAAGCTCTTCCTGGACTGATTAGCCAGACAATCAGCCAGCAACAGAGGGAATTCCTCGAGGCTCAGATACAAAATTACGATAAGCATGTTGCCTACAGTGCTGAACGATCACGATCTTTGTCAAGAAGAAGGAGATCATCCTCCACAGCACCACCAACTTCATCAGAGAGTAGCTAGAAGAGAATAAGTTAACCGCAAAATAAAGACTTTTTGCCATCATATGGTCAATATTTTAGCTTTTATTGTAAAGCCCTATGGTTCTAGCCAGCGTTATCTGGGTTCTGATGTCAGAATCCTGGAAACCTGAACACATTTTAGGCCAAAATGAGTGAAAACTCTTCTTTTTTTCCCCCCTCCTCCTCTCAGATGCACAGTGAATGCACCTAGTATTGCTATATTAGATTGTTCTTCCTGTAATTTCACTTTTTATTCATGCACTTCAAACAAGCTTTACTACTACAATACATAATCTAATATAATAATGTTAATTTCTGCACATAGTTACTTGATTACTTTGACCTAACAACCAAAAGAATCACAATCAAAAGACCTAATTATGAACTTTGAAGAAACTAAATCAAAGCTTAATAATTATTTCTAAGTATGAAAGCTAACTGTCTAAACTTTGCTTGCAGTGGAGGGGGAAAAAAACCAATCTTAATCTAACAGTGTGCTGTATATGTATAGTCATTTTAAAAGGTCATGAACAGCTTTGATTTCTGAAGTGATTAATTAAAATATAGTTTATCCTAGAAAATAAGTCTCGGAGTAAGCTATGGGTTTTTAAAATATTGTTAGGGCTTTTATTTAACATGCATTGGTACACACACACATAGATAATATATATACATACGTATTTATGTATATAAAATTATTTATGCAATGCCCATAGCAATGATCTTTTAAACTGACTATTCGTAAAGCTACTGGCATGCAAAAAGCATAGGCAAAGTCCTGTTTACTTATTCAGAGTCTCATAAAAATGCCAGGTACTTTTGTCCAGATCAAAAGCATCACTTTCACACGGAAGTCTCCTAATAATGCTATTTGGGTTTTGAAAGTGTTAGGTTGCTGCTTTCTCCACTCCTTTCTTTGTGTTTCTGGAGTGAATGACTGACACACAGACTTACAGTGCACATGGTTGTGTGATGGCAGCACCGTGTTCTGTATACATTATGTTTGGGCAATCCCTATGGTTCCTGCTATGCAGTCAAGCTTAGCAAAACACTTCTAGCAATACTTCCAAAATCTCCTGTAAAAAGCCAGCTGTAGACTGGAGTTACAATAGTAGGGTATCTATAGTACTTTATTTTCATGCATAAAAAAGAAGGTCTCCTACTTTATTAAGGAAAAAAAAAAGACAAATCACAAAGCATAGTCACCAGTAGGCACTGGTGAAAAGGTTTTGACTGGCATTTCTCCTGGTTTATGTTCCAGAATAGCAAAACTAGGTAAGTTTAAATGCTTAGTACATGCAACTTGCATTAACAATTCCTAGTTATAAACAGGAAATTAGTTGACTTTATGAGATATTTTTTAGTACTTGCTATTTATGAAATGTGCCAGTCCAGTCTGCCTCTCCCCCAGTTTACAGCCAAGGGTGACATCTGCAGCTAAAAAAGTAGACATGGCTGACTTTCTGTCTGCCTAGAGGTAGCCAACCTGTTACCTCTTGTTGAAGGAATTGAGGAAATGCACATTGCTCCATGAAACACTGTGACTTCTGGTCAGCAAGGACAGGCAGGAAAGAGTCATGCAGGAAGTCAGGGCAGAGCCCTTCTGGGAAAGACAGAAGAGCTTTACAGCAACCAGAATTCCCCTAACCAAATAGATAAGCTGAAATCAAACAGCAGACACTTTAGGCCTATTCAAATTAAAGGATCTTCCTTTTCTGGTGTTACGAATGTATAAATGATGAATGTATAAGTGACATCCAGAGGTATTGCATGCTTATTAAAAGGTCAAGAATTTCTCCAACTTTTTATGTCCTTGAGAAAGATGATGACTTCAGTATTTTTCCCCCTAGAGCAAGACAGTTGCATGCCTTTGGCGTGCCTTATTTACAGACTGTGGTATTTTGTGACTGGAAATAACAAGCAGTATGCATAGTATTTGCAGTTCTGCTTTTGTTTTTATGGAGATAATTTTCAAAGGAAAAGATGGATATTATACAGTCCTAATACTTTTCTAGTGCAGTCCTTAACTAGGTGAGATTGTGAGTGGTCATAAGGCCAGTAGTAATTAATAATATTGGAATTTAATAGTCAAGTTTTAGAAATCATTTTTCTCCTTTTTGCATTTAGAGTACTTTTCTTGACATTGAATGTGAAATACACTTTCTGTAGCTTGAATACATTCCTTTTTCTCCTGTCAGCTTGAACTAGCTCTTTCATTGTTTACATCTTTCTAATATAACACCCATTTTTTGCACAACTTGGTTTTTAAAGGACTGTAGCTCCACTTTGAAAATTTTTGTCAATCTGTCAATTTTAATTAAGATCCAGCTGCAAGTATTGAGCTGGCTATTTCTGTTGTGAAAGAGCAGCTGTCAGTCTTTGACCTCTCCATTTCTTTTACTCACTAGGACTCAGAAGCCTGAACCTAATATTATTGCCACAGCTTTATGCAATGGTGAGATTCATCAGGATTATTTCCATCAGTAGCATTCTGTAACAACCTGCCAAATTATTTTGGATTCCTTTCTTTCTTTTTAAAGCAAAAAAAACAAATTTTGTCACCATGTTATACTCCAGTTCTACATCTTAATTTACCTTCAAGATCACTACAGATATTTTACCTGCATTTTCAGCACATATGATTTTTTTCTTATAATATCTGATTTCAGCACTAAGGTGCTGCATGGGGATACAATATATGAAAGGACTGATATAAACTTTTATTCAGGAGAGCACAAAGCACTCTTGGTTTGATTTTCTTACTCTTGACACTAAACTCCTTTTAGTCTTCCCTTGTCTGACTTTTGTAGTACCACAAACTCCATTACTGAATTTTTAGTTTTAAAACTTTAGCTCTATCATTGTCAACATATATAATCACCAAAAGGAAAACATATCATTATGACAAATTGTGGAAACTGTATATTTAAATGTAGACTTTTCTTGTAAAGATTGTTTACAAATGACAAGTCTTTATCAAAGCATATGGCATACTTACCATATTGTAAAGCTTCATGCACCTCTTGCCTTAGTTTCACCGGTAGGAAAATTCTGCTTTCAGTTGCTATTAAACTCCTTTCACTACATTCCAGATGCTGATTCAGTTTATAAGTTTCTTGGGAGTCTTGTTGCTAGTCTGCTTTTGTAAAGAGACCGAGCAAAGATACCTTGCTCAGAAGGACTGAAATGTAAGATCACAAGTAGACCTGTTCACTATGCTTAAAATTAAATGCATTGATTTAAATAGTACTTTTTACTTACATTTATGGTTTTTTTGCAGAATCAGAATAATACATTTATATGTTTTATGCTTCCAAGTGCTCTGCAATTTTTGATTCTGTAAATCATTATGTATTTTAAGCCTGCAGATCTTTCCAGATAGATTTGTGCAACTCAGCTTTTCTTTACCTCCTGTTGCTCCATAAGGATGTATCTAATATGGAAAGAGATTTACTATCTAGAAGTTTGGCATCCAACTTAGGAGCTCTAATTGCCTTCTGGAGGTTCATACCTTGTGAGCTATTTCAAAACTATAGCTACCCAGACTGAATTGGAATCACTGTCATCATTAGAGCAAACATAAGTGCTAAGTATACTGTTTTACAAATTGTAAGACTCTTTCCATGTCAGATCATATGTAAACATTCAAGTCGATATGCCACACATTAAGAGCATATCTAAGCATAAAAAAATAAAAGGTGTTCAATGTGTCTAAAATTCAGAATAAAATCTGTAACCCTTATCAATACTAAAAATTTAAATTGTTTGTAAACTCTTTTCCCCCAACAGTTATGAAAAATTTTTACTAAGCTTAATCCACAGAAGGTTTTCTGATTAATGTGTGTTCTCCCCATCTGTCAAACTGTTCATATCCATTCTATTTTTTAAATCAAAGTCCTTAAAGGCTTTTTATCCTTTTATTAATAATTATTAAGGGGTGACAAAATAATTACAAAGGTGTTACAACCAGTGAAATAGAGGGGAAGGTAGGAAGGAGCTAACACGTATGTCATTTTCAGAATTCCACCACTGCATCAGCGTATCTAAATGCTCAGGTAGAAGTGGACACAAATTTTAGCCAGCACTCCAGGCTACCCAGGTCCAAGCCAGCCCTAGCCTGGGAAGAGCACTGCCATATCTGAAAAGTTCTGAGATGGAGCTTGCACACACTCAAAGCCAACTATGTGTGTGGAAATTAATGTCCAAAGAACCTTATATGTGCATAATAAAATTAACCTACAGCTGTCATTTAGGGCTTGCGAATGTGGTCCTATATCTGTTGGCACAAATTCAGCGAAAACTAAGCTATAATGTATATTAGCCTTTTTATTCTGAGCATTTATAAGGGGTATCTGTAAGATCTTACCTCTCTCCATGACTTAGAGAATAAAGAAAAAGAGACACTTGGAAGATGCTTTGCAGTCAGGAGTGAATAGGGTTAACTCTGACTTGCCTGAGTGCCTCATTGCACATCAGTTTTGGCCCAGAAACCACACGGTTTTATTTGCTCCAGAAACAGCAGGTTTCTCTCACTATAGAGGGAGTTACCACAGCACTGAGCAAATAAGTCCCATCTCTCAAGAGCAGCTCAGTGTGCAAGATGATCATAATAAATAGGAAAGGAGGATTGTGATAATTTGTGCAGCTCTGCTCAAGACTTACAGCTTAGCACAGCATCAAGCCCAGTGCAGACACTTGATTCCCTGCCAGGAATTGTAGCTGGACAGTGCAGCACATGGCTGGAGCAGGTGGCAGCATGGTCTGGACTAGGGTATGTAGACATCCTAAAATGGAGGCAGTTACCAGAATTAGCATCACCATACTGCCGTGTATTTGACTTTGTTACAGTGATATAGTTGAAGATCTATTAGATAAATAAATTTCAGACCTTTATGTGAAGAAGATTTTCTTGCAGAGGATTGTGAAGCTTTTCTGCACCTTGAAGGATATGCAACACAGTGTCAGTGAAAGGAAAAAGATAAGCCACTGTCTTGAACCTGTTGCGAACTAGCATGGCAAGTAACAAAATTAGATGGAGAAGTGAAGCTTTCTGCTGACTTCCCTTTCATTCAGATTCACTTAAGTCCATTAGTGTCTTCAAATATTTAGGAGAACCTATACTGTTTTCAATTATACATGAAGTGAGCTACAAGCTTTTAGTTAGATTAAAAGGTTTTACTTTAAGACTATGCCTATTCTGACCTACTGTTCCCTTTCTAACCTGAATTTCAAAGTACTTTGAGTACAAAAAGGACATGCATATCCTCCTATGTAGATTACAGCAAAGTAGGTCTCTGAACAAAAAAGCATTTTCAGTCCAGATAAATGACCAACCATCCTATAGCACCAGGAATAATAATAGAATTCAAATGTTTGATTCAGAGCTTAGAAAAGGTTTAAGTGAAGCCTCATTTCATATATGGAGTTCATGGGGATCAATGAAATGTGAGAGACTGTGCAATTATATTTCCTGACAATGGATTATAGGGGCACACTGTATGTGTTCAATACCAGCTTATCTCCTTATATGGAGAGGTTCTCCAAATGTGAGTAATATGAAGACTGATCGTTACACAAAAATAAAGCAGGATTTTTTTAACAAAGAACTCTAAACTCTAATACAAATGTGGAGATCTGAAAGAGATTGTGCTAGACTATTCTCTTACAAGGCCCCTAGCCTCCATCATCTAATATAAATTGCAAGACATGAAGTTTCAAGTGGTTTTGAGCAAAATTTAAAAAAAATGTATCTTAGGAATAGTTTGGGACTTACAAAACATCACTGTGTTTGTGCTCAGTACCACAAATCTTCACAAAATGAAGTGCCAGATCGGTTTTCCTGATGGAGGAGTTAAAATGATAATCACATGAGCATCATGCAGGAGAACAAGAAATCTTTCTTGGAACCACTCCTTAATTTAACCTGCAGTTTCAAATAGTATGGCATCCTAGGTAGAATAATAGTAACGATTAGAGCTCCAGGTTGTTTTTTTTCTTTCTAGCACTCAGCACAAATGAATGCACTTTGGGTAAGAGACCTCTGAAGGGTGCATGCCACTCCCTCTGTTGTTGCAGCACACTCTCAACATTTTGCTCTGTGTTTATTCCTCCAGCAACCGCTGAGCAGAGAATTGTTGTTGCCTCTGTCAGTATCCCTGGTACAAAGTTGCCCAGACTGATCTGAAAGGAGGTGGCCCTGCCACTGGCCCAGTGCCTGTTACTGGGGAGAACAGAGAGCAACACCCAACCTGAAGGTGACCACGGCCCCTCAGTGGGGCAGTGGAATATAACCTCTGTTCTTCCCCCCATGCCACTGTATCACTACATTCTTCTGTTTCTTAAATGGTCTAATAGACTTAAAAATGCTTTTCTTACCACATCTGAATTGTGATAAGATGTCACTCATTGTGACAGGCTGTGCTACTACTGCGAAGAAACAACAGGGTCTGCTTCTCCACTGTGGGCAAGGACAATGCTGTGCCACTCAGCAGGACTCTGTATGACCATGACCTGCTTTCAAGATAGAAACCAACAACACTCCACCAACATTAGTTATCAGGATCCAAGGGGCATAAACATTAGAAAAGTGTTCCGGTTTGGCAGTGCGATTTGGAACCTTGGCTTCTCAGTAGTTAAAATTAAATCTACTTTAAAAAAATAGGGAAAAATAGCAAAAGAAGAGATGTCAATTAGCCCAGTCTGTGTTGGCTGGAGTTCAGTCTCATTTGTGCTGCATGGTTATGAGACAAAAGTCTTATAGATTGACTCCTAACCATGCAAGTTCAGAAAACAGTCCCAAGGCTGAAATGTGCTAGCAAACCACCTAGTTTCACTGCCTTTCTTTGAAACAGAGCTTTCAGTCACTGTGGCTAATAATGGTGGATCAAACACATCACAATTCCAGTGGTTTCAACATGCTTGGAAGCACTTCTTTCTGCAGAGCTCAGTACCCTTGCATTGACCTGAGGCTGCCCAGCTGGCGCTGCTGCCCAGCCAGTTCCTCAGACCTGACAGAAAACATCTCTGCCCGTTGAATTCACATGGTCAGCCGTACTGTAACACCTTCCACTGAGCTCACCCCCAGTCAGGTCTGCAGAGAAGAAGCTCTGATGATTTCCCAAGCTACTTTGGACAATAATGGAAAAACAGCTGGAAGAGTTTCTTTCCTTTCAGACTTTTTAGTTGCAATCTACACACAGAAGAAGCTGTTCAGTTATCAAAAGCACAGTGGTAGGAATTTAGGTCATATTTTTTTCAGCTTTCAAGTGCATAAAATGAAAACAAAAATTGCACATAAGAAATAGATTGCTTTTCCAGAGCTTATGTATTCAGGGTTATATTTCCTGCCTTTCTACCCTGTTTTATCTAGTCTTTAAAATGCATTTATTAATTCAGTTGTACTTATGTTCAGTTTGAAGCAATTACTGTAATAGAGCAGCATGAATATATATGCATTTCCAGAATTGCAGACACTCTTCAGTTGAAGGGAAACAGAAGAGAGATGGGCAAAAAAGCAGGTAGGATTTTCAAATAATTTTTGCAATGAATTTCAGAGAGGCAAAAATAGGACAGAGAGGGTTTGACCCTCAGCCTCTCTATAGTGGTCTATGGATACATCTGGGTTGTCCCTTGAAGACTATGCCCACATCTGTCACGGAGAGGAAATAGGCCATATTTGCAGACAATGCAAGAATCTCTTGTCTGGTAGCAGCATACGGGCATCTCTTTGCTGCCCACATTTTGCTCGTGAACCTCTACTTCTCCATCAGATTTCTGCTCAGAGATCTGCAGCTGTAGTATACATTATTCATAATGGACTACACCAAAAAAAAAAAGAAAAAAGAAAAAAGAGAAAAGAAAAAAAGAAAAAAGAAAAAAGAAAAGAATCATTGGAGAAAATATTTCTTATGTGTGTATGAAATGGCCAGAGACTCACTGGTGGTATTTGAATGCACAGTTCAGGGTACGAAGTTCTGCCCTCTGTGACTCATGCTATTTGCTCTGCAAGGAGCTACAGAGTAGCACACCTCACACTTTTCAAGTTTCACAGTTTTTTGAACAGTTATGGCTCAGCTCAGCTGAGTGCATGAGAAATGCAAAAGGCTGAGCAACACGGCTGGGTACAAAGCAGCTGCACAAATGAGCCCAGAAAAGAGTGTGGTGATTTGATTTTGTGAATGAAGGAACATTTTCCCACAACTCTTTTTAATTCACTGAGAGCCAGAAGCTTCCCTGCATGTATGTTATTCTTCCAAATAACTTCCAAGATGACTGTCAGAAAATCATGATAGAAATAAATTGTTTATGTGGTAAACCCTGGCATTTCTGCTAGATACCTTTCATATGGAATGGAAGTCTCTGAGAACAATGAAGTTATTTATCCAAAGTAATTTGTAGGAAATACCACTCTTTTCACTGAGATTTGATTTCCAACCCATCAGGCATGGATATACATCACCCACACCTGTAAATAGACATTTCCTTTTATTTTCAGGCAGGCGAGGGGGGAGGAACATTTGAATTAACACTAAAGCAGGGTAGCAATGACATTTGTAGGGAAAAGATACTTTTTGTTTCAGGAAGGTTTAGCTGCCTAATTTTCTCTGTGTCCTCAGAGGACTGAAGTATAAAGACACTTAGAGCAAGCATCAGTAAGCAGATTTCTCCTCCTCCTTTCCAGGTGCATGCAATAATAGCTACCCATTCATCAACTTCATTCTTTCAGTGACAGGATGCTCTCCTTGAGAAAGCAGGAAAACTGGGCTCAGATCCCTGTTGGAAGTAGTAAGCACATACTTTCCTACAGCCTCTTTCTTGTCTTATTGTCTGGGAAGAATCCTGGGCAGCTTGGTGCTTAGCTGCTTCCTCTGTTGAGTTAGAGACAGTCTGAACTTCTGCTATCAGGCAACACTGTGCAAGTGTAACATAGCCAAGAAAACATGAAGCTGTTTCTGGTGGGGTTTGAAAGCAAACCAGACAGAGAGCAGGTCAATGATGCAAGTGCCAGACTTGTGTTTGTGAACTAATGCAAGTGTTTGAGAACTAATGCCACTGTTAAATACCTCATGTGAAGTTAGTCCTGGGCTCGTCCTGTCCCCAATCTGGTTTTGTGGGAAAGAAAGAGGTGTTAAAAAAATAGCCTACAGCATTTTTAAAAGAGGAAAGAAAAGATAATTACTTTAAAAGTTCTTCTATAAGAGAAAGAATGAAAAAAAATTTTTTTTCTAGAAATAATGGAATAATTTGGCACTTGGGAGACTAATCCCATAAGGAGCCAGAATTAAAAATCAGCAGTTTCACCAGTTGCTCTATCAAGTTCTGTGCTTTTGCTTTCTGGTATTTAAGTGCAACTTATTTTTTTTCCCTGTAACATATTTTTTCTTTACTTAATGTAAGGTGTTAATACATTATTAGGTCTTTTCCTTCACTTCAGCAACAGAAGTGTACTTCTCCAGATTTTGTTTGAGGTGTACAAAATCACATTTATTTACACAAATATGTTCATCTTGCAGTTACCCTGGTCACTCTGCTTCAAACTATGTGACGTCCATCACAGAATTAAACAGAAAGCAGCATAATAAAGCAACAGGCTCTTGAAATCAATAGGTGCAGTACACTCCTCTATTTACTTTATTTCTTTATTAGGAGTATTGTAGATCTGTAATGACAATAACGTAAGATAAGTTTGCTGTGGTTAGAAAAGATTGGGGTTGTCTTGTGTTTAGGGTGTCAGTGAACACAGTGAGGCAATTCCTATTCTCTCTCAAATGCACTATGCAAGTTTAAAAGCATGGGGGAAACTCATCCATGGAATTTCAAGGTTTCAATCTAGACTGGACCCCTAAGCTCACAGGCCACCTGCTGCCCTACCAGTACTTCTACCAGCAATCTTTTGGCAGCTCTCTGCTAAGCATGCAGGATCTGCATATCACATTCCAAAAAGACATCATCTTTCAGATACATTGCCTGCAAATCCTTGACACAACCTTGGCAGTCAGGGTCACACAGGATAAACAAGGAAGTGCACACGTCTCATATAACCAAAGCTTTTGTCACAACAGTTCCTGCCTTTCTTTCTTTTTTCAGGATTGAGTTGGTTTTTTTTGTGGGGGGATGAGTTGAGTTGGGTGGGGTATTTTAGTTAAAAAAGGTCAATATGTCATTGTATTAATTTTATTAGGACAATTTTACACTCTATTGAGATAGTGCCCTTGGCCAATGATATCTTTTGTTCAAAGTAACCTCTGCAGCTCTATCAAGTTATTGTGCAAAAAAATCTGAAAACTTTTATTAAGAGTCTGGATTTCTATGCTCCTCATTATGTAGTTTTCCTTTCCCTTTCCTTATTATGTTGGTTTGAAGGTTTGAGGTCTCTCTATACATCCAATATAACTTCCTTGGTCACAGCAACTGACCTTGATGGGTACCAAAGACCATACAAATTTGAAGGCTCTTCTCTATGTATCATTAAGAAAGCTAAATAAAAAACTAATGCTGTAGACAACTTGTTTGCAAGATTTAAGATGCAAATAATGTATTTCTAAAATGAATTTACTTGAATATTTAATCTTTGCTATTTTTCTTCTGTTTCTAAATTCTTGAGATTTTCTGAAATAGCTGTATTTGCTTTGGAACTCTCACTGAAGAACTTCTGTCCTTAGAGTCTTGCACAGTTATTTCCCCCTGAGAGAAGGTAGCCAGAGACGAAACTTCTGTGGTGAATTCCACAGAGGCAAATACAAAAATGCTTGTAGCAACAGATGAAGTCGGAAAAGGAAAGAGAGGAGTCCATGTTCATTAAAAGTATGTTACTATTTAGACAGAATAATATTGGAAAATCCTTTTGTGATATCTGGATCTTCCTTACAACTACTTGTAAGTTTTAGTATTGCTGTGAGACAAAAAAAAAAAAAAAAGAAGGGGACTTCTGGCCATAGCTGGATCTTGCAGATGAATAGATGCAGAATGTCACCTTAATCAAATGTGAGTTCTGGCAGACACTTCTAAACCTCAGCACTCTTCCAGCTCATGCATAGCTGGATCTGCACAGCTGGTCACTTCACCAAGCTTCAGACAGTGGTTTTTAGCTTTGTTGCTACAAAAAAAAAAAAAAAAAAGTTGTTACAACCTTTGGTCTGAAAGACTAAAATGTGTCTTTGCAAGAAAGTTGGTGCAAGATTCCAAAACAGTCAGGATGATCCCGCTGTCTTCTTATAGAAAAGAAAAAAAAAAAACAGAGAGAGAAGGAGAGAGAGAGAGAGAGGGAGAGAGGAAAGATCCCAAATCCTCTACAAAACCAGTTAAAAAACCAACAAAACCCCAAACTCAAACCTATCCACCTTTCTCCAAACATATCACTCAACACACTCCACATAATTCAGAAATACTGACAGAAAAGCATTTCCTTGAGTGGAGGAGCCATAAAATTGGTTGCCCAACAGAAACTGTCTGAGGATCCAGCTCTTGCAAGGGTGTTGCCACTGCAATGGCTCTTCTACAAGCAGTGTTGTAATAGATCCTCTCTGTCTCTGGCTGCTAAGATCCTAAAAGTTTTTAAAAAATATTTAATTTTAATTTTCTACTACAATGCTAGGGGTTTTTTTTCTGAAATTAGGTAAGACTTTTAAGAAGAAAGGAGGGATTGATTAATTTTATAACCCTGCATGTCTTCCTGCTTTAAGAACACAGGTCAAATAACTTTATATACTGTACACAGTGCTTTGGTGGAGATTAGTAGCAATCTCTACCAAAACTAGCTAGCTAGTTTGCTGTTGCAGTTACTGGTAGAGTAACAAAATCTGGTTCCCCCACGACTGCAAAGAATCCTAAGATGGATATCTCCACAAGGCTCCTTCCATAAAGAGGCATTTGCTAATTAAATCTCCTGGTGAAGATGTGCATACTCACCTTTCAGAGGCAGTTGGTGGGTGCAGGTATAGGAGTTAAAAAAGGAAAATATTTGCCTATATTTTCTAATACATGCTTTATGCATTAACTACTTAGAAAGCTCTGTCAGCTCCTTGGGAGCTGAAGTCCACAGTATCTGGAATACATCAGACCCTGACTACCTGAAAATACAGCTGTTCAGTCCAGAGTTACCTAGCCACATAAATGCAGAGGCAAATACATTTATTCATGTACACATAAAGAAGCATACTTCTTCCTTTCAGCCCAGATAATTCTTTGATTTCTTCACCATACAGCATGTGATATTAGTTATCCATTCCATTTTCAGTATGTATGTTCACTGGTATGGTATGACACTTCAGCCCACCCTGCCTAGAGATCACAGGATCACAGAAGACAAGAAGGCTAGGTAATGAATAAATATAAAAATTTTGCAGTTGTCTTTAGCCTGACAAAAACAATGGTAAAGATTTTCATTTCTTCCTCCCTCATCTCCATTCTGCCAGATACCTCAAAATTGTGCTTTCATAGGAGAAGCCCATGCCACAGTAGTTCCCTCCTAGACACTTATATTAAATAAACATGTATTTAATAATTATGTATTCAGATATTTTATTGCACACACATAACTGAAAAAAAATGTGCAGGTATTACCACTAATTCTCAAACTTTTTTGCGCATCTTGGCAGTCATGCCCATAATTTACTGAGTAAGTCCACAGTTCTTAGCCACTAATCATGTGTTACTCCAATCCACAGGATGTACATTACATTCATACATGGAGGAACTAAAACAGACCAAAAATAATTTCCCAAAAAGCAGTTAGCATTCTTTCTTCACTGGAAATAAAAGCCTTGTAAATATTACTTTGGCGCATTAGTTATCAAATTTCCTCTTTAGGACTTTCTGCAAAAGCTTTTACTAAAGAGCCCACCCAGTTCATTAAATCTGAACACCTGTCCAGCTTTTATTTGCATGGATTGAAAAAAAATTTTGATTGGATGGTGGTATGTGAAAAACAATTTTAGAGAGATGCCAATACATAAACCAAATTTTTGGTGAATATAGAGCACACTTTGCTTTTCCTATACACAGTAAATCAATTCCAAAGTTTTAATGCTGTTAGGAGGACTTAGTATTAGTCTTTGTACACAGTTTTGTCATTACACATTTCTTGGTGTAAGTTTGAGGAGAAATATTGACTTCTTTATGCTGGCCTTAAATGACTCCAGATATAGTTCCTAAATCCATATGCCAGTACAGAAATAACCAGCTGAGTTTTAGAGCTTTGGGAATGCATTAGCTTCAATCAAATTTCTTGACACTTTACCTATCAGAATATTTCTAAAGTACTTTGCTTCCCTAAACAACAGCACGCCCCCTTGAATTCTGAACATACTGTCCATTTAAACTAATTATGTTTGTTTTGGAAACAAGTGAAACTGTTGCCTATTATGTAAACAAAAATACCATTGTCCAGTTTTATCAGCTTCAACATAATTGACTACACCCTCCAAAATACTAAAACTTAACCGTAATTCTATAATCTGCTATTGTGTTTGCAGATACTGAGTCTCTATTCTCTTAAAAATGTTACTTTTTATTTCAGGCACTGTATGCATCTCATTTCATAGAGGTGTAGTAAAGAAAATACGAAAGAATAAAAGTAGATGGTGGTTTGTTGGTTTCTTTTTCCTCTAAAACATGCCTAGAACATACAACATAGCAAGAGGCAGGGTTGCTTAGTAGTACAATTCAAAAGGAAGACAGACATTGTCTTGCATGATCTCTTGAAATGGGAGCTTTCTTCAGTCTGCTATCAGGATTAGTTGCAGGAATAGGAAAGATCAGCTATCCTTCCAGTCACTTCAATGAATCTTGGAGGTAAATATCTGAGTGAAGAGTAACAGAAAACAAAAGGAAAAAATCAGACCTTAATGATAAGGTGAAATTAGACATGAAAATAAATAGTTCTAATATAATTATTTTATTCTCTGACAGTGATATAGAGTTTCTGTCAAATGGGATTGAAAGCTAGGATGGGATAATGTAATCCACTTATGTTGCAGATTCAATGTTTTTTCTTTAGTATGTTAATGCTAACAGGAAAATATGTAATTCATATTACATATGCTTAGCACATGCTAAGTAAGAATGTTAAGTATCCTATTGCAAAGAAAATTCAAGTATCATACTGCAAAATAAGTATCAGCTGCAGTCTCCTTTGTGGAGAGCAGCCCTCTACTTCTCATATGAAGCATTACTTTGGCAATTGGAGAGCAAGTTGCAAGGCTGACTACAACCAAGAATTAATGTGAAGATCCAGTGATAGCAAACAAAACATGGAACAAGTGTGCTTGCTTCTCTTGTGTCCTCCTCTCCCCTGGTGTATTGGTGTCACAGGCAGCTTCAGCCAGTATCACATATCTTTAGAGTCACTCAGCTTCTGCTGACACCAGTATAGAATATGGTATCCCAGACTTATTTCTTTTGAAATTGTGTGAATTCAACCAAAAACTTATTTTAAACTTAAGAGAATCCCATTTAAAATGAAAAGCAGTGTATTTTTAGTTCCTAAACTCTTTGCTTCAGAAGAGATATGGACCAAAATCTTTTAGGAGGTCTTCCTTTTTCTCTGTGCTTCCTATATGAGATAATGAAGAAAAAGGTAACTGGATGCTTTCAGATATGAGACCTTGGAGAAGGAGGAGGCAGGGAAAAGGAGGAGAGCAAAACCACATGAGGTTCATCTTAGCACTACAAGTCTGAAATTTCACCTCAAAAAGCATGGGTCAGAAATATTATATTTCTTACACAAGTGCAAAGATCATGTGTTTTAAAATATATACTTTTTAGTGAATGCTATTCTATCTTCTTAAACAAATAACTAACTTAGTCTAAACTTTTCTGGGCAATGATATTTCTCACCATGATTACACTGGAATAAAAATTCATTTCTGGCTGCACTGGCACTGAGTTCCTTTGGGAACTGTCTTCTGGCTTTAACTAGAATTTTTAAAATTTTTTTTCCCCTAATACCACTAAATAGTGGAGGATCCTTGTGAAGCATTAAGACTTCCACAGCTTCACAGCAGGAAGCTAGAGTAAGAGACGCATATTGAGTCCATTCTTTCTTAGCAAAAAGCAGAAATATAGTCTCAGCCCTATGCAATTCTATCTTGCTGCTTTAGAGATCTGATCAGAGGCTGATGTAAGTAAGGGCTTTGGTTTAGAGTTATTACTGTCAGAAAGACAATGTTCAGAAGTCTGCAGGAATACTGTGTACACTTATAGACATGTGCCCAACAACAGCTGGGTGCGTGGGAGGTACAAATGAAGTATGTAACTGGATTTTGTTGTCTTGGATGACAGCAGTGTTTCTGGAATGATCTGCATCTTCACAGGAAGCTGCAGCAGTTCTCCACAGATGTGGGGTTTCAGCAGATGCTCCTGCTGAGCAATACAGAATCTGTGCTTGGGTTATCTAATTAACATGGCTCCCACATGGGTGAAATGCCTTGTACTGGTGTAAGCTGCATCAACAACAAAGAAGTCTACTAAATAACAGACCTCAGGAGTGAATAACATATCTTGATCCTTTACCTCTGGCCATGTCATGAAGCTTAGACAAAACCTTCAAGTGTTGCTTTGGCTACAGCTCTCAGCATCTTTTCCCTGAACAGCCACAGAAGTAGAATTAAGGACCGGCTGGCAGGAGAGTTAGGGGAAATTTTCTGGAGTATCAAGATTTCTCTGGATACCATTAAACCATTGATAGCAGCCATTTTGGTCTCCTTTTTGAATGTGGACACACACAAGAAAATTGAATAAAACAGCATGACTGCTGCTTTCAGTCAGAAAACTGACGAGTTGTAAAGATTTCATTTTTTAAATAAAATTCTGTCTTTTTGCCCACAAAATACTGAACAATCTGGAATTGTTTTGTTTTACTACTGTATAAAATGTAGTGCCTACTTTTATAGGCTTGGGAAGAGTCCATGAAAATCTCCTGTTTTATGACTGAGGTCATAAAATGTCAATATGACTTATTTGTCTGAAACTGTGGTCACAGCTGGAAGGTAAAGAGTTATTGAAAAGATAAGGGAGATGAAGAGGCTCAATAAAATATTGCAGATGATGGTACTATGACCATCTTCTGAACTGTCTTCAACCTATGACAGGAAATCCTGTTGACCAAGTATTGTTTTATCTTTTCTCTTACCTATAGGCAGGTTTTTTGTTGTGTACAATGAAAGACGAGAATACAAACATGGAATCTGAAAACACCTATACTGAGGAAGCCTAACTCTTTTTTAATGAAGTTTGGGGAGGGCAGAGGTGGACATGAATAGTGAGGGGATGTTCATAATCATAAGATGCAAGAATCTTCCCTGCTACTCAGAGCACAGCCGTGAGAAGCACCTAAAAATAACTTTTATTTTCACAAATCCACAGTCCTGCAGCAGACATTAATTTCTGCCAGTAGACTGAAATTCCATGAGCAGTTGAACATGAAGAAACTTATTATTGAGAGCACAAGGTTGTGTTCCATCAGCTTCCTGAAAGCCACTTACAACACTAGAAAACTGAGCCTGGTGGGAGATCCAAGTACTTCTTTAAACTTAGCATTAACAGCATATCCATTTGGAGAAGGGAAAACTTAAATTAGGTTGCTATAAATACTGTCAATCCCAGTGTCATAAGAGGAAGTTCAATTATCTTAGACTGGTCCCAAATTCATATTCCGAAAATGAAATTATGAAACACCACGTTGTGGTATTTTTTGGTTTTCGTTTTTTTTTTTTTTTTTTAATTAGCCATTCTGTCAGTTGCTCTGAGGGAAAGCTCAGCAGCATAAGGAAGCAGGAGTCTTCTGTTAAAATGCAGCAGCTGTTTGTAAGGGCTTGTTGAAATCACCATGAAACTTGAACTGTATTAGAGGCAAGACTGTGAAACAAAATAGCCTGTAATGAGCAGCTGTGCCTGAGGAGTTCAGCTCCAGTGTTTTTAAACTGCCAGCTCCTTGCAGAGAGCGTTTTCCAGGCTCAAGAACGGATTCTCTTGATACAAGGGGCAGAAGAATTTTTAAAACTTTCTGGGTCAGAGAGCTCATTTATCTCTTGATTTCTTTCTAAATCAAGACTTTCAAGCGCTGATAGCATCTGCCTCACTGGGAAGGGTCTGAAGCAGCCGACCCAGTAACTATCAGGGAGACAACACTTGATCTATTTTTAAAAATCTAGGATTGCTTATAATGCAAGTTAAAACACCTTGTATTCCATTCCCTCTGCTACAGAGGACAGTCAAGAAATTCCCCAAATGTTGATTTTCCCCACTGAGTTGAAAACAGGCAACTATAAACATTGCAAAATGATTGCCAGATTCTGAGCATATTTTTTTCTGGTTGCTACCACAAAAGATTCACAGCCCACATTACTTTTCAGATGTTTTCAGATATGTGATTAATACAAATAGGGAATTTTTTACTCATAAATCATAAATCATTTGGCTTTGTAGTACTGGTAAGTAATTCACTTTTATAAAAGAGTGTTCATAATCTAAACCAGAAGAAAGAGGAAAGGAGGTCAGAACTCCTTAATAAGACATCTGCAGAGACACAATGCATGCAGATCTCAGGAAGACCCAGCCAAGAGCTGTTTCATCTGAACATTAGCTAGCTCATCTGACATGGCTTCTCTTTTCTGTAACTACTGCCACATATAGAGCAAGTGGAGCTGCATAACTGATTTTTTTTAAAAATACACAGAGAATATAAAGCCATCTATAGTCTAAGCAACAAATTTTTGCTCATAAAAAAAAATAATATATGCGCATAAAAGGGCTGCACAAATTTTGCCATATTTGTAAAAGTGGGTTTAGCTGTGTTTGGGTAGAGCAAATTGGCAGTTTTGGGCCTAATCACAAGCTGGTGTGTTCAAGAGGATAGCACTTAAAAGGAATATGAACAAACTGCTGTAGGTCTGCACAGCTCCTATAACTCTGGCACTAATCCTTCCTCTATCCTTTTCCAGCTTGTGACTCAAAACTGCAGCTCACTATTGGAGTGAATAGCACAGAAACACTTTGAGGGTGCTTAGCTCTCTCTCCCTGCAAGTTTCATAAGCTCCTCAGCCTTTTTTGTCCCTCCACCTAGAAGGAGGGCAGCCAGCTAGACCAGCAGAACTCCTCAGGGAAGAGGTTGTCCTGCTCACTGTGCCCATGCTGGCAAGTCTCCCGCCTGTCATTTGTCACAAGACATGACAGGACAAGGGCTGGCTCACCAACAGGAGAGCTGCATCTGATCCTGGGTGGATTTATGGGAAGATGTCACTCAGACATTTCTATGAGAATCCAAACTTGTTTCACCACAGAACCCAAAGCTAAAAAAATCACAAATGAATAATAATAGGTAGTGCATTTGTAAAGGAAAAGAGGGATATTTTTGCTTGACCAGTTCAGGTCAAATCTGAGTTCATCCCTACAAACTCAGAGCACTCAGTGTAGCATGCTTTGAAACACTGACTTTTCTACTTTCTTGGTCGTTTTGGTACTACATGAGGTCAAAAAGGGAGGCAAGGAGAGAGGAAACCAAAAGATGTTCCCAAGTTCAGCCTGGGAACTGTCAAGTTCCTTTGAGTATAACTTAAGAGGTGTTTTCTCCATTTACAAGATGTCTCATCTGAACAATTCACAGCATTTCACACTCAGTTCTCACAATATTGCACTTTTCTGCCAATGTGGGTGTCTCAAACTCACATAGTACCAAACTGAGTTAATATGATAGCACAGCACTGGGACCAAGGGTAAGTGTAGCCTCTTTTACATACCTCCAAAAAGCCTCCACCCCCATCACCGCAGCTGCTCTGTTGCATCCCTTTCTGTTGTTTGGCTTGTTAGAATACGTAGTGCCAGAATGAGGTATGAAAGGGAAGGTTTTGAAGGAAGACTGTGTGGCTGCCACATTAATTTTTGGAACTGGAAAACTGACTCAAAAGGAATGGGAGAGGGAATCACAGATCTCCACTTGTGGCATGTTGTACTGGGATGAAGGCAGTCAACCAAGACAAGGTTAAGAGTTTCCATTTTTAGTACTTTCTGCAGTTACAGCTGTAATGTTCTTTTGAGAATGTAATTTCATAACATGTGATTGTTCTGCTTACTTCTAACTGAACATTTGAAAGAAATCAGCTTTAATAGCCTGCTTGATACATTGCTATTTGCAGTGTTTTCCTGGTCCATAATCTAAAGTCCAGTTGGTCGAAAGATGATTATAAAAGAGAATCCATGAAATATTATATTAAGCGTTCCATGAACCTGGAACTATTTAAATTTAAAAATTAACTGAGACAAAGTATTTTTTTAATGTTATAGGATGTGAGGGCCCTATAAGGAGTGGACACTGCAATCTTCCATACTGCTTCTCACAGGGTTTAGCTGCCTGTGTCTGTGGTTGGCTCTGCCACAGTGCAGTCTTGGGTGAAATTCCTGTGTTGATAATTTGGTTGTAAGAAAGAGCTGTATGACGACTCTTGGAGCACCCCTCACCCCTTGGCTCAGGAGATTCATTAAAGCTCAGGGCGTTCCTCCTTGGTAATTTCTTGAGCCATCGTGCAGATACACATTTGCCTCTCCCTTTGTCAGCAGCTGGTCCCTGACAAAGATTGTCTTAAAAATGAAATGACTTTTGAACCATAGGTGTATCGCGTATTAGCATCACAAACTTATCTGGAGGATGCACTATGCTACCCCTTCTGCAGTTGATTTTCTGATTTCTTTCATGGATGGCCATCCCGGAACATCCTGAGCAGCTTCTCTCCAGCCACCCCTGCCTATTTTCTTTAGCAAGGCTAAGCCAGTGTGCCAGGGGCAGGAGGCAGGAAAGCCTGATGTATTCCTTCAGAATTTGTTCGTGTTTGAGTGGGGGTGGCAGATGGGGAAATCCATGAGGAGCATATATATCTTCTTACTCACCCTGTAAAACCACATGCCAATCATCCTGTGCAGTCTGCGTGGGATCCCAGGGGTGCTAAAAAACAGAAATCAGGACATACTGGAGGATGTATAAATCACAAATTATATCTGCTTCAGGGAAGGGGTACTCCTTACATATTTGCTCAGCTCTGCTGCACTGCAGCCCATAGGCATCAAATTATTGTAATTCCAGTTCTATTTTCAGAACATGTCAGAAATCTCTGAAAACACTCACTGAGAAATGCTTGCAATCATACCAGTGAATTAAGTGCCCATTTAGAGACTTTAATTTCTTCAGTTTCTGAGGTTTGTCTAGGAAGGAGGGTTAGGTTAATCTGGAGCATTTTCCAAGTGCTGTTGATTTGGAGCAGGCATTCACTGCTTTACTGTTCACTTTCATATAGCAGAAGAGAAAAATCAAATGTTTTCTGGGACATGAGTTCTTTGCCCTTTGTTTTGATATGAAGAAATAGATTTTTTGCTGAATAGCAGTAATAGAAAAACGTCATTCCTCTTCTTTCACCCAGCAGCTGTATTAAGATAGTGGGAATTATTTCTTTAAAAAAAATTTTTTTCAATGGTTAGAAATACATAATATTACATTACCAATTGGTGGGAGTTTCTTAAGCAGTTGCCATGTATAATTTTAGCATGTGAATTATGTTACAAAAGATTTCTGCACAACAAACATTTAGCTTTTTGCTTATTAAAAAGCACTGTATTTTACAAAACACAAATTTCTGCAATTTACTGGCATATAGATGCAGCTACTCTGAACTATCTCATCTTTCAAATTAAACCTTCTATTTTACTCTAATTTCCATCAGGAATATAAACTTTTACCATGCAACGCTACATTTTCAAACAATGCAGCTCTTTGTGTATAAGCAGTGATTTGTCCACACACCAATCATGCTTGCATTCCAGAAGAAAACAGTTGTTAGGATTATAATTGCTTAATAGTACACATGTTACAATCCAGTTCCATCATATATTTCAAATTTTTCACGTGTTTCAGGCAAGATTCTGTTTTCAAAATCTGATATACATATACATATATATATATATATATATATATATATATATATATATATATACACACCTTATCCAATGTTATTAAAGCTGTCCTTAGTTTGGTAGTTTCTGTATTCCTTCCCACACCATCATATCCATTTTCCTTTAACAAAATCGTCTCATCTACTCTTATACCATACTGTGACCTGCCTTCTCAGTGAATTGCTCTAAAAGGTACCCACCAGACTGCTATAACAATGAACCAAAACTGCCTTTCCTCACCACTGCCATCAACTCTTCCACATGCTATATTGACCATAACTGGCTACTAGTTATTAATTTTTCTTTCATAAGCAAGCGTAACTCTGCAGGTGTTTTTAAAGCATCATAGTGATTACAGAGCAAGTGACTTTGGCATTGCCCAAACCTTTGTAGCTAAAAAAATTAGCTTCTTAAATGTGTTTCCAAGTAGTCATGAGGATTTTTAAAGATTGCACATTTCAACCTCATAGAAATTCAGAAATACAAGATCAGAGCCATCAAAAAAATCCCCCAATAGGCCAAGACAGCAACCATAAAATTAACATGATTTTTTATATTGCTGAGCACATTTGTTACATAGTCTTCTCAAACTTATTCTGAGAATCTTTGTTGCAATCTGAGGTTAATTGAGTGGCTGCAGAACTAAATCAAATACTATCCATCCACTACGTTAAAGCATTGCCTTTCCTCACTTTAGTTAGTCCCAAAACTTTAATAAAAAGGCAAGATAAATAACATCTAGAATTAAAACTACTGAGAAAGTATATTCAACATGCAAATAAAGTGAAGTTGAATATAGCATTAAAAAACTGAGGGAAACAAGCATTTAAGAACAACTTTTCCCTCTCTCAGCTTATGCTTAAAAAAAAAAAAAGAGACAAATAAAAGCCAGGGATTTTTTTAAATTGTAGATTTGATGATGTTATTTTTTTGTGTATTTTTGTTTGGTCTTGGTTTTGTTTTTTTCTTCAACTGCCACATGCAGAATGTGGTTGTAGAGAGAAAACTGCTGGGGCAATACTGGGGCATTTTTCCATAACTTGCTACAGATTTCATGGAGTATGCATAAAATAACTATCAGAACCACTGAGAATCTATATTTCTGATCAGACATAGAACACATGTGGAAATACATGCCAAAAGAAGTCAAACACCTGTAAGCTTGTAGGGAAAGAATTTCTACATGCAAATAAGGTAGACGTTTCTCTTTTTCCTTGAATACATACCCTTTAACTATAAAATCTGCCACAGTCAATCTTCTTCCCCAGCAGAAAAAACAAATGTTTAAAAAAAAAGGCCAAAAACAAAGGAGAAAAAACAACAAAGGAAAAAGAAAAACAAAACAAAAAAACAATTCAGATGCACTTTTTTTCCATCCCTATATATATATATATATATAGTTGCTGCTAGGTTTTTGGCATATTCACTATTCTTCTCCTTTGTAATTCTAATTTACTACTGTTATTTCTATCAGAAACTACTATTGCCTTTTCAGAACAAAATCCCCTAGGAGACAGAAAAAAGCAAGCTCCATGCTAAATTTCAACAATTTAAAAGGAAACAACCCAAGGCTTAGATCCTTATCATACACATCTATATAAACATTATATTCCTGGTCTGAATGGTCCTCTATATTTCTGGTTCTCCACTGTCCACTACAGATTCACCCTTTCCAAAGGTTAGTGCTGATCTTTTCCCAGTTCAGCTTCTAGTCTGTGCTGAAAAATTGTTTAGAATTGCTTATAGACCTCCCAGATGTTAAGATGTTAAAACTGATGTGACTTGATATCCAAATATTTGTCTTTTCCCATACCAGAGTGCATAGATCCAGAGTTTGGCTTTGAAGTTGTTACAAATTTGAGCGTTTGAGATCACTTTAAAATCATTGGTATGGGCATGAGCAAAATCAGATTTTATATTTAAGCAACAAAGCACACCAAGTTCGTTGGCAAGATTCACTCTACTACTTACAGGACAGCTAAGACACAAGGGAAAGTGAGTAATAAAAAAAACAAATATCCAGGCAATCAAACAGAAATGAACTGAGAAATATCTAGGGGGGGCACATGTGTGTTTTTAGGAGTGTGGGTGTGGGTGTGGGTGATGCATCAAAAGACAGTGCAGGCAAGAATAAAAAGGAACACAGCCCAAAAGCTTAACAACACTGAAACTTAGCAGTACTTTAACTTACTTTATACCTTAAGCCTAGTAATTTAACATAGGAAAAGCACTTAACAGATACCCAACTTAGCTTTTAACTTAATTTATAGCTTAACAATTTAACAGAGGAATAACAATAGCATTTAACCTAAGTTATAACCCTTATTTCAATGTCAAACTTTGTAACTACACAGAAGGACACTCAGCAACACCTAGCTTGGCTTATAACTTATGTTTAACAATTTAGAAAAATAACAACACTTAGCAGCATTTAAGTAAGTTTATAACTAATGTTACTTATTTTGATTTCCAAGGTACTTAAGCATCTAAGAAAGCAGCATTTCTCTCAGATTTGCTGTAACGTGCAGGCGCATATGTGCAGACAGAAATAGACAGTGCAGGCAAGGTAACCTGTGAAAAATTCCCCTCAGAGATCAGCGAAATTCTCACTTTGGATGCTTTTGCATCTCCCAACAAGTGAAGGATCAGGCCTCAAGGACTGAGGTGTCAACACAGAACATGTCATGTTTCAGTGATTCTTCAGGTACAGAAAATCTGAGGGGGTGTCCCAACTCGGAGTCCCACTCTGAGGGACATTGTTGGTCACAGCTCCACTGCGATCCAGGAGAACCTCAGAGGGCCCCACCTTGGACTGCTGTTCATAGGGTCACAAGAGAGTGGGCTTCAGTCAGAACCATGTTTCATCGCAGCCACAGTTTGGGTTGGCACTTTCTTTGAAAGTGTGAGAACAGGAACGTTATGCCCTTCAGGCCAGAGGAATATTTTCCAAGGCTTGTCATAAGGAAAACGGGATCTTGTTAGCAATTCCTCGGAACAGGAATTATTCCTGATAAGCTTATTCCTGATAAGCTTGGAAAGAGATGAGCCCAGGTGCTGTTTTCAAGGCCTAACAAGAAGTTCTCAGATCACACTGCAGGACATTTCCCTCTCACTACTTTCAGGCATATGAAAATTAACAAGTCTTTTCTGGGCTGCGGCTTCTGCTGCACTTGAAGACTGCTTAGATTATGAGCTCAGATTTCCATTCCACTCTGAAAGATGGTCTTTAGTACTACATGCTACATTGCTTGCAGATTACATAACATGTGTAAGAGTAGCTCAAATGCAAGGTATTTTTCACACTGAGATTCAGTCATCATTGTAAAGACCAAACATGTTATGTTAGGTTCATGGATCATACCAGGAACTCATCCTGCATCATCTTTTTAGATTAAGGGTTCCAAAGAGTTTTGCAGTCTTACATAATTCAGAGAGCATTTTAAAACTTAAAAAAAAAAAAAAAGAACACAATTCACTCTTTAAATAGAAATTCACACCAGAGAACTAGTAGCAGTTCATTTTATAACTCCGTGAAAACAAAATTCCACCTGTTTACCTGTTTTTGTAGAATTAATGTGAGAACATTAGGTTTGAGCGAGACAACCTAGATGAGATTCTGGTGGCATTGAATCCATGAATAACAAAGACATTTACACTGCAATGCTAGGAACACAGTGCCTTTAGCTCTTGAACTCCCATTGCTGGACCATAAAAAGCTGCAACCATGAAGTGCACAGTCCTGCTGTGGTATAAACCATTGTGGGTAGATCATACTCTCACAAAATGTCAATTTTGCATAAGCAGTCTTTGGGCTAGTTTTATCCTGGCTAATAAATGAAAGAGGAGGTTTTGCCTGTTCTATTTTCTTTACCACATCATTTGAGAAGTTCTACAGAACTGTGGTCCCATGCCATGCCCAATTCAGATTTTCATCCATGAAAACTTTAGTTTGTACTATGCCCATCCTGTTCTATGCTTGTGGAAACAGCAGTCAAAAACAGCAGAGATGTTTATAAGGTAATGAACCATACACTCAAGAGTAAATTCTCTTCCATGTGTAGCACAGGCAAAGTTATTAGGAGATAAACAACTCTAACATCTTCAATAAATATCTCTCCACTGGATTTTGGTTTTGTAACTGTATCTTGAGCCTTCTGCTTTAACATCAGTTAACACAAAATTGTTCTTTATACTGAGGAGAAACTAACCACAACTTCATAACCTGGCACTGTTAAAGTCTCAAAGAGTGTCCCCCTCTGCCACAAGTGTTGAGATACCTGCATTTAAGGTCATCTCTGCCATGGTGCAACCTTGAATGGAACTGCTGGGGAAAAAGTGTTTTCCCAGAGAGAAAGAAGAGTGAGCTATGCAATGACTTGCTCACCACTTCTACCTTCCTAGCTTGGAAGCTGCATGACAGCTTAGGCAGACCCTGGCCATCTTTGACCTGCTGGCTTGGCTTCCAGTCTATGCCTGGAGCTTCCTCCTTCTTGGTGCAGCTGTGATGGCCACAAATCTCTTGGCCATCCCTGATCACTCTGTCCAGCCCTACACCACTCTTTTTGCTGGGATGTGATGGGTCTGTACGTGGGCTAATGCAGGCATAATCCTGCCAACCTTCTTAACACCCTCAACACTTGCTCTTGGCTCTTATGAGCGTAAGCTCCCTGGTGATATCCTAGATTTTCAATCTATTTTACCCCAGAGTTAAGCAGTGGTGCTCATTTTATTTCAGCTATTTTAAGTTTTGAGATTGTATCCTTCTGTTGCTCTTTTTAATCTATGTTCCAGGAGTCTCAGGGGAGATTATCTTTCTTTATTAGAAGTTCTCAGTAAGTTAGCATTTCACACTACTTAAAATAGTAGTAGGAGACTATGTAAAGTTAATTTTTTCTAGTTAGGGAGATAACAAAATATTTTTGCATGAAAACATTTTCCTCTCTAATTGGAAACTGACAGTCACCTAGAGACAAGAATAATAGCATGGTTCCCAGTTAAATTTTTTCATAGAGAGCACTTAATTTCTGGATTTTTCCTGTGGTGTACTAATTATTTAGGACAGTTTTTAACCTCTTTGATGACAGTTTGCCTTTAGATGTTATGACACTCAACATACTATAAATTCAAGTATGATGAAGGCAAACACTAATTCAGGTACCTGAAATGTCTGTTTTTCCAGTGCTGTAGCCTGAAAATGAGCACCATTAAAATCCCACAGCATAATTCAGCTCTAAGTAGGTCTCTTCACTTTTAAGTGTTCATTTAGTGTTTCTACAAGTTTTCTCACAATGCTTAAACATTTTTTTTTGCTGTTTTCCAATGTTTCATTATAATCTCTTACAGAGTCACTCTTCTTACCATGGCAACCAAGCCACCAGTAGCACTGATCTTGTCTCATAGAATAGTCAGTAGTCCCAGGACTGGTCAGTACTTGAAAACCAAACTAAGCACTGCAGAAGATGATACTAACCAGCTTTTCCAAAGTATTCAGTACAGAAGTGATTGCACCTCTATGACTTCTGTTTTATATCACAGTAAACAACTCAATTGTGGAACAGTTCTGTGAGCCAGCTTTTTTCATGTTTCTGTTTATTCAGTAAGTTATTAAAATTATTGTGCATTATTTTGGGAGAAATGGCTATGATACTGTTTCATTTTGATATTTCAATGAACATGGAATAAAGAAAATTATTTTTCCTATCTCTTCATTCAGGAAGGCAGGAGGCTAGGTGGGTGATGTAGGACTCTGCAGAACAAAAGACATTTTTCCTTTTTCTTTTATTTATCTTGTACCAAACTATTTATATCCACACAGTTGAATTTTCTTTAGAGTGCACCATAAGGCACAGGTTAGGAAACAGCAGCACTGAAATTTAGGTCCCACCACATAAGTGCTGAAATTGTAGTGTTCATCCTCATTGCTAAACAGTCACACAGGGATTATAGGAAGATCTGAGAAATGTCATCTTGGTCTTTGTGCATAGCAATACAATTAACATATCAGTATCAGAAATATGCCAGCACCCAAAATGAAAAGATATTCCTTTTTCCATTCACATCTTCAAAGACGTAAGGGAAGCACAGAAGGAAATAGATGGTCCCACTGACCATAACGCTTATTTAAATGGTACACTAATGCTTCTAAACACCTCCTCTTGTAACCTTACAAGTCTTCAACACATTCAGACCTTCACTTGTGCAAGCTGGCTCTGCAGCCATGAGTTAAGATCTTGAAAACTGTTCCTGTGTGTTCCTGAAGGGCTTTGGCCATGCCTTTGCATTGGACAATTTCCTGAGAGGACTTGTATTAGCCATAGGGTTCAGCCAACTGGAGATGACAGTTCTTCAAGCTACAGCTATTCTAAGTCACTTTCTTCTTTGCTCAGCTTCCCCTCTGCCCCATACACTTCCTATCCCTGACACTGTCTACATGAGTAACAGGCTAACTTAAATTTTACTTTAAATTTTCTGTTTCATAGGGCATATGTAATGAAAAATGTTTTTCCATGCCCTGGCCATGTCATCTGGTTTAGCTGATTACTTTAAGGCCATACATCTATTCACATATAATTCTTTCCACCCTATCCATGCCATCACTTTTTGTCACGGATTTCACAAATCTCAGAAAGAAGTTGTCTTGCTATTTAAAGTGGTCATATAGAGCTTAACAGATTTTTTCCACATTTCTTATAGTCCTTTTTTCCCATGTGTACACTTAAACCCTTTCTTAAAGAGATGCTTAGAAGCCTCATCTTGATGACCTAGTGAGCGAATATTTCCTTTGCTTATGACACCAGCCCACAAACCATCACAAGGTCCTATTATAAAACTGTGTGACTCTTACCTTGTCTTCTAACACAGCAGCTATACAATATCACATCTCATAGCTTTGTTATAAAAACGTTGTGTTGTTTTGTTCCTACCGGGAACTCCAGATCTGGATTTATAAAGACTCCACATCTTAACTGATGTGTAGGATAACACTGTAGAGAAACAGATTCACTGTTTCACAGCAAACTATTCAAATTGCTGGTGTTACCATAGAATAAGATTTATTTAAGGTTTTGTTTAAATTCATAAGCAATAGAAAATGCTCATGAAATATCCATCAAGATCTTCAGGATACTTACCCTTGGCTACTTAAAAAGAAGATTAAACTCTGACAACATATCTAAGAAAGGTAAATGAGGAAAATTATTGAGCTAAGAAGTCTTCACCACATAGAAACAAGGAGTACAAAGGAGGATGGGACATAAAGGCATTTTATTTACTTTTAAAAATCAATATAGCCTTCATTCTCACATAAAGACTACTGGAAATTCTAGAGACAGTTTAATGAACAAAATGTTCTGATGTTTGTCTCAATTTTTTTATGTCTTTAGTCAAATTCTATATCTGTAAAAACTGGGAAGGCAGAAAATATGCATTTCAAAATAGTAATGCTATTTCTGGATAGTTCTGGAAGACTTAACAGGCTGTAGCCCAAGAAATAGTGGAAGAAGAAGAAGAAATTCCATAAATTAAAAATACTACAGAAAAATTGTTTTCTGTGCTACTCATAATAAGAACACTTCTCCTGATAAGGTGTAGGGAAAAGATGTTGAAAAGTCAGGAAAACTTGAGCAGTTAATCAGCTAAAAATTTATTGTGTCAGCAATATTAAATTGCAAGTGTGTGCATGTGCAAGGCCATGGGTTATTATAAAAGAAGCAGCACAGTTTCCATTTCTATACAGAGGAAAAGGAAATCACAAATTCCAACTAAGCAGATTTACTATGGCTATATGTAAAACAGAGCATTTATTTCGAGGACATTCCTTTATAGGGAAATAGAGGCAGACTGGAGCAAATAAGAAAGAAATGCAAAAGGACAAGTTTAACAAGAACTGTGGACAAAGTTGATCTAGCAGTAAAATAAGAAAGAGCTGCTGATCCTGAAATATCTGTCTGATAAAGCAGATATTGAGACAGGGTGCAAGCTTCAGAACCAGCCACACTGCTAAAAAAAGCCTGTTTCTCTACCATTTTCCTTCCACTCTTTTAAAAAAAAAGAGTACTATTGTAACAAAACTCTGAAGCGCCCAGGTTTCTGTTCTGCACTGTCATTTGCTTGGCAGCTACTAAAGCGAAGAGTTTCGGACTCAGTGCTCAGACAGGGAGGCAGAAAGGAGGAAACATCTAAACCCTCATCTATCTTCACCCACAGGTTAAGTCACCTGCTTACACCTGAGTCACCTGCTACCCTGCTCTCTCCTCCTCCATATCCTCTCTCATTCATGCAGACTCCTCCTCCTTATGAATTTAGCTGCTGCCAGCATCTCTGTCAGCATTTCAGTTTTCAACCTACTTACTTCTCACCTTGCAGGCAGTCCTATGTATGAAACACTCATACATGGCTAACATCTTGCACGTCCTTCTTCTGCTCCCCTTGTTTACTAGAGGTGCTCAAGCTGCCCACAGAGTTGTTTGTTTCTCTCTGTACCTTCAGGCCAGTTGTGAGCAATGTGAGCACAGCCAACAACTGGGCTCCTCCAGTGGCTGCAGCCAGGCCTAGCTTGGGTCTGGAATGAGGAGAAACAAAAGCATCCAGCTGCTTGGAATACGGAATGTCTGGAAAGGCACATACTGAAAACTCTCAAAGAAGGTCTGAGACCCGCAGAGATTGCAAGATCCAGGATGGAGAAGAGTCCTGTGCTATGCCAAGGCTCCAGCATCTCTGAAAGGATGGCTCACATCATTCAGTATTGTGCCTCTTCCTCAGGACATTAGTAGTAGTACTACTACTAATTTTGAGAAACTCAAAAGACTGTCGCTGACTTCTAGCACAAGGTGACCTATGGAGAAATTAACATGCTTCTACATATCATTGATAGGCAGAAGTCTCCCTTCAAATATGATGAAAGCCCCATATTTATTATTTTTCTTTATATAATGAAACATTAATGCACCATATAATGCACCATAGGAGTGGCAACTGATGGTGGGCATATCCCAAGTCATGTAGCAATAAAAGAGGAATTTATTATCCTGTGCTTGGGATTTAAAATTAGGTTGCACAGAGCACTATTTAAGCACTACTACTGAAAAGATTTGTATTACTAGGATAATAAATTAAATTACTACTCAAATCCTTCTCCTACTATCTTCTGATCTGTTTTTTTTCGAGGACCTGGTCTTTGGTATGCTTAACAGGTCATACAATAAATTGGGGAAAAATTGAATAGGCTTAGGAAGCCTATTGCTACATAATCAGTGTTCTGTTGCTGGTTTGATGTCACCAGGGAATTCAAAGAAATCCTTAATGCAAGAGGAAGTCATTAGAAAAAAAGGCAACAGTCATTATATTTTGCATTCCAAATAACATGACAAAATAGCCGGAGGACCAATTTTTTTTCTTTTTTTTTTTAATGTAACATCCTGAAGGAAGGAAGGAAGTGAATCTGAAGATTCAGCTTTGTATGCTGGAACAAAAAATAAATAGTGTAGACTAATTAAGCCCCGGGTAAAGCTGAGAGTATTTAAAAAGTGTTGAAAGCCCTCAGCATTTTTAAAGGAAAGACTAAGAGAGAGATTGTTATCCTAGAAGTCATTGCCACACTAGCCTCAGAAAGAATCTCCAGAATACCCAACAAGACTTGCCTTGCAAGACTGCCACTAAAATATTCCAAATACATTTGCCACAGCAGACTAAATGCCATAAGGAATCTTTCAGCATTTTTTCCTGGGGTAATTTCTACTGGGAAAATAACAATGCCACTTCCATGCAGAAAACCTCTGTTATAGGAGCCTTTTAGCAATCTGCCCTTAAAGCTTATCTTCATGCTTAACAGTTCAGGGCATAGCTTCTTCATTTTCTCTTCGAGACTATGTCATATCTACAACTATTTTTGTAAAGAAGACCCCAAAATCTTGTTTCTACTGCATTTAAGGACAATTTCTAATACACAGCCATAGCTACTTGTTACTTGAAGGAAAGTGTGAGCTCCACTGCCTGCCGGCTGAGCTGTGTCTCCTGCAGTGACTTCTCTCAGCAGACGGAGGGGCACAGGCTGGCCCTGCACAGTAATACATGGCACTGGACCACAGGCTCCATGAATACAATCACAAGCCCTCAAAATATTCAGATGACTGTCTACAGAGATTGTTTAATCCTGATCCACTGTTCTCTGCATTCAAAATTAGGTATTTTTGTTCTTTTAAATTTGAAATAATAGGGGAATAAAAGGCATCTTTTTCTAAACTACTTTGTTCTCAGAAGTGATGACTATAAATCAAGTTTCCATCTGTCAGACTTTTGCTGCTTAGGATGCAAACAATAATTCAATATATCAAGAGAGCTGTTTTATAAAGATGCTGTAGATTCTGAATAAAGTTCTTTTACCCACCTAAGAGAAAAGAACAAAAAATTCTAGAATGCTTGAGACATGTCTCATTCAAACACTGAAAACCTGAGAGGTTTTGTGGAGGTCAATCTTATTTAACTAGGTGCTTCTAGAATTAAGCACATTCGTTAACTGCAACTACTAGAAATTAAGAATTATTTTAAATAGACATAAGGTGGATAAGGTTCAGAGTCTCAAATTTCATCATTTCCTTAAGAAAGGAAATTCTTTTCCCTCCACAACACAATAGTAGAGGCCTAAATGTAACATTACAGAAGTGTATGAGGTCATTTCCTCATCCAGAAGACTTTAGTGTGATACAGCTGCACTGAACAATTCTGTATCTTTAGATGTAAAAACATGCTTTATGCTTACAGTGGTAAAATAAAGGGCCTTAATTATAATTTTTATCCATTCACTCAAACAGAAGTGTGTTTGTACTTTGATAGGACTCTAGATATTCATGCATTGGTGAAAATTGCTGTCACAGACTAATTCTTGCATTTGCCCCTGATTTGTCCTCATAGATGTGGGATAAGGAATAAAGCAAAGTCTAGTCTCTGTGATTAGTTAGAGCTTGCTCAGCATTGTTTTCACTCGTGAGCAGCTGGATCCTGGCCCTTTCTGCATCTTCTGATTGCGAGCAATTATTTGAATACTTAGGTGTTTGACTGTCATCCCTTCTACCCAGAAATATTCTTACTATTAAAACCAAGGTGAGAGGGACATATATGTATTTATATATACATATATATATACACATATATAGATATATAGATATATATATAGGGATAGATATATAAATAAATAGACAAGGTAAAATAAGGTAAATTGGAGTAATTTCTTGGTACCCTATTTATCAGAGTATAGTACAACAGGTAATACATTTCTAATGATATTACAGGTATTCAAAGTGTATAATTGTTCATGTAGAAGCTGATGATGACTGATTTGAATTAACTGAAAAACAACCACTGTCAAATACCACAAATAAATTCTAAGACTGTATTGCATATGTAGAAAATGAAATCAAACTGCACATTTTTTACTCAGAATTAATTTTTAAGCTAATTTTAGAACACTTTAACCATTAATTTATTGTAATTAAAAATAGGTTTTGAGATTGATCATATTACTTTATGCTCAGGAAATTTAAAAAACAATATTATGGATGATAAGAAATTCAGTTCTAAAGAACGATAGTCTGAAAACCTTCATAATAAAACTTTCTTTAAAAATCACCTTTTTTAAAGGAGATTAAAGGAGATTAAAATTATTTAGTGCAGAAAAATCCCTGCTGTCCTTCATTTGTCATTGAGAGGGGAAAAGAAACAAAGGATGATCCAGATATTATCAGTCTTTTTTTTTTTTTTAGGACTTTTTCTTATGCTATTAAAAACTGTTATTTCAACTGAGCTGTGCATTTGATGAGACGAGGTGCTTTAATGTATGTCTGTATCCTGCCAAGCTGTGGCTGGTAGCAGAGAGGTGCTCCACTCTGCCGTGCCACTGAAACGCTGCAGCGTGAGCAGGCTGCACTCTCCTTGTCTGAATGAGAGGTGGGGAAGAGCCTGCAGTCTGTGCTGTGCCGTCCTGGATGGTGTCACTGAGTGGCTCTTATTAGACAGACATGTTCTGCTGGATATTTTGCGCAGCTTTTCTCTAATTCCCAAATGAGAACGGCTTCGAGGTATTTCATGAATAAATCCCATGCAAAAGGTTATATTTCTGTCATAGGGACAGCCTACTGTTCTTCATAGAACTACTCTTCATTTTGCTGTAAAAAGCTCAGTTCAGGGAAGTTAAAGACAGATATTTCATATGTGGACGGTTTCTGTGAGAGAGATAAAGTTCATAAGTGTTTCACCTGTTCGCTGATGTTTCACTTGCATTTTGGATACCCTAAATCTCACATCACTATTTTTTGCTTCAAGGACAGCAAATTTTTCGGCTTGTCATAACTATAAGACATCTGACTTTCATCTTTTTCCATTTCTTTCACTCTTTCTCACCTGAGGGACCATAATAAATCCTTTCTGTTACAAAAAAAAAAATCATGTTTCTCTCCTTATGCACTTCAGCTAAGCCTTCCTTTGTAGGGGATAGTAAAACCCACTGCTGGAATCAGTGGGATTCCCAGCCTCCTGATGGAGGCTGTGCTGCCAAGACAGGGCAGAACTGCAGTAGTTGTGGAAAGCCAGACCTTAAAGGAGATGTCATATCTGTGCTTTGTATTGAACAGGGTACTGAAACCACACTAAAAAAAAAGGCCAAATTTGGCAAAGATAGGTATCACTTAATTTCTGTTAAAAGAAAGGAGTTACCTTTGTGCTTAACAGCTACAAACATAGCAAACCATGTTGTATGTATATCTAATAGTCCAGGTTGTCCGGTGGCATGAGTGAACATTAGACACTTGTCAGAGTGTCAGATCTTGTCAGAATAATTTTATTGGTCTAACAGGATTTGAGCTCTGATTCTATGACCAGTTAGCCTCTCTCTTAGGTGAGTATTGTGGAGAGAGAATCTGGTTCCTTATCCAGTTTGGCCTCAAGCACATTATGACTGGAAAGGACAGATTTGATGGGGAATGGAACCTCTTTATATGATTAGGAAATCGTGCTTGAATTCACTTTGTGTCCTCTTGGCCCTGGATGCCTCTGGTGCATTACCACTAGAGTTTTTTAATTTTTTGTAAGTGCTCAGGTATCATTTTAATTGTTACTCTATAACCTCCTAAGAAGATACATGGAGGGACAGATTATCTATATGTTTTAATCTTAAAATTCACCATTTGATTCTGTCCAACTGATGCCAAACTGACTTCTGCCATTTTGTTTTTATATATATTTTTATATATATTTGTAGCTCTGTAGCCTGTTATTGTATAATCACATAGATTCATAGCTAGCCTTTCACTGACTGTGTTACATAGAAATGCAAAACACATTCCTAAAACCTCCAATACTAATCTTGCTTCCCCTGGGAACCAAGGTTAAAACAGCTTCTCGAGACACTATTTCATAAACAAAGTTTAGTTAGTGTCTAAAGGGAGAGTTTCAGAGAAGAGTTGAACCAAAGGGGGATAATCTCATCACCTGTGTCTCTAATTGGGGATTCTTGTCACTTGTGCTAACTTGCTAAACATATAAAGTCGTGCCTGCTATATGTTACAGTGTGCATCTTTGATGTATATTTGGTGTGTATTTCAGCGTGTTGTGTACCATAAAGGAACCTTTATAAAGATAACTGCATTTTATCACCTAACTGTGTATGGCTCCTGATTTTAGAACCAGAAAAAGCTATCACAATTGTGTTTACGCTGAAACTACTGTAGAAGTTTTGCAGTAAATCTAGCATTGTAATATGAATAGTTAGATGCTATTACTTCTCTAGATGTGGCTAGTGAAAAGAATTACAGAGGAATAATTGTCTATAACTTTTCTCAGAGTTCAAATGGTAATAATGTTTCATTTTACCCAGAAATTATAAAGTGCAACACATTTATCCCCAGTATATTGTTGTCATTTGGGTTTTTTAATATGTGTATCATAAAAAATAGCACATTAAATATGCCTAATATACTTGTTCCTTATTTTTCCGAACGAATAATTCAGCTGAATCACTGGTGAGTGAGTATCACTGTTAACTCTAAAAATACAGGGGTATTCAAGTAAGTTATATATAGGACAACCACTTATGAATTATGACTATCAAGGTTTTATAAAAGACAACACAAGAAAATAATGAATTAGTATTTACTAGAATATTATAGACATCACCACGGAACTGTGTAAAAGGTTTGCTTTAAAATAAAATTCTCTAGGTTTTTTGATTAAGAACTTTAATTAGAACTTTGGTAATTCTCTATGCCCACTTTTTATTTCACCATTCAAGCATTACTGAGTAGGCTTCTGTGCACTTCAGTTGGAATAATAACACCATAAGACATACACAGCCTCTGCTATAATTCTGCTATGCATAATGTAGGCTGAGCTCTGCTCACTAATGTCAAGCTTCTCCAGTGAAACTTAAAAATAATTTTAGTGGAAAATTCCTACATTATGTAACATACTTAGCCACTTGGAAAGTTGTTCTTACACACTGCAACTTTTATTAGGTAATTTATAATGTGAACTGCAATATTACATGGGAACTCAGCTGCAAGTAGATCCCACCACACTTCCCACTGATAATCATAGATGCAAAAAGAAGCTTTGCCCCAAGGAATTTTAAAAATAAGGGTTTTTTGTCTATTCTCATTGGTGAAGTTTTCCTCTATACGCTGATCTGAGAATTTCTTAGCTTGCAAAAATGGACATGAAATTATAACAGTATAGAGAAATATTATTCAGAAATATTAGCTCAAATGACAAAGGGTAAAAGGATATGAGACATACAAGGGATAGCTCATGACAATTTATCATCTTGCATATGGAATGCATCCCAAGAAAAATGGTACATCTTCAAAACCAAAAAAAATCCCAGAATACTGGTTAACAAACTGTGCCAAGCCAGGTACAGATGCAAAAGTTATTCTTTGTTTTTTAGGTAATTTTAATCTCTGGAGACTTGATTTTGCTATATTTTATTTATGCGAATACTTATGACAATATTTATGGTAATTTCAATTCATCAGAAAAAGTAGACAGTGCACATAAGCCAGTAAATTCAAAGCCCCACTTTTACACACAAAAGGACTGTAAGACTCCCATGGTCTGTTTCCAAAAGAAAGATGTTAATATTATAGGAAAATTATAGATGCTTATACACTCTACAATTAAACAATGTCATATAGAAGAATATGTATCAACTCTAAACTGTTTATAGTGATAAGTTATACAGATGATATATTGGTTAAAGAAAATTAAGAATTTCAGCTTGAAGATCGGAGACCTTATTCAAATGTCAGGGCATGATTGTTTCTTGGCTCTGTCAGAAAATATTTCTCACAGAAGTACAGAGAACAAGGATTCTTGGTTAAAACCTTTCTGTTGAGTTATGAAAGGTATTTAGAAAATAAAGGCTGTCCTTGTTTATTTTTTAAAAAACATCAGTATGTCTATTTACTCATTAGTATTAGATATATTATCTTTTTCATGACTCTCAAAGGTTTTTCTCATACGCATTTCATACAATAGATAGAAGTATCTTTATAAACCCTTCTTTTTCAGCAACTGAAGGCACCAAAAATTCTGTAAAAGCAAGGGACTGCTATTCCTGCACTTGTATGTGTAGAGTTTGTATTTCTGTATGTTGTAGATGGAGATCAAGAAGCAAAGCATTTTTAAAGGAAATTACCCACAGAACACCTACCTTGCATGGACCACCATTGCTGCCTGAGTGCAGTTCTTTGGTGACATTTATCGAGTGTAGGTGTCATATTAGGATGATAGAAGACTGTAAAGTTTAAAAAAAAAAAAACAACCAAAGAACACAATGACGTATAGCAAAACACACTATGGCTACTTTAATTACAATTCTTTGAGAAATCTGACACCTTAATGCCTACATGTATACTTGCTATATTGTATTTCCATATAGATGACTACTCTACGCATTTTAAAATTGCTAAGACTTTTTTTTAGCAACTAGAAGCAGATTAATTTCATATGATTTATTATGCAAAAACACGATGAACAAAGAAAACCAGCAAATCTGACTTTTGTGTGGTGACTGTGTAAAGGGAAGTAAAGAGGGTAGTACAATTTTGTATTTTGCAGATGCCATAATTAATTTAGTTAGCTCATTGAGCTTCATTATTAAATTTAACCACATACTTATTTGATGAAAGGGTACACTACTTCAGGCTGTCATTTTTGCCAAGACCTTCCCCAACAATGAATACCATGTAGCAACTACATTAATGTTAGTAAGAATCATCAGCTTGGAAATACCCCAACGAGAGTAAATTAGTCCACTAAGATGCCTTTATTGTTGTAAATTAATGCAATATTTATTAGCATTAGCAGATTCAACAGTTACACAAGAAAGGAACAACAGTGAGCATCAAGTCATTAGAAGAGAAATGAGCTTGAACTGAAAAATCTGTCATTGAATAAACTAAGTGTTATTAATGTCTAACTACCAGACTTTGAGTTCATTTTTTTTTTTAATAAGGGGTTGTTTTAGCAAGGCTTTGCCTTACATTTTGATTCAAAGAATTGCCCAAGTTTTACACTGTGGAGATGACCTGAAAAACAGATAGAGATAAGGACAGCAATGTTTCTCTCATAATATTTAAACTATAGTTCAGTAAACCTATTCCTATGGATGTCATTGAGATCATGGCCTACTAAAAAAGTTAATGTCTGTGTTGTGATGCCTTTGTTGTTACATTTCAGCCTCCACAAGATTTGGAACTGCTTGCCTAAAGCTTCAGACTGGTGAAATAACTTGGTAGCACCTTACATTATGCCTATAGCTCCAAGTGAAAGTTTTGTTCCAGATCTCATATTTGTGAAGCACTGTGATACAATCACAGACTTAAACTCATATTTTATTGAAATCTCAAGAAAATGTCAAAGGTATATATACTAGATAATGTATTTAACTTCTAGCTGAGTTGTCAATCTGTGAGGGTGTTGTCTGGGGATGCCCCAAGCCTATATATCAGTTTGATGTTTGCAGGGGACAAATTTAAGTCTCTGGGCACGGTCATATTGCCACAGCCTGGTCATCTAGTCTGCTGCTTTTGCAAAGCTATGTAAGGACTATATAAAAGAAAAAAAAAGTATCAATCTATTAATATCTTCCTTAATTCTTTGGAAATTTTCTCCACTAGTGTTTACTTAGAGTTAGTTTGGTACCCTTGTCAGAGCAAGGTCATTTAATACAAGGCAGAAAGCAGAATATGTTTTTTTTCCTTACTTAAATGTTTGCAACTAATGCCTGTGAGTATGGTAAAATTCCTGCTGTGTCTTTTTAAAAGCCTACCTCACAAATCATATTTTCACTTTAGCTCAGTAAATTGCAGCCACTTTCTACTGCAATTGAAATAATTGTATAAATAAAATCAAATGTTCACTTATTCTTCAAAGCTGTTTTTCATACCGAAGATTTAAGTTCAGAGGCAGACTGATGAAGAGTAAAGAGGATGTTCTTTGCAATGGTAACCAGGTAATTGTTCTTTACTGGCTTTCCTCAAATTGAAATAGAAGCCATTCACAGATTAAAACGAAAAATGTGTCTTGTTTCCCAGTTATGCAGAAATGTTCATGATCAGTATAAAATGAGTTACAAAATATGGGAAGTACACAATTTTTCAAGGAAATTTTCAAAAGATTTCACAACATGTATCTTCTGCTGTCCGAAAAGCATATGAAATGCCTCAGAATACTACTTTCTTCCTGTTTGAGACAGGAATTGTGATGCAAAATCTTGATCTATTTTATGTTTTAAATTCTTATGGGTACTTTGAAGATTTTTGCCACTTTCTACAATTTTTTTTATTTCTTTTCCCTAGAAACCAATATTTACCTTTATTTTGAACATTTATAGGGTTTTTTCAAAGTAAAATAGGTCTTGCTTATTTGTCATACAGGATGATATTCCCCTAAAAGTTGGTTAATGCAAAGATTCAAAAATAAAGATCATTTGACTTATTACCCAATCCTAAAAATAATGACTGTACAGGCAAGAAGGAAAATAAGAAGACTACAGTTTTCAGAATGTAAAAAGTCAGCAATTAATTTGTGCAGAGGCCTGCCAGTATTTCAATGGGAAGGCAATGAGGGCTGTATGTGAGAAGTGAACCTACATCTTTTTTGAGAGTTCAGAGTACTGAGTGTCCAACTCAACCAACAATCTGTGTAAACAGAATTTGGTTTTATATATTATTTTTTAAAATAATAGAAAACCATAATCTCTTGCTAAAAAGAAAAGCAGTGACTTTAGAAGACTGATGGGAAAATGTTAATTTCTAATGTTTAATATAGTTGAAAATATTTTGTTAGAAGCAATTATTAATGTATTCAGAATTTTCTCTGCAGGACGTATTCTGCTTTAAATGAAAGAAGTCAGACTTGTCGAGACCCTGTCTCTATGGATTGCACACAAAGAAGGCTTCCTCCCTGCTGCTTCATGAAATTACTGTAAATTGCCCTGCAGTTGATGGTGGCTTCAAGCTATTAGAAAACATTTAGAAAGTATGGTCCACTTATTCAGTGTCATTATTACACGCTGTTTGAATAGGTGTCTAGAAATTAAAGAGAAAATAAAGAGGTGAGATGGGCAGAAATTATCACAGAATCACAGAATACACTGAGCTGGAAGAGACCTGCAAGGATCATCAAGCCCAGCTCCTGGCCCTGCACAGGACCGTCCCCAGGAATCTCATCATGTGCCTGGAAGTATTGTCCAAATGCATCTTGAGCTCTGTCAGGCTGGTGCTGTGACCACTTCCCTGGGGAGCCTGTTCCAGCCACCCTCTGGGTGAAGAACTCTTTTCCTAATATCCAGTCTAAAGTTCTCTTGACTCATCCATTCCAGCATGTCCTGTCCCTGTCACCACATAGAGCAGATATGTACCTACTCCTCCCCCTGCCCTCACAAGGAAGTTGTAACTGCAGTGAGGTCCTCCCCAGTATCCTTTTCTCCAGGCTGAACGCACCAAATGACCTCAGCCACTCCTCACACAGCTTCACCCCAAGGTCCTTCACCATCCTTGTGGCCAGATGGAAGAGGTGGAAAGGGGTGTGAGGCTGAGGGGGAGAGGCTGTGCCATCAAGAGACACCCCAGCGGTGTCACTGACAGGGAGCAGAAGATTTCACTTTGAAGTCAAGGAACCAGAATGACCGTGTGCTTCCTGCTTCCCACTAGCAGCCCTACTGAACACTGCCAGGTATGACACAGTGATAGTCTTGGTCATACTCCCAGCTCTGAAGAAATCAGTCCTACAAAATTCCCTGGATTGAACAACACCATTGAGCTTTCACCACCTCACAATTGCTTGTATGAGCTTCCTGATGTAGTATGTGATGATGAAAAGGAGCATGAGGGGAACAAAGGAAAATTTAAGAGGAAATTTTAAAAGAATGGAAGGTTATGGTACATTTCAAGAGGACAATTTTGGTTATGAAGCTGGAAGTACTTAAAAGCTGAAACAGTCCAAGGAACTACATGTCCTCAAGAAATCCAACTTGAAAAAAAATGAGAAGGAATTTAAAATTAAAGAGAAACCCAAAAATGAAATGCACAGAGAACACAAACATAAGTAAGACAAACATAAAGAGAAAGCGTTAAAAGATGTAACTGCAGTAGACATTGTAAAACAGTGAGAAGAAAAGCAAGCAAGGAGCAACAAGTCATGCCATTGCCAAGTAAAGACAGGAAAGAAATTCTGTTTTAATCAGAATCCTTGTCTATGCATAAAATCAACTGAACTGTGAAAATTACTGTAATTTGAGTCAAACTGCACAAATTATTGCTGGCTGTATAGACACTGTGACAAAACCTTTCTTCTAAGCCTGAAGAGTTTCATATTTGTGTCTTCTACACATCAGACTCAGGGGAGTTTAGAGAGGCCAGAAGTTTTCCAGTGCCTTTCAGATTATTTCAAGACTGATTTTCTCCAGGTGATTTAAAATAAACCAGTAGCAGTTTTACTTCCAACTAAATTAATTATTTACCTTATGATACTTGCCTTGCTGTGAGTTTGTTTGAGGAGGGATTTTAAGTTACACTGAAAGCACCTGAATTTTAAAACCCTTTTGATCCATAATTTTTACCTTCCAGAGTTTGACTACGAGTAATCTCTTGATGGAACGGCTTTCTTAATTTCCAAAACATGGTTTCTATGACTGTTTCATTGTAAACTTCTGTTGGTTGGTGTTTGTTAAATATATTAATCAACAATAAAGTGTGAACTTACCTGAAAGTCACCATCCAACACAAAACAAAATCATCTACTCTGTGCATGCTTTCAACCTTAAGCCAAGGCTATGTGGGAGAAAAGAGGAAAATAGAAGATTGTATATCAGGCACTCTTTGTGGAAAGGCAGATTGACATCTAATTGTTTTTGTGAGCTTTTCTTGGTACAGCAACATACTAGCCTTTAATTAATCACTTTTACACATGCTATGTACAGCTTAGTTTTCATAATTGCACATAATTGTAAATTCTAGTGTTTGATTTGAAGTAAGATAAAAAATAATGTTTCCCTCTCTAGATTATTTACCCTCTGATTCCCTTTTCAGTGAAGAAGGTTTCAGAGAAAAATTAGCAAAATTTCAGTTTATACAGTGAAGGTACTTTAAAAGTGTATGAACTTGGCACCAATAATTGCATTTGATGCTCAAGGTTGATACCTGATTTTATTTAATGAGAATTAGTCATCAAATTTCATCATAACACCCATCAGGCTTGTAATATTTACAGCCTTCTAAGCAGAAGACAAGCCCCAGGAGGCCATATGTTAAAGTGACTCTCATGGGCTGGGAAATCTCAACCTGCCTCTCCACTTGCACATATTTCACAACTGCAGAGGCCTCCAGATAGCAGGATTTTATGAGAGGAAACACCAACCCATTTTAAGTAAGTGGAGACAGTGAAAACAGATGTTTCTGGAGATCATCTCTGCAGTTTCCAGCCATGCCCAACATGATCCAGAGGAAGCAAATGGCAGCAAATTAATTATGCAGGTAGGTAAGAAGGGTTCTACATTTTCATAACTAGATATAAACTTGTGTACGGTTATTCTATGATCACCAAATGCAAATGAAAAAGTTGCTGTAATAAGCTGTAATAGACAATTGTTTGTTTAGGTACTAACAAATAATAGACATTCATAAGTAACATTTCTACAGACATTGATCATTATAGTTTGAGTAGCATCCTAAATTAAAAAAAAATATGAAAAACTGAGAATTGTACTGAGCTGAAAATTGTATTCAACTCAAGAAGTACACATAGGTATGACGCACCTAGAATAAATACATACACTTTTCAAATACTACAATTTTCCATGAAACTTGTGTATGTCCTATTTCTTCCATATTTTCCTCCTTAAGTATCACACAGGTAGGAATGTCTTCAGACATCCTGGAATTTGGGGGCATGTGAGGAGATGGAAGTTGATATTAAAGAACAAAAACAGAGTATCCCATGCCAAAAATTGCAGTTCCAAGTAAAGGTAGCATATGGCATACATGAATTATTCTAACTGAAGTCCCTGCTTATTTCTGCAGCTGTAGGATGCCCTACATGACACCTTTGAAGGTAAAGCCTAAATAATTACTGGTTTTGGCAACAAGCAGGAGGCCTTTCCAAGTCTAGGTAACAAGCACATTTAAATAAGTTAATTAAGTTCCTACTTTTCTTTATAGAAAGAAGGCAGCACCTTAACACTGTAAAGTCAGAAAGTGAATATAAAAAAGCAAAAACACTATAAGGCTGTCATGAGAAATCTGGGGAACTCCAATGCTGATCTTATTGTACTGCAGAGAAGAAAACTAGAAGCACAATCTGGGAAATTACATTGCTTAGGCAATCATAGACTTAAGCAATTTGTTTTAATAAGTCTAATTATAAAGATATCTAGGCCTATTGTTATATTCTTCGTAGTTGAGTGACATCAGTTTAAAACATGTACAACTCAGAAGAACACTTAAATATGTTTAACTTTAAACACATGAACCCTTTAATTGTAATTAGTGGAATTACTGATTGGCTACTGTCAGGCAGATGTGTGAGACCCATGTTGAATCAGTTTTCTAATTGCTGTTCAGTAGATTGTACAGACCAGCATTTTTAAAAGAAAATTCAACAAAGCTCAGCTGCAGGGCTGAGTTATAAAACAATGGAAGTTACAGTTGCCAGTAACATGGCTTCTCTTAATACTTAAAACCAGAATGCCATGGGACTGTTAGTGCTAGGAATAATTCCTAGTGTCTCAGTTTTTACAGATGACAGGAACCTCAGTTTAGTAATTGATTATGAGGAAAGGAATACACACATATTTAGAGGTTTGGATTAACCTTAGTTATGATGCTTGACCAATCTACAAAGAAAATTGAGGTAGCCAAATGAAAACCTAGAATAACAAACTTATAGAATCTTTTAAGTTGGAAGGGATACAATATCACTGAGTCCAGCTCTATACATGACTATGCCAAGTCCACCACTAAACCATGTCCCTAAGCACAGGTCCTTTAAATACCACTTCCTCAGCAGGAACTTTTAATCAGTGTACACTTTTAAAAGTGTAAAATAGGATGCAGACCTCTAAAACTGAGGAATGTACTCCAAAATAAAGAGGGACAATTTGTCAAAAAACACTGTCAAAATATCTTTCTCTTCAATACTAATCCTAAAGAAAGCTAACGAAGCCAGGAAGCTAAGACAATTGATCTGCATCAACATTACTCTGAATCTAACAACCACAACACAGTAAAGAGAAGTCTTCACCCTGAGTACACCGCACAGTCTTCTATGTCAATACACCATACAGCAAGATTCCAGCATTCCCTTGGTTTATCTGTCACATGTTTAGCATTGTGTGATGGTCAGCAGGTAACTGATAGCAATGATGGCCATCAAGTAACAGTTTTATTATGTATAGCTTCAGAATGTGAAATACTCATTTTCCAGGATTTCTGTACAGACTACCTCAAGACAGAAATGAGGCAGAACCATTAAGAAGAACATTACTTATAAAACAAAATAATATCCTTACTTGGTACTTATATGCTAATGTATTGTTTCAAAAATCTTCCCTGCTGTTTCATGTGCTTATCAAACAAACATCTGCATGGTTATTTCCTTTCCACAATAGCTGGTGTATACCAGTCTACCAGAGAGCAACACTTTCTCTCAGCTGGAGACAAAGCAATGAGGAAAAATCTTCAGGAAGTGCTTCCACTCACTATGTAAGGATTTCCTGTCTCTTAGCAAAAAGCAAAACAGAGAGAAGGAACAGATAACACCAAAGGAGCAGAAGTGAGAATGAATCCACAGGTTTTCTGAGTTTTTGCACTCTCATCATTCTACTGGAAGCAGAGAGTACTATCAGCTACAAGGTGCTATACTGATGCATAAATCCAGCTCACACTGATAAAATACCTACTGTGGTGTATATGGTAGAAAAATCTAACCACTTAGAAAGATATCCACTTAGGTTTAAGTGAGGAGGTCTCTACGATTGTACAATATTTAATTTCTTCAAAGAAAAACCATGATGATGGAGGTGTAGGTCTGAGTATAAGAAAAATACTGTTATAAAAAAATCTAGGCAATCAAGAAAATTACTTCTGAAATCTCCAAATTCTTAAAGTCCCAAATGAAAATGTGGGTTGCCCTTAACAACATGGTTTATATATATCTATACTGTACTCAAAGCTGTATTTCCAGTATCTGCGTAGTAGCAAGTAATGCAACACCTTAACATATAAATTATATTGAGTAATTGAATTGTTATGGGACATATGGAAATCAAGTCGAAGACTAAGTGATATAATAAAACAGTAAATATGTGTTATCTCTGTATCAAAATATTTAGCAGCTACAGAGATGAAGTGGAAAGAAAGTTAATGAATAAGCAGCTGTTACCAAATGATCAACGTTCAAACCTGATTGCTTTTCAACTAGTCTGTGATAGTACAAGTTTTATTGCACAAAACTTCTTTTTACCCATAATACTAAGTCTGAGTCTGATAACACTGTGAGAACCTGTCTGGAGACCACACAAACCTCCAAGACTCAGGGAAATTTATCACGTCAAAGTTGCTTCTTGGTCCTGATAGGAGATAGTTTATTTCCAAGAAAAAGTACTTTTACCAAGTAACTTGATAAAGAACCAAGCTGTTTGTCTCATGGAAGGAACCAGAGAGTAACAGTCCAGCCATTTAACGTTTGCGTGCAAATTGTTTTAGAAAAACATAAAAGTTATCTTTAGCAAAAGAATATGGAAATGAAAGAAATAGAAAGCTATGGTTACTTTTCCTGTTTTACAATGTACTTACAATGTACTTATAGTTACTCTTATTTCCATTACTTCACTCCTTTCAGAGTTCTCTGTCTTCCACTTGTTGTATGTGGTTGTTTAGGAATAGATCCACTAGCAGTCAAGTGCGGGTGAAGAACCTCCCAATTCCGCCTGTATTCAGGCTGTCCACATTGAAGCCAGCTCTTGTGCAGAGGCTGTGTAGCTGCACCAGGGACTGAACTGGTATTTGCTGATACACTGTGACTGTGACAAACACTCTCCCTCAGAAAGCCAGCTGAGCTACCCAAATCCAGACAGGGTTGGGCATGCCCATCCTGCATAGGAATGGCAGCAGTTTAAATATTCTCTCACACACACCCACGCGTGGCTCCTCTGCCTTTCTTCCAGGGGCAGCTCTGAAAAGCTCTTATGCTGTCAGAACAAATGTTCCTGCACACCTCCAATACAGGTCTGTAGGGGTTTGCTTTGGATAGCCCTATAGTTTTGGTAAACCTGCCTTCTAATGAAAGAAAATAGTGTGGGTTCGAGCTATGGATAGATTTTTTTGCCATAAGCCACTCCAATATGTAAGGGAGAAAACTCTATCCTTAGACAGCCTATTGAAACTATATTTTGCTATTTCATTCCTAGAAAAAATTTCTTTTAAAAGATGGAGAACATGACCAAAGTAAAAAAAAAAAAAAAGAGTTTGCATGACACTTTTCAGCTACTTACCTGGGCTCAGTACTATTTCAGGATAAAATGAATTTTATATGTCCTGAGGACATTTGATTCAAGACCGATACAAAAAAAATTGTCTGATCTCATCCAAAGGCTATTTATCTTCTAATCACCTCCCTATTTTGCCTCTAGCTCCTAGTATGTCAAAATTTCTCTTGTGCTTGGAAGAACGCCTGTGCCAATCAAGATGATTGGCCTGTAGACTATTTTTCCACTGCTCCTTGGGGAAGAAATTCGATCATACTCTCTGGCTGTAGACATCCAGTTGCTACCTCTGCTGACCTCAGCTGTTATCATGATCTGCCTAATAAAAACAGAACAATCTTTATGTGAGAAGGCTTTGCAGTTAGACAGAGATTAAACACACTCTCATCAATGTCTCCAAATTAAATTTTCACATCATAACTCTTTAGCCCCAGACTGTTCCCTATAAATGTACTGGGCAAAATTAAATTTCTGACTCCACTGCTCAGAACTGGGTTTTTAGTATTATAAATATTAATTCTTTTATTCCTCATGCCAAGTCTAAGACACCACAGTTAAAAGTATAAAGTATGTTTCAGCTCATTAATTGTCTGTAACAGAAAATTTTGTAAAAATACAAGTGAAAAGGTACAGTGAAACACTTAATAAATCATAAAAGTACAGTGAAGCACTTGGTAAATCATTGTTGTACAAAATGTCCTCTTCATAACACAAGGAAATGTGGTGCACAACAAGTAAAGATGTATTTCTGAAGTGAAACGGTGTCAAGAAACAATGCTTAGAGAAGACACATGGCAAAGAGTAAGCAGTTCTGTAATCAAAGCACATGCTTGTTGCAGCCTGTAGTGATGGTAATCTGATGACAGAAACCCAGCCAGAAACCCAGACACAGCTCTGTGCACCATGTTAAGAAGATTTAACCATAATGTAAGAAATACTGAAACCAGCAGCCCAATAGAGTAGAAATTGTCCTATGTCAAAAAAAGTTTAGGGAAAAGAGCAACATATTTCAAATTAAAACTGGATGCCACATTTGTGAAAAAAGTGGATTTCTTAGGGAAAAAAAGGCGCTGAAATGAAACATATGAGTCTCTAGTATGGAAATATAAAGATGTGTGTGAATCTTGGGAGAAAGAGTACAATTTGAACAGCTAGAATAACAGCCTTATGTTAACTAATAAGAGATTAGTCCATACTCCTGGAGTGAAATCTCTAGTTACAGCAATTAAGTAACAATTTCCTTTAATAAAAATTTGTACTGACCTAAAATGTGGTTAAGCCTTGTCTCTTTAGCCAACGGCTCCTCCTCCCTCTTCACTGTCCCACCAAACTTTTAAAAAGTGGAAAGACAGTAAAGGGAGGGAAATTAAGAATGAAACATCTGGAATGTGTCCCTATAAACACCTGTGTGTCAGGTCCTGTCACTTTTCATTCATAGTTCATGGACTGAAATCAAAAGTACTGAAAATCAAAAGGACTGATGGGAGATTTTCATGTTCATTTTCTCCTACAAAAACAGATCTATTAACAAAGATTGACAAGCATTTCAATTTGCCTTCACCAATGACTGTTAAATATGTTTATGAGGTGCCTCAGATGTCACAAACTTCTGAATTCCCTTTCAGGATACACCAGGATTACTAATACCTGGGATAAGTGAGCTAATAGCTGCAGCTGTCGTATAGCCTGTGCTCATCTCCTATCCAAAAACTCTCTTTCAAGGAAGAAAAAAAAATTAAGAAAAAGAACAAGCTTTGGGCTCATATTTCCCTTCTTCTTGGAATTTCAAGCAGGTTCTCTGCTCCACTGCAGAAAGTGATGGACTGCCAGTGTGACAAGGCCAGGGGGGAGCTGGCTTGATCCTAATGACACCACTGCCCTCCATGACTGCAGTAGGCACACTGTGCTTTTCATGAATTGACAGCAGCTGTCAGGAGGACAAATAAGCCCAAGTTTGTTTGTTCTGGCTCCACAGTCACTCTCTACATGTAAAAGTTCCGGTTCTACTAACATCCACCTCTAAAGATAGAAATATTGCCTTTACAGATTTTGAGAATTAGTTCTTCTCTAGGATCACTCTTAAGTAGTATTGAATGTGGAATAGAATATTAAAATATACAGGCTGGTTTTGGTGGGTCTTAACTGGGTCTTAAACCCCAGTTTCCTACAAATATAAAATACTGAAACTAATGAGAATGAACATTTGTGAATTTCAATGCATACTTCTCTACAAAATGCTTGCAAGCAGGTCCATTAATTCACAATTAGACCTCTTATGGCAAGAGCACAAGGTCTAACAATATTAAATTCAATATGTAAAAATACAGGGAAGTCAGCATGGTAACAAAATTAGTACAGGTTTTTCAATTTGGCATAAAGGAATCTCTACCTACATTGCCCTAAGGAAATATTTACTTCTTTAACATCAGCATGTGCTCTTCTATTTTATTTGGTTGTACTTTTGGCATATCTAAATCTACCTTCTGACTTTCCTTAGTAGTACTTTTGTCTGAGAACTTACATATTTCTTCACTTGGCCTTCTCAAACTCAAAATGGGCCTTTTTCTACACACCTTTTTCTATAAATGTTCATAGTCTTAAAAAAATATTACTTATTAGACCTTCACATCAACAGGTTATAATTTTTTTAGAATGTGCTGACATAGAGGAGCAGCATTAATTATCCTAATCACCTTCACTTGTTGCTCTTTAAGTCACTGTTGAGATATTATATGAAGTAAAACAGCTCCATATCAAATTATATACAAAAACTGCATGCTGTATCAAAAAAAAAAACAACCAAAGAGGAAGTGGAGAAAGCAGTAATATAAACATATTTAGCACAATTCTAATTTTTATTAAAAGAGTCTCCAGCAAACTATTTCTATCTGCACATAACTATTTCCATTATAAATTTCTCTTCCTTTTCTATGGTATCTTTCTCCACACAATCCCATCACTACAACTTTGTTGAATGTAAAGACATATTTAAGACTTTCTTACTCTTTTCCATCTGGAATTCAGCCCCAAAGCAATACAGAGTAACATTGTATAGTGATTAATTGGGTTTTTACAGTAGCATTCTGTAGTTGAGATGCTAGTCTCTGCACAGTTATATGTGTAACTATTGTTAGTTTTGTTCATTTACACTTAGGAAGCTCAGGCTCTCTAGGAAGGGCATATGTAACCCTTGGGTTTCCTTCTACTTTCCTCTGGTATCTCAATTTCATATTAGGCCTTTTCTAAATGCACACTTTCACACAAATCCAAAGCGAACAACCATTTTTCCTTTGAAAGTACATTTAATTATAGGACGATCAATGGTAACATAGAGAGAGTAGGTTTTTAGGAGGGGAAAAGAATTTCCTGCTCATCTCCCATTATCTGTGATTAGGGCCCTCACACTGAACTCACCCAGCAAGCAAACCTTTGCAATGTTTGCAATAATAGCAATAAGTCAACATTTAGCACTTGAACAGCACTTCTTACCTGTACATCCCTAAGTGTTGTAAAAAAAATGCAGGAGCAATCTTGTACAAGCTTGGAGTTATTTTCACCAAAGTCAGGTGAAAATAAAGATGCTTGCTGTTTCCCTTTGGGCAGCTCTAAGTCCCTCACTGTGTCTATACCACAAGGTGAAAGAGGGACAAGTGCTGCTCACTGATGCTGAAGCCAAGGGTCAAGTGGTGCTAAAGCCAGTCTTGATGTTGCTTTGGTGCTTGGAAGAGATTATCTGTGGTGGATCCAATTTTAGTGGTTCAAAACAGAGCCCGGGGGGCAATTTCATTTACAATGAAATTTTGTAGATAATGACAGCACCATTGTTGCAACTGGGTTGCTTGGACTTCGTCATTAGTAGTGTTGGTGCATTCTCCTCCGATATTTTTCAGTTGACATAGCTGCTCCTGCCAATAATCTGCAAGCCCACTTGTCCCTACTGATAATCTCCAGACTCTAAATGACAAAACCACTTATTCACTGATTATAATTTATTATAAAGATAAAAGAAATTTTTTTTTCTCACTTCTAAGTGCCTTTCCAATCCTGAGATTCCTTTTTCTGGGAAAAACTCATCTATACTGCTATATGGAAAGAGAAATCAAATAGCATTAAAAATAAACAAAATTTCACCAAGGGAAAAGAAATAAAAATATTCCAAATTCTTAAAGAATTTTCAACATATAAAGGAAGTCACACTCTGTACTGTAACAAAATGCAGAGAATTCTGAGGTGCTCATATTATGTCAAGGTATAAGAAGTTTTGTTAAAGTTATCATGTCAGTTACATTGAAAAATCTGCATTGTTAAATTTCAGAATCTCCTTCCTAGTATGTCATGAGCAACACATAAGGTGCAGTTAGATGAACATATTGCTCATTATTATTTTGTTTACTTTTTTAGTAAAGCAATTAACTCCACCTCTAAATGCAGTAACAACCATGAAATTATTTGCTGACTTTGTCCTCTGTTTTACTACATTATATACATGTTTGTTTCTCTTTACCATAAAATGATAACACTGTAGTTTTTTATATCAACCTTCATTTTTCTTGCTGAGTTCACAGTTAGGAAACTATCAAGAATAAATTCTGTTCTGATAAATGTAGGTGTTTTTCTGGTACCCTATAGCTCATCTCTTATAGCAATAAGCCTTTCTTAGTTAGACACTTGTAAGTTTATCCATCAAATTCATCCATGGAGAAAAGCCAAAGGGAGCTCCAAAGAAGGATTACAGTCCCTGATTGGCGCTGTTGTGAAACAGGTCAAATCTCCATTAGTGGTATATAATTTGCAGTATCCCACTTTGTAAACAGTCTGGTATTAGATTAAATCTACTCATAAAGCACCTCAGAGACATTTTATAAGCCTGGGAGTTCCCTTCCATAACAGGATAGAATCTGAAGCCTGACTCAGGCAGTCTTCATTGCAGAGATATATATATATATATATACACACACACACACATACACATATATAGACATATATATTATACATAATATGCAATACTGTATATAACATAACTCAATTTTCACTGTTTTTCTGGAGCCAACTGGATGCCACTTTTGTATCTCTTACTCAGGAGGTCACCTAATGGGAGACCTGGCTCACAAATAATTGAAGGTGTTCCAGAGATTTATGAAGTCTGATACTGCCTCACTGCAAAGCATGGTGACAAGTGGTCTTTAAAGCTGATTTTGACTTACTTGATAAGCCACCTTTCCAACGAGTAGAGAAGTTGTAAACAAGAGAAAAAAAAAGGCAAAATTAACCATCATGTTGTCATTATGTTAATTTATCACTTGTCTGGACAGTGGCAAAGATCTGCTTCCCTAGAACAACCTAGAAAACATGAAGAATCAGAGGAAGTCAGCTTATTTCCTTGCTCAGCCACTGAGAACTCAGAAGCAGCACGGACATCAGGATCCCGTGGTGGCTGTTTGCTACGCTAGAAATGCAACTCTGGGAAAGTGCAGCTCATGCACAGGGAGTGTAATTCAGGGCTTCCTTTCTGTGCTCTCCAGCTTCAGGTTTTGTAAGAAATTCTTTGTTCTTTTCTTTATTTAGAGAGAAATAAATCTCCTTTTGTTACTGTAAGTCCATTTTGACATCTCTGCATATGGTCCCAGTTTCAGACATTGTGTATGGGTGACAGGTACAGTACTGCTAGCTTTGTGGACTAAAAAAACCCTTCATATTCCACAAAGAGGTATGACTGTTTAATATTCTTCTCCAGTGCTTAATGTGCTGTCAGCTACAGGGAGTCACTATTAACTGTTTTCACCCACAGAAGAAAGTAATTTAGATTACAAAGATTTCTGGCATTGCTACAGTTGGTACAAAGTAATTGCAGAGTTTCTTTATTTCCTCTTCTTTTCTAGAAATGAAAGAGAGAAGAACATTTATAAAAATGCATGTTTCTGCTGAGCTGCTTCTGAAGGCAACATGGAGAAAAGAGCCAGATTTAATGGTTATTAGTATGAATTGATATTCTTAAGTAGATAAAGGACTGAGAAAAATATAATTCAACAATTTCCAAAATACTTTGCATAAAGATGAGTGCTTCTTTAGTAACAGAAAATATGCCAAAGGTAAACTTTGAGGGATTTGCCCATTACTAAACCCACACAAATTCAAGTTCCTTACTCTTAAGAATGAATTTTTTTTTCTGTAACATTGCATTCAGCTTTGCAATGCTTTGCTGTGTAGTCCAACAAGTCCATTTCTTCTGTTGACACTTATTGACTATTAAATACAATGGATTTCTTTTTCAGATGAGGGGCCTTTAAAATACACATAAGTGTTCTTAGTTTGAAAGAAGTCCCAAGGTGGAAAAACGTCCATAATGTTATTTTGGTGATTTTTTTTTTGTCTGTTTTGTTTCTTTTGGATTTGTTGGGGATTTTTGTTGGTTTTGGTTTGTGTTGGTCTTTTTGGTTTTTTTTAAACATCCCTTCATTTACTAGCATAGTAACATTAATTTTGATTTTTCTTATTATCCAGTTGAGCACAGTTACCTGCTTTCTATAGTATGACCTAGTGAAAAACCGCAGCTGCATTTTAGAGATCAGTGAAAGGGAAAATGCAAAAGTCAGGTAAAACAATTAAACGTTTGGATCTCATGAGTCTACAAAACAATGTCAGAGATCTTAAAAGAAAATGGGTTTTGACACCTTAGAGATTTCAAATATAATTAGACAATTTGTGTTTCACCTGAACTCTAAAAGCAAATTAAACTTTGTTCCTTTTATCTTTTATACTAAATGTTTGGTGTCTTGGTCAGAAGGATTTTAGTATTTGATAATTTGATAGCTTCCATTTCTGTGTAATAGTGTTGATACAGTTAATGAAACTGTGCATGCAGTTGTAACAGAGTAGAATTATTATGGAATTCTTTAAGTCACTAATTAAATTAAGATAAAAATCTTCTATCAGTTGTTAGGCAAATGTCTATCAAGAACCAGCTATTCCATATTATGGAAACAGATATAACAAAAACAAAAGGAGTTGTAAAACAACCAAAAGAGTTGATACTGGTTCAGGATCTAGGGCCCATGATATAAAATTTTATATTCTATCAAATATTTTCAAAACATTAATGGTATAAGCAGCCAACTATTTAAATAATTTTTCAGGTTTATTTAAAGTAAAAAAAAAAAACTTCTTTTATTCCTTTTCAACTCTATGACCTATCAATGCCTCTGCTCCCTGTGTGAATCTTGTCTGAGGCATTACTGTCAATTAAGTCCATCCATATTAAATCTAATTAAACAGTTGCCTTTTTGAGCCATGGACTTGGGCAATTCCACAAACAAACACATATTTTATACCTCCAACTAAAGATGAAATATGATAGAACTCTCTGAGTGACAACTCTTATTTCGGTGTTTAATTGCATTTTCAATTGATTCAGTCTTTAGACGTAAGCATGATTTGTAATTTGCTTTCTCAGAGTGAAAGAAATTATGCTATATAGGACACAATTATTTTCACATTTTTAATGCTGGTATTCCATTTCCACAACCTTAAACTGACATTCCCAAAATCCTCTTGTTCTTTGACATTAGCTTTCTGGTTGAAAACCTTGATATAAATCACCAACACAATGAAATCCTGATATGGGTGATCAATGCAATGGCACAAACTGTGACAAACACCCTAATTTATTAGGAATGTTGTAATTTTTTGAGATATATATTTAGTGCTATTGTTTGTTTTAACTTTTTGGGGTACACATAATGAAGTAAATGCTTGTAAAAATGTTGATTTGTATGATTGTTTCTTTTGTGTGGACAGAGGTAAAAACTGTACTTGAAAATGAATCTATTGAAACATGAATATTTTAAAATCTCTTAAAAGAAGAGTATTTAGTGATGTTTGTTTGTTATAATTGTAGACTTTGTAAACTTTGTGGATTAACCTGTTTGTACAAGCTTACAATTAGGGTAACTGCTAATGATAGCTTTAGCTTGGGATTTAGAGATATGAAATGTCTGTACAAGTGCTTGTGTATTTTGATGAAAAAAGGTATAATTTAATTTTTTTTGGTTCAAAAATATTTGGTAATATGTTTGAGATAACTATGGTCAGTGTATCTGGTTTTGTATTTTTTTTTGTTAAAAATCTTGGTAGAGATGAATGAGCTCTAATATGAGAAATAAAATATAGGTTAGTTCTGTGTTGTAAAATTTTATGAAGACATAAAAGTTAGTGATACAAATCACTATTATTAACATCTTTTAAAATTGATCTTTCTATTCTTTTAATTACATTAGCAACATAGGTAGAAGGTGTAATTAAATTGAAAGGTTCTGAAAATAGTTGAAAAATTTAATAAGAGTAGTTAGTTCAACTATTTGAGCGAAAACTTTTTACTATTTGAATATCTGATTCTTAATTTTTCATTGTTTGATTTAAAACTTGGTTCTTATTTTCTTAGCTTCTCATGAGAAGGTTTTGAAATTTCCCAGCCTTTTTCAGCTTTATGTCTACTTTCTGGGCATTTTTGCACTTTCTCAGGTTGCCCAGAGCTCCATCCAACATGGCTTTAAATGCTTTCAGTGATGGGACATCCAAAACTTCCCTGGGCAACCTGTTGCAGTACCCCACCATCCTCACAATAATTTTTTCCCAGTATCTAATCTAAACCTACTATCTTTCAGTTTGAAGTCATTCCCTCCTGTCCTGTCATTACATGGTTTTGTAAATAATTCCCCACCAACTATCTTTTAGCATCCCTTCAGGTACATCTCTTGCAGATTCTTCTTATTAAATATAGTTGATGAGAATAAGCATAACACGTGACATAAAGCCAGTAATTGCTTTTTAAAAGTTTATATATATATATATATATATATATATATATATATATATATATACATATATATTGCTCGTATAAAGTATATTAGAAAGGTGTATTAGAAAGCAAATGGGTAAAACAGTTCAGCAAGAAGGTTATAGATAACTGTGGCATCTAGGAACTCTGCATTTAAAGGGAGGCTAGGGTTCCAAATTAATTGGGTCTGTGAGACCAGGCACACAGAATGCTGTTGGTAACTTTGTGGGTAAAAGACATAAATAACCTGCCTCTGAGGAAAGCTAACATCTCTCTTCTACACAGCTCACCTAATCAATGGAAAAAAGTGGAAGTGGGCTTGGAAATATGCAAAAAAACTCATGATTGATAATTTTCTGTATTAAAATAATGTTAGACCCTTCCAACATCACCCTTGACTGGTCAGACATTGCTTTGGTTGTTATTCTAACTTCTAACCCCTGACTGCCTACCCCTAGCTGCTAGCTGGAAGAAGTTCTCAGAACAGAGCTGACTCCCATGAGAAAGGCTGAACTAAATTCAACATATGAACTTGATGATACGTTGTATGTCATGTCAAAATCTTACAAGAAAGATCACAGATAACTCAGTCCAAATTAGCCATGCATTCCATAGTATTTCTTTAAATTTTGGCAGAATGACTGAGAAGAAAGATTGGGAGTACATGTTGATATAAGGTTCATTATGTTTATTGGAGAATAGTAGGCTGAATAAAAAGGAGGAAAAATTCTATAGATGGTTTCTGACACTTTAGGATCCAACAAAGACATATGTAAAAAAGAAATTTCTTTGCCATAAATTGATATAAACCTGAGACATTTCTCATTTGAGATATCAAATTACTTCTGTTTGAGCTGTTCTTCATTCTTATTAACTACTTAATCTTTTTTTTTAACATTCTTTGTTGTTTTTTATCTTGTAGAAATCTTGTTTCCTCTTTTGTATGCAGCAATAATCTATTGAAAACAATTTAAACAGGAAATTACAAAAGGAGAATTAATACCCATATCCAAATTCCATTAGACCTACTCCTACCACTCCTGTGACATCAAGACTGGTAAAGAATTACAGAGTATTGGTGATTCTTGAAGCTGCATCCTATTTCACAAGGAACATCTAGGTGTGCAATACTGCAATATTATATTTACTGCTTTCTTAGTATATTCCTTAATTCTTTTCCCCTCTTTCTAGCCTAAAAATGGTATTCAGCTTATACATACGAGCCAACTGGTGGGGCAAGTCACTCATCAAGGAGATACTGCTCTCTTCCCTATAGAAAATACTCTAAAACTCTTTGCAACATAAGACCTCTTTTCCTAGGACTGTCTAAAACTATTGCAACACAGACCCTTCTACAAACAAAACCTGCAATGTTCTAGATGAATAATTACCAGTTAAATTTCTAGCTATTTCATTCCCATTAATGTGAATCTATAAAGGATCACATTGTGCTAAATCAATCACTGTCTTCAGCAGTGGTCATAGAAAAATATAAAATACCAAACTTTGATATTTCATTATAGATTTTTACATTTAAAAGTCATTGTAGGCAAACACTTAAGGGGTAAATATCAAGAATATTGTCAAGTTACTCTCAACTAGAATGCTTAAATGAGAAAAATGTTATGCTAGACTGTCTTCTATCAGAAAGTAAGCCTTACTAGTCTTACATCTGGTAGGCTAAACTCTTTTAAAGCATTGTAAAGTGTTTTCTGCCATTTTTAAATTTGTTTCCAGTATCCTAGTATGCCCAACACTAACAGAATATAAGAAGCCTTTATGACTCAGATGTCTTGGAACAATCTGTGCTGAGCATTTAAAACCTGTAAAATGCAGGTTTTCTATGCATTTTCACAAAACACAGCTCATGAAGATCTAGCTGAAGCAGTGTTTCTAAAAAAATTAATTCACTTCAGCACAGTTTAAAACAATTTTTTCCAGTGTTAGGTGCTTTCTAATATGTATTTAAAGAAGTACTGAAAATGCAAAGCATTTGCATTAAAGAACCCCTTCTAACAGGGATATTTATCCATTCTACTTGATTTTGAAACTAAAAATATAGGATAAAAGTAATTTAATTGGTTATGTATAATTTTGATACATAACATATGCAATTAAGCCTTAGAAACTGTAAGAAATAGACCCTGTCAAACTGTAGGGTCAGTTTTGTGCAAAAGTGTTTACCAGGACTTGGCAGGTAAGGGCTGATGAAATAGGCTTCAGATTCTGAATTTCATTATGGTTGTGGTTAAAAATGGGAAAAGTAAATGAGGTGAAGTTCTTTAAAAATGCTAAAGAAATCAAGGTAGATGTCAAAATTTATGCTTACATTTGTGGGTTTTTTTGTGTTTAGTGATTACTGAACTAGACCTCAAAGTAGGACTGAGTTTGGGATCTTGGGGTTGTTAGAAAACTATGGAAAAGGAAGTATTCATAGGTTCCCATTGGGCTGAAAAATTCAAGATAAGGCTCAATCTACTGCTTAGGAGAAACTGAGTTTAAAGCTTTAGTGTAAAGGAGTTGGAAAGAAATTCCACAGTATTGGTGTCCATTAGATCCTTTCATCTCCATTTTTCACCTGAAAAACCTTGTCTGTAGGTCTGTATCTCTGATCCGCTCTGTCACTGGGGTCTAGAAAGACCTTTTAAAGTAAGATGAAAGCAAATCTGCAAGCCTAAGCTTCCTTAAAACCCCTTTCCTACCTATTTCTCAAACATCCTTCTGTGTAATATGGTGTTCTGTGATAACCCAAGATTTAGCTCCCTCTAAGATTTTATTTAAACTTTGGTCTTTGCTGCAGTCAGTGAGGAACCTAGAAACTACCAAAAATACGTTAAAAGCCCATAATAGCTTTTTCATGTGTTCTGACCTAATTGGTAACCTTGTTCAAGGTTACAGATTTATCTAATGCAACTTCAGAAGAGCTATGTCAGCCTGTACAATGTCTCTTAGCACACTATCGCTTTTGGACAAATTAAGTGTTTGGCGTACTTCTTGACAGAGATCAGAAGTGGCACCAGTATTTGTTTTCTATCCAGCACAGGTGAGGGGAAGGGGTAATGCCTATCTTCAGAGCATGCAGCCAAGTTAAATTTTGGCATTAATGTAAAAAAAGACCATTTGTTTACATTTAAAGTGCATGGAGAATAAAAAAAAAAAAAAGAGAAAAGAAAAGAAAAGGTGCAAAGATACATTAAATAGAGAAATAAAAGTTTCAGCAAGACATAGCAGTGGTCAGACAGCAACTAAGATAACACTAAAGTTCTATTTCTTCTTGCTTGGGAAGTTTTTGTAATAACAACGAAATCTGCTACAATTGATAGTTTATCTGCTTCTTTCCCACTTTTAGTACTTCAGTTGATCTTCACAAAGATGCATCAAAACTGCACCTTGACAGCATTTTCCATGCTCTCAGAATCTCTCACGTTGCCTATACAGACTGTATTTCTTGTGCTCTTCACTGTGTGAAAAACTAATTAGTCTCAAAGAAAAATAGCATGGAAATGAACAAAAACTGGGCAATCCTAAAGGAAATGGTAGCCAACTAATCAATTTAATAGTATAAAACTAGCTTTTAAAAAAATGTATGATTATACAGAAGTCAAAACAGGCTGACAGATGCACAATGATACTCTAATATTTTATTATTTGGCAGACATGTTGAGATGGACTAAGAGGCACTTTAATTTTGTGAATGTAACTGGCACCAGAGAGATGGAATTAATAACTATAACAATAATTAATTGTCCCTCAGGACCTAGGGATTATATAAAGTCCAATTTAGCCACAAAACTTCTGAAATCCTAAGCAAAACAGATAAAGACTTGCCTTTTCAAGAGAAGCAGATTATAAAATAAATAACATCTTGTACAAGAAAATAAACCATTAGTATTGTATGCTACAATGTTAATTATTTTATGTCAATTAATAAAATTTATTTCTAATAGAGACAATGACAAGAAAAGAAGAGCTTTTGACGCAGTACATGCTATTAAGAAGACACAGTAAGATAGGAGCATCATTGCTTGCAGCACTGCCAAAACACTGAGTAATAGTTTCAGTCTCATACAGCTTCTATTTTATAGTAGGATATTTATAGGATTACAAGAATTACATATAGTATTGTAGTGTTCATAAGCAGAGAAATAGCAATCTGCTTTTTAGAGGGTTTGAGTTACCCTAAACATTTTTTATGTTATCAGTAGTCTAGACAGAGTTCATCTCACAGAACTAAAAGTCTACCAATCTGCTGGACAACTGCTATGGTTTTTTTTTCCCTTGGAATGAGATTCACTCAGACTCAACCACACTGTGCACAGGAAAAAATGCGAATGCAGTCATTTAGTAGGAAAAAAACATTTTAAACCAATTTGTTGCTTCAGTATGTTTCACCTCTAGGGTAAAGTGAGATTTAGCGACTTGGACAAAAAGTTGGGAATTCCAATTAATTAAAAACTGCATTGAATTCACAACTAGATATAAGATTATATCATCAATTCCTACTTGCCTTCGTTCTGAAATGTTTTATTCATGGTTTAAAGACAAAGGCTAACTTAGAAGTTGTTTTATAGAACTTTCTAGTGCTAGAATTACATAGGAATAGATCTTTTTCAACTCAGTAGAAAAATGTCTGCTAATTCATCTTTATGAACAACCTGCAATTGTTTATAAGTAATTAGCCAGAGAAGGAAGTCCAGATCTGAAGTATAAAAGCCAAAGCATGGGGTCTATCAGCCCAGGTCCTTTGTTAGTCTGTGAGGAATCCCATCAAAACCAGAGGGTTACACAAAAACTTGGCAAGAACTAAGTCATCTGAGTGCTCCAGTTTTACTGACCAAATCTGACAAGGTCCCATCCTGCGAAGTATGCTGAGCATCTACCCCTTCAATGCAGATTCTTTTGAAAACTCAAGCTGGGTCTTCCCATAAGAATTAAAAAAAATCTTTCTCTTAAAAGGGTTTCAGTTGTACTAGACCTAGCTACAACATGTGTAATATTTCATATAACTATTTATGGAGCTTCTTCTAGTTGTTGCTTCAGGCTCTCTTTCTGATGTATAGTCTCCCTCTGTGAGCTACTACATATCCTGTATGCCCCAGATAAATGTAATTTTTAGACCATGTGTAGTTCAGAATGTGGCTCAAATCAAAGTGCTGTTAGAAGCATCTACACAAATGTGTCTGGACTTTGCTGTTTTCTCTCAGTATATTTTTATACTCCTTTTGACTGGCAATTTCCTGCTTTTCTGTTTATGCTGTTGGCAATTCTGCTTTATTTCCTTCTGCAGCTCAAACAGAATTTTCCTAACTCTACCAGGGTTCTTCAAATAGTCACATGTATTTCCTGGTGCTATTTCGCAGCATCTCAAACCAACCCAGTGGGGTAGAGTTTTTGAAGCTAAAACTCCAGATTTCCACTACATAGCTGAACTTCTCTTTGTCATTAAACCTAGGTGGTCTTCCATGTAATAAAATCAGAAGAAATGGACCATAGTACAGTGCCCCACATCAGCAAATTTGTGTAATTTCTTAAGAGAATAACTATAAACAATTGTATATTTTCAGTGTCAGTAATGGGTCATTGTGCATTTTGTGTAAGTATCATTAGGTGCAGATGAAACTCACCTCGAGGAGCCATCACATGGCCTTATTTAATATCGACAATGGGTTTTTACACTGTACACAGATAGCAAACACCCTCTCAGCCCAGAGAGAAATTTTATTTGTATACCTCTCCTACTTTCCTGAGCTCATGTCCTAGGCAGACAAATGAAAATTATTTAAAACCGTATTAATGCAATGTAAAACTCATAAAACTGCATAGTTTTATTTGCTTGATTCTATGTTTAAGGCATTGCTTCATGTATTACAGAAGTAAGGTAATATTGCTGAAGGAGTTATATAAGTAATATATTACTATAATATATAATATTAATGATTACTGTAAGTCTCTTAATTCCTGATACTTAGGAAATAAACTAGAATTTAATTCAGGAGTCTATCTATCAAAATCTAAATGAAACACTGAAAAGAGCAAATATGAAAAAAACACTCAACAGCTTGATATAGCAGTTCTTAACTCTTAGAAGAAATATTCTCCAAGACCTCTATCTCCTATGAATCAAAACCCTAATTCTACCAACTAGAAAGTGCAGAGGATAAAAAGAAAATAATTGTTATGGTTCTCCAAACCCAAAGAAGATCTGGAACCTCAAAGCTTCTGGTTTAATTACTAGTGGTTTGGATCTAAGCAGAGATACTTATTACTTCTTGCAAACCCTGACTTCCAAAGAGCCAAAATATTTCTGAGGTGAGAGATTTTCATATGCTAACAGGCAATGCTGGAAAAACAGCAACATAAATCAATTTTATGTCACATTAGGAGAATATTTAACTTCATTGAAAAAAACTACATATGCTCACAATCTTGTTTGGGTATTTTTTCCTCCAAAGTGCTTCTATTAGGAGACATATTTTTCCAAGGAGATTAGGAGTTGATGATCAAGTACTCTCAGAGTTAACAGGAATGGTTTGCTGGGCCAATTTATTCTAAGAAAAGACAGAAATGAACAACTACCTTATATAGAGGGCTGTTGTATTTTGTAGTTCTCAGCTCCTTTCTCCTTATTTTCTTATTTTTTCTTTTTTTTTTTTTTGTTTATATGTTTTTTTTATGTGTGTGAGCAAGGAAGAGTTATAAGAATTGGAAAATTATACATGGCTTTAAAAAGTTTAGAAGAAATTATTCATAATAACAGGTTACTTAAATATGACCTGCTGCAAATGTACAGACTATTTTCCACACATTAATGTTTCTGCATCCACAAACAGAAGAAAGTAACAAATGTCTTACAAATATCTTACCTAGTGATATGAGACAGAACTTGAAAAAAAATGTAACTCCATGTTCAGTCAATATAAACTACTGTTGGTAAGAAAACAAAGAGAAATCTCCAAGTTGGGATATAAAATACCTAAAAACTTACTGAGGACAAGGGTCATGTGCTATTGCAAAGCACTTGTATAATATGCTGGATGTAGATTAAGACAGCATGACCAAGTATAATTGAAGGATGATTTGTAGTTTGAATAAATGGCTCAGAACTCCATGCAGTTTCCATAAATATCTGTGCAGATTTTGCAGAAGGAAGGGTTGGTGTCAGTTATTATATCTTCATTACCATGTTTCCATTTATATGGTGATGTGGTGGTGTTGAAAGAATGACAGTGCTTATTTACTTGATGGTGAGCTGCTTTTCCCTTTGCTTAAATAATCTCTTACAAGTAACTGGCAAATACTGGGTTTTTCAGTGGCTAGATTATTCAGTTAAGTCTTTTTAAACCAAACAAAAACTTATTTTCTCTTCTTCTGTAATTGCATGAATTTGCAAGTCCACTTTTTCTGAGAATGTTAGCTCTTGTATCTAACTTTTGCTCTCCTTGTTAATAAATAATTTAATTTGATATTTTACTTCATCTTTTTTCATTATTAACTTTTCTATCCTCTGGCTAACACATGCTGTACCTTCTTCAAAATGAGAGGTGAAGTCCTGCTCAGGAATGGTGTATGTACATGCACAGGTAAAATAGTGCAAGGCGCTAAAATATTTTTTAATACTATTAAGTATAAAAACATGTACTTAGTAATAGAGCAAGTAATGCAGACAAGATAAAGGAACTCCATCCTCAGAAAAACTGCCTTAAAATTCCAGAGGGATTGTTCTAGTTTTGCATTACAGTTGTAAAGGCTAATAACAAACAAGAGTAGGACTGTCATGTGACCAAGATTAAATTCTTGAGGAGGGTCTAAAAAAACAAATAATAAAAATGAGATTATATTTCCTGGGAAGACTCCAGTGTAGGATGAGAAAGGGGAATTGGCTATAGTGTAAAGTTTGGTGGAAAACCAAAGAAAAAGCTGTCTTTAATGGAAGTACTATTTGTGGATCAAATAAAGATTCAGACAGTGACAGTGTCCTCAGTCTTTGATCCTGCACTGCAATAAATAAGACATCGTTACCCCTTGACAAATGAGTGCCAAAAAAGGGAAAGGAATGATGACATTACGGGATTTTACTTTCTATGTATTATCTAGGTACCAATTATCTAGGTACCAAAGGGAAAAAGTTGAAAGGAAAAAAGCAAAAATTATAGTACATGAGCAACAGAATAATGTTTTGCACTAAGGCTTGCAGAAAGCAGTTGTACTAATGCCCATGCATGATTTGTCAGTGACTTGACGTTGCCTTTGCACAGTTCACAATTGGTTAACATTTTTCCACCTGTCTTGAAAATTCAGCCTCAGTTGTAAAGGTCAAATTTTACTTTATCCCTCTTACACATCACATCTCAGAAGGAAGTGTTCAGATGACCAGCACTCATGCATTTGTACAGGCCATTGCCTTCAGGTTGTACTGACACGTCCTGACCCACATGTTACTCTCTGATTTTTCTAAGCATCACTTCAATCCATGACTAATGAGAAGAAATAGATTCCCGATTACCTTGTGACACATCTTAAAGAATAACAGGAATAAAATGAAGGGAAAAAATAACGATGCTAGGCAGGACTCTCGGCACACATGCATATACATGTACACACAAGCATGTTGATACATATGTGATCAATTTGACTTAAAATGCATACATATAGGCATCTCTGAGAGCACACTTGCACAATAATAACCAATGTTTTTCTAGCAGATTTTTTTGCTATGCAGCATGGCAATATTTGATTATTATTCCATCACCATTATGTAGTGCAGCTTCTCCCCTCTCAGAAATTAGAGTTTAAGCACCTTGATAAAAAGAAATTTTTTGTGGCCAGGTTGTGAGTGTCTGTTAATGGGTGTACACCTCTATCTTCTTTCCTTAAATGGTTAATTTTCTCTGGATTGCTGAATTCTCCTTACATCTCCAGTATACAAACAGAAAAAAAATACAATATACATATCATTTTAACAACATCAAGAAATCAAGGTCAGATATTGACTCTGCCATAAAGGATTTCCTTGTATTTATCTTTGAATCTGCAAAATCTTTGACTCAGAAATGGAAATGTAGCATGTTTGAATCATTGAATCACAGAATGGTTTGGGTTGGAAGGGACCTTAAGAATCATCTAGTTCCAGCCCTCCTGCCATGTCTTCTAATATGGCTCTGTGCTGGCCACAGCTTTAAGAAAAGGTTGCACCTTTTCCCTAAACTGAAAAGATCCTTGAAACTTTAATGTTGTTTCATTAGAACTGGTGAGCTTTAACTAGAGGGAGCCCTAGATTTGCCCAGTGGAAAAAATTAATAAAGTAAAGAACCTTACCTTGCCCATTCTGTCCACTCAAGGCAGGCCATTTCACAGAATTACAGTATCGCTTAGGTTGCAAAAAACCTCTAAGATAATCAAGTCCAGCCTTTCACCAGTAGCCAATAGGTTACCTAAGCCATGACATTAAGTGCTACATCCATTTTTTTCTTGAACACTTCCAGGATTGGTGCCTCCACCTCGCTGTGAAGCCTATTCCAATGTTGTTCCACCTTTTACATGAAGAAGTTCCCTCTGATGTCCAATCTGAGCCTTCCCTGGAGCAGCATGAAGCTATGTCCTTTTGTCATGTCACTTGTTGCCTGGGAGAAGAGGCTGATCCCCACCTGGCTACAACTTCCTTTCAGGGAGTTGAAGCCAGCATTAAGGTTACCCTCAGAAATGTCTTTTCTCCAGGCTAAACAACACCAGCTCCTGACAGGACTTCTGTTCCAAAACGTTCCCCAGCTCTTTTGCCCTTCCCTGGACACAGTCCAGCACCTCACTGTCTTTCTTGTGAGTGGCCCAAAACTGAACACAAGACTCAAAGTGTGGCCTTGCTAGTTCTGAGTATCTGGGGACAATCACCAGAGAGTGATTCTGGTGCTCACACTATTGCTGACATCAGCCAGGATGATGATGGCCTTTCTGGCCACCTCAGCACCTGCTGGCTCATGTGCAGCCACTTCTGACCAGGGTCCTTTATTGCTTCACCACTTTCTAGTCATGCTCCCCAACCTGTACCACTGCATGGAATCATGGCAGATTTACAGAACCCAGCAGCTGGCCTTTCTGAATCTCATTCAGTTGGCTGCAGCCCATCTACCCAGCCTGTCCAGATCCTTCTGCAGAACCCTCCTACCATCCAGCAGACCAACATTTTCACCCAAATTAATGTCAGCTGTAGGACACTGAGATTGTCTTCAATCCCCTTCAACAGATTTTCATAAAGTTATTAAACAGAGCTGGTCCCAATACTGAGCCTTGGGGAATCACACAAGGGAGAACCTGCTGTATGAAGCACAATTCTCCACCACTCTCTGGGCCTTGTCATCCAGCCAGATTTTAGCTCAGTGGACAACACCCTTGTCTGAGCAAGCCATGGGTTGACAGCTTCTCCAGGTCTGTGCCTTGGTAAAGTGTGACATTCATGCTTAATCCCAGTCCAGAATGTTCCAGTGACTTCCTCAACTGCTACAAACTTTCTGAACCTCCTTCTTTCCACCCTGTCTGATATTTGCCTTCTTGTCTCCTCTCTGTTTCTCTCAGGGGATCTGGGCTAGATCTTCAGCTGCATCATGTCTGTACCACTCTTCACCTGGCCTGACCCTTCACACTAGAAAGTTGTTCCCAGCTGAAAACATTCAGATTTTTCCCAGCACAAAATAGCCAAGACGAGACTGTCCAAAACCACATTTTCACTGAAGAATAATATCTAGCATGCATTTATATTGGCAAACAAAGAGAATCATGCTTTCTGTCAAAATTTGTCCTGCAATTCAGTGCTAGATGTAAGGTTAATGAAATGTAGGAGGTACTCATTGCAGTGACAGGATATATATTTAGGGAATGAGACTTCAGTTCTTTATTAATGTAATGAGATTTTCATTTTGAGGGAAGCAACATTTTTTTAAGGTCGCAGTCTTCACTTTGCTTGGTTTCACAGATCCACATTTGTCTTCCAGGCACTTTAAAATCTTTCTCAAAATGCACCCAGAGCTGGTAGACTTGCCATCTCCCAGAGAGTATGCATATCTATTCCTACAGGATCATCCAGTAAACATGCGCATTCACAGTATTAATATTCAGGAATGATAATTAATCATTCACTAAACTGTAATCTCTTCTCTATATATTTTATCACAGCTAGACTTTCCACTATTGTTTTTGCAGTGTCAGTACAGGTCAAATAGAAAAATTTCTGACAGCAGGAGGGGATACATAAGGAATAACTAAAGCAATGGTGAGACAAAATATATATTTTGTAAAAATTGTCTGATATTCTGATTTAACATCTAAGATTTTTCTGAGCCCCGGTGCTTCAAAGGTTGGTCCACTCATAGTAGCATAAGCTTTAAATGCTTTCAAAATTCTACCTCATATTTTGGTAAGTGCTGAGGCAATCTGCATGTTGTGCATTGAAAACTATAAATTACACAAATCAAAGCTGACAATCGAAAAACTATCACTGAAGCACTTAAAATCCATAATGGTATAATTTAAATGCCTCAATAGATCCCCTTCCTGATTTTTGCTGAAAGTCTCCATCACTCTATGGCTCCAATTTGAAAAGACAATGCATTATGGTAGCATTGATGGGATGCGATTATTGTTGTTAAGTGTATCAGCATCTATTAGGGCAAACACTGTGTATCATTCCAGGCTCATCAAATTGTCCATTATCAAATGATTCAAACTTTCCAATTATGTTTGAGTTTGCAATATCATCTGCTGACCCCTATGACATTTCTTAAGAATTTACTTGGTCTCTGAAAAATGAAAAGGCTCAACAGTCATGTTAAGGAAAAAATGAGGACATTGACACATGAAACAGTGTGTCAGAAAAAGTAGAATGCTGTCCCTTAACAAAAATGTTCTTGTTTGAGATGTCTCATCTTTATCTGCAAATGCACCGGGTAGCTGAAATTCTGTCCTCTGGAATCACTTCATTTTCTGTCATCTGCCACTAATGACCCATCAGCTACAATTGGACAAATTACTATGAGAATTTGTATGGCTAAGAGATATATCTTGTTTGATTTAGGCAGCTCGAGTACCTTTCTGTTCTGACCTCTGCCATCTCATCCCATTCTTTGGACAAAAGCACTTGCAGCACCTGAGATATATTTGCCTTGAAAAGAGCAAGACTGTCCAAGGTGTTGAGAATTGAAAAGCCCTGATGTAAGTATATGTGTTAATTTGATTTAACAGAAAAGGAAGAGATTAGGTCACTGGGGTAAATGAAAATTACCTTGAAAAGGAGATATCTGCAGAACCAGGAAGCAAGCACTAAAGGAACCTTAAGAAGGAGCCAATTGAGGTGATTTGTATGAACTGAGACAAAGTGAATTTACTGCTGATTGCCATGAAATAAGAAAATGCTGTTGGCATGAATTAAAAATGAACTGCAGATACAGATATGGACATGACGCATTTTGCTAATCCTTCTCTTGTTAATGCTCTGTAGTTCGGGGTTAATGACTTTATGCAGAAGTAGCTCAGATCCCTCTAAACCTCCTGATATGGGAGCTATCCATTTCCAGAGCAGTAGCCTCAACATATAAAGCTGAGTCTTTGGAATATCACAGCCTCTGAGAATAGCATGTTTGAATGTCAAAGCTTTACTTCAACATATAAAAATTTAAATAAAAAGCTGTGATGCATGAATGTACCATTTTGAAACATGAAGAAACTTACTTAATAGAAATGATCATTTTACATGGATTTTCCTTCCTGGGCCTTGCAAATAGTCCATAAAAAAGTGTATTTCAGGTCATGATTCCCATATGACAACTGGATTAGATCTGAACACTGCTGTGCAGGATTATTATATACCATTAGTATATGGCTGCAATTCTATTTCAGGCTTTCTGAAATTGAAAGCCTGTCTGTAATCAAAATTTCTTTGAATATTTATACTATTTATTCATCCTTTGCATGGATCTGTTTTTCAGACCAAACCGTGAGATTTAGTCTTCATTTGTATTTCAGTGTTGTTTTACTAGAATATGGGAATTCTGCTTTAAGCTTGTTTTGTCCTTCTCCCCAGACAAAATTAATACTGTTTTTTATGTTCTTTTAATTAGACATTTTTCTTTGCTGTCTGGGCAAGTAACGCTGTGAAGTGTCTGTTTAGAAGTAAAATTTATTGAATCTGCAAATTAATCAATTCATGGAAAAAATGTCCAAATATTTCAAACCAATTCCAGATAAGAACTCTGGGTATGACACCCTTAGAGGATTTCTGATCCTTTTTTAGGTGAATACTCTGTTGTGCTACAACATGGCCAAGTTTCCACAAAAAATTTAAGATAGAAGCACCAAGATTCAAAGGACGATTTTTTTTGTAAAATAAGTGGCAGTCAGGTGTATGTGTCATTTTATTCTTCCAATAGAAAAGTGGCTTTAGAAAATAGGATGAAGTTCAGAACATATTGTTTTGATGTACTGTTCAATGATGGGGGTAAAATCACAGTAGCTCTCTATTACTTTCTAAAAGTTAATGATTATGATGGTGCACCAATATCATGACTCCTTCTCCTTAAAGTATTGTTTTTATACTTTAGAATGGATGGATCTGCTCTACCATATCCTTAACAGACATAAACCAAGTTCTTGTAATAATATGTCATGGAATTAGCTGGATACCATTTTATGCTATGGCAAGTTTTGTAAAACTCCATTGAGATTGGTGCTGTGGTAGAGAAGAACATATGAGAACACTTAGACAGAGATTCACCCATAACACAAAACACTAGAATGAAAAAAATTATGTAATTCCCCGTAAACCCCTCCGATTAAACAGACATTGGATAAAGATGAAGGAATTTGAAACCAAAAAAGCTTAATCTCCTGCTTTTCAATTAATACAAGAGAAATAACTTTTGTCTATATTATCTTTTCTCACCCTAATTCACAACAAATGTGATAATATTTACTCAGAAAGAAGCATAACCTCCTGAATTTATATATGCAGGAGCTACCAACAAACTTCCACAAATAAATGTGCTTCTCCTGCAAAATAAACGGTGTCATTATCATTCTGAGTACATCAGAGCTTCAAAGTTTCTCTATAGCAAAATCTTGCCATATTAAAAAATATTCAGAAGGCAAATTTTCAGATTTTCAGGGAAAATAAAATGCTATGCTATGTCTCTATTGTTTCAAATCTCAAAATTTTCTATAAAAAGACTAATAGAGACTTAGGTGTTTCTCTAAACATTACAATAAATATTACATGTTCATTTATTATGAACCGTGAATATGTGGCTATTTTGTATTTGGAATAAGTTGAAATTTTATTTAAAATAAGCATAAATTAGCAAGTAGCATAAGTTCCACTGGTATCAGAAGGGCAGAGGAAGACTCTCGGTACCAAGCAGAAGCAATACAGAACAGGGCATGGTGAAATGTCCTTGTGATTTATTAGTGCAGAACATACTTCACAGATAAAAACACTACAAGTTCTGAGCAATGCTGGCTAAGTTTCAAAGTGAAGGCCAGCTTGAGCAGCAGCTGAGGTTATTTTTGTGTGTGTTTATATGGTCCTAAAATTCAGACAATTTGGGGCTCTCCAGTTGTGAAATATTTAAGCTGCAGTATAAGTCCATGGTTTGATTTTTTCATTGCCACCACATCTATAATTTCTGCTAGTGAACTTCAGATAATCTTATTACATATTATTTCATTATACATATATTGCATATTAAAGATTATATATTTCTTATTATAGATTATTTTCTTATTACAGATTCTTTTATCTTCCCCTTAAACTACAGACAACTTTTCCCTGTGGTGGAGCAAACCATGTGGTCCCCAGAACAAGGGTACTTTCATGTCTACTTAGGATCTAATGCGAGGCTAACATGAAACCAGTAAATTAATAAAAAACTGGCAGGAAAAGTGGCAACATATTCAGCCAGGATAACCACAAAATTGATCAGAGGTACTGAAAATGAAAGACAGAACACTGAAAAATCTTATTATTTTACTGTTCTTGAATGCAACGACCTTTTTAAATTAATCAACAGAAGAGCGAGTATGTTGCTGTATTACACCTCAGTAATTCAAGTGATAGAAAACCTCAGACTGTCTCTAGTATCAACATGCAGCATTCTGCAGCCCTGAGTCCTTCTTCATTTTCTTAGGATGACAGATTTGAAACAGCCTCTAGAAACCTGAAGTTTGGAAAGGATTCTTACCTATGTCTTCCTCTTTGCAAGTAGAACGCAAAATTAATATATAACATTTTGAAATTAAGATACCTTTATGCCATAGATCAGAAATGTTAGGGGAAAGATTTAATCAGCTGAGTTGTTTAAAATATTAATACATTAGTAGTGTTGAAGCACTGCATTGGTTTTCTGAGCTTCCATTTAAAGTATTGTTCTTTAAAATATTAGTTATAAAAAGCAAGAAGATAAATGTGATCAATGAAAATTTACACACTCTGTGCCTACTCCAAAAATAGCAGAGATATTTTTAGTTCAGTCACACTCTTACAAATTCAAAATATGTATACAGTTCCATGCCTAATCTGCAAGAAAATTGACCAAGGCCATGTGCTCCTAATACATAATCATATTTAGAAGTCACCATACTTGATATTGGTGTATTTCTTTACTCCAGAGATAACTGACTCATTAGTTGCAATTTCCTCACTGCTCAAAAGAGTCTGAATACTTATATATAAGGAGCTTGCTGAGTTCCTTCAAGGGTTTGTATGACCTGATTGCTCAAAATAGGAGGGTGAGCCAAGTAAGTGGCGCAGGGAATCTTTCTCAGTTCAATGTCTCTAAGTGTTTAAGCTCTGTGACCTTCATAAGACTTTGAGAAAAGCTTAAAATTATATGCTCTTTGAGGCTTTGCTGTATAAGAGCTATAAAGGTTGCATAATGGTTTGTTTTCCAAATGCATCTCAGAATTATTATATTAATAATGTAGGGTGCTTTGCAAGAATGATACATTTATTTGAAGAAAATCTTCAGCTAACAAACTAATAGTTATATTATTATTTATATTTATTTTAGAGGGATACCACAGGATATGAGTATAATGAGGAATGGATTTCTTGTGCAGGGATGGACAGTGCAACCATAGCTCCCATGGTTTGCAGCAGGCACCAGAGATTATATCTCTTGGCACCTGTGCTGAGGGTTGACATTGGACCAAAAAATTTTAAAAAGTCTATTATTGAAAAGGAGAAAGACAAGATAACTCCAAAAACACCCTATCAGTCGGTGTCAGGTCAGTGGCTTACCTTCTTACATCTTGGGGGCCAGGGGTCCTTTGGCATCTAATGCTGTCTTTCAGAAGAGGAGATGAGCACAACACTCCCCTTTCTAAAAACGGGTCTTTTAAACTCTTATCTTGTGAAGATTCAAGAAAAGCTCAAAGTAACTCAACACATCAGAGCAACTTTCAGGTGACCTAACAATGTTTTATGTAGGATAAAGGCAAGTAACTCATGAGAAAGCCAAATTTTTAATTCATACCACCCAGCTATCACTACTCTGTCTTCTTAGAGGATTTTTCTCTGATGCCATGTTGTGTTGTGTCACCCCAGCTACTTTGGCAGGACTGCAGTCTCTGGCATTTATTTAAAGTCTAGCGAGTTCATAGGTGTTGCCAGCACATGATAACTACTGAGAGGATCACAGACCCTATCTATTAACACATATTTTTACATGAGTATAATCTTCATGAGTATAACCTAATGAAAATGTGTAGGGGTCACGCCTTTCAATTTTCTTCATTAATGCTTAGTAAAAAGTACAGATTACATAAATTCCTAAAAGTATTGTCATTCTTCTAATATAAAAAAAAAAAATGGGCAAATCAGTGACAGTCAAGAATTACAGAATGGTTTGGCTTGGAAGTACCCTTAAACTTCACTTAGTTCCAACACCCCCTGCAATGGAAAATGTATCACATAATTCATAATCTGCATAGCCAATTGCTTAAACATTTACTTTTACAAAAAAACTATGATTTATTTAGTGCTCTGTGGGAGATGTTCACATAACAAGGTTTGAAAAAGGGTAAGAATAATAAAGTAGGAGGTGAATAAGAATAGTCAAGAGGAGAGTCAGACATTGAGGATACTACTGGGCTGCAGAGGGATATGTGTCATAGTGCTAAGTAGCAGACAAATTGGCAAGAACTTATTCCAGTATGAAAAGGGCACAGATTTTGGAGTATTGAAGTCACAGAAATGGACAGAAAGTGATGGGAAGAGCAACATTAGTGGCAGAGTTATTTAGCAAGAATATTAAGTTCAGACAAATAAAGTAGGAAAAGAAAATATTGTTCTCAATTCCAAATTAGGCAAATTTTAGAAAATGAAAAAGTGCAACTTTTTAATACACTTTTATGTGTAATTGCATATATGTGCTTATGAAAGTCAGATGCAGATGATACAGGTTTTTATGTAATAATTTAAGAAGCAGGCTCTGGTAAAACTCAAAGATTGCACTCCCTCAGAATACTGTCTAGTAAAAAATACTTCAGCTATTTGCTTTCATTAAACAAAGAAAGGGAAAGATAAAATCTCATCCTTTCCTTATGCAAGTCTAGACTAAGAACATCTCCAGGAGAATCCATGGAATCACATTTACGCCAAACTGACAGTATCATGTTCTGAATCTTTAACTGTTATGATATTATGAGGATTATTTCAGTTCAGTGTGAAATTGTTCAGTGATGATTTCAGTGCTGCACTCTAGAAGGCTATCAGGATAAGTGATATATACAGTAAGTATCCATTTCAGTGAAACAGAAGGCAGAGGAGCAACATATCATTCCCAGGTCTAAAGTCAAAAACACCCTTCCCAGAGGATTAGGGAAAATCTACTTCCTCACTGCCAAAAGTTTCTACCATACATTAGGTCCCAAATTTGGACATATATATATGTATATACATATATAGATATATATGTGTGTATATATATATATATGTATATGTATATATGTGTGTGTGTGTGTATATGTATATATGTGAAGTATAGCAAAATTTGAACCTGTGAACCCAGAAGCAACAGGTTCTGGGTTTTATTAGATTTTTCTAGTCTGCCATGTGATTGCAGCAGTAATATCTGACAACAAGCCACAGAGATAGACTAATATGCAAAGCACTCTCTTCTATCTTTGTATGTGCACTTTCCACAACTGCTTGCTATTCTCTAGCTGTCCTGTATATATGCTCAAATTAATACATGTGTAAAATCCTATACTACATAAAAAAGCAGTGCAGATGTGTGAGCTTTGCAGTGATTTCTAGATGATAGAGCAGTGTCTGTAGCTGTTTTGAAAATATAGATTGGTAAAATATAGACAAATATAGACAGCTTTCATTTTGTAGTAGAAAAAGCCAAATAGTTTTCCAATGCCTGATGGAACAGTCCTAAAGTTTCATTTTTAATTAGTAAATCAGTTTTATAGGGAAAAAAATAGGCTTATGATGCTTCATTCTGCTCTGATAACAACTACAAATATATTCTATACTTTATGAAGAAATATTACTTTTACAGGCTCTATTAATAGCATATGTGTATGCACAAGTTCGGAAGCCAAGTGCTTTAACTCTTTGTTTTCTTTATCCACTTTCTTTACCTCACTTTGGACAAAAAGATATGGGGTTGAGTCTGTTATGCCTGTGGGATGGTATGCTGTTGGAAAGTCATAAAATTCCATGCAAAAACAAGTCCATTAGTCCTACCTTATCAGCATATTTCCTTCATCCTCACAAACTGATTAAGCTGTGGGCTAGAAAGTCGCTTTTGTTCTTCCCAATACAACTGCAACAGGAAGTCAGTGTTTTATTAACTAAATAATCCATTAGAACTCTTAATTCACAATTGACAATCTTCAGAAAGAGGTTTCCTTTTTTTTTCTAATTGGAAAATAATTACGGTAAATAGCACACAAGATGTGTTTCTAATTAAAAAAAAAAACCACAGCAACAACAAAACCACACCTCAGAGGTTTGTACTCCTAGAGGCCTGTTTTAGAATATTCTTCCCTCGCAATTCTCAGAGCTCATTCAAAAGTTTTCCACTACCTTCAGAATATAAAATTTAAATTGATCTGTGCAAGAGGGGAGAAGAAAATGGAAATTCTGAAGATTGCTTTGAGCTCTTGAATCAAAGTATTTTTATAAAAACATTTTCCATTTGAGATTAATATTTCATCAGCTCATGCACTTCATGTCTCCTTTGCCACACTTGGCTCAAAAAGGCCGTACTGCCTATTTATTTCAAGCAGCTAAGACACACTTCCAGTTTCCCAGATCTCTTTGACCAGACTGCAGTGTTCAGCAAGTGACGGCTGTCCTTGAAAAATGGTTGATGACAACAGACAATCCAAGCTCAGGGATGAAAGCTTTGCAGTCTCAGAGAGAACTGTCCACCTTCACATATCAGTAACTACTCAGTTACTCAGCAGTCTGTGCTCCTGTTCATTCACTGGCCTCATAGTTTTTTGCAGAAAGAAGGGGTTTTGAACAGCAAAAACCCACTCTGATAAGTCTGAATGGCTTTAGTTTAAACTTGATGCCCATAAAGACAAATTAACAGACATACTAAAATGGACTGATGTCCAATTACCCAATAACACTGTTGTTTTCATATTTTAGCAATTTAAAAGGAGGCCACAAAAAATAATGTTTTAAATAAAAGTCAGATTAACACTTATTTAGAAGCTCAAGTAGGTAGAGAATATTAGAAGATATCAGGAATTTCATTTCTCCGCACTTGAACTCTAAATTGTTTTCTACCTAGGTGAGTATGACACAGTCGATAAGATCTCTTTACAAAAATAGTTCATTGCAAGGGGATGAGACATAGAAGAAATACTGGTAGCTTGCTAAAATGGGCAGAGAGCCATGAAAGCAAGTAGGCGCATATTTCTCACGCAGTATAAGAGGCAAAAACTAGCTGTAAGTTTACTGTAGTCCTCCTCCAATGCACATTTTCCCCTTTCCCCAGTTGCTCACCAGCTGCCATACAAATTACCAAGATACATTTGTTATGTCAATTTAACGAGCCTTCAAAGACGATACTGGTGAAAAGTATTGCTCTGTTTTATTTACACTATCTCCATTAAATAATTCAAATTTCTGCTATGAAAACAAGGAGTATAATTGGTTACTATGCAGGGAAAACACAATTTTCCCCCATACTGCTTCAGGTTTTTACCAGCATGGAACCAATGAAACCAGTAGAACTCCCTTAGCGTAAAACTGGCAGTGGAAATGTGAATTAGCTTTACCCATTAGACAGCTTAATTTGTATGGAAATTATAATGGTTGCTCTGGCATCTCTGAGAGGAGAATGAGGTTGGATTTCTTCCATTGAAGGTCTCATTTCCACCTGCAGATCTCTATTCCCCTTAAAGGTTATATAATATAACTACAATCTATGTTTATTTTACCTCATCACTGATGGATACACAACTTCTTGCGGTGTAGCCACGTTTAGCTTTGAATATTGTACATGTAAAAACCTCTGAATCCACACCAAATAAGTGCTGCTGACTGCCACTCTAGATCTGGATAGTCAGTTTTCAGGATAATTACCTGTCTAGAATATGGCCAGCCTGCAGTCAGGTGGAAAAATTGCACTGAAGATAGTGAATACCACTCAAGCTTCTAAGCTGCTTTAGAAAACTATGGAAGAAGCACATCATAGTTTGCACGTGCTGTATATGAGCTGCATAAATGGAATTTCCACAGAACAAGACCACCCTGTTGTCCACAGGTTCAAAAGCCTGGGACAATCATATTGTCTTAGGAGATGCTAAGCTGATCTTTAAAGATCTTTTCCTAGAGCAGATAGTAGGAGGCCATATTGCCTCTAGAACCAAATACTGAAAGATGTTGCACTTAGGAAGCTCTGCTCTTCTACTCTAACCTCTTCTAATTCTCACCCACATTTCAGTTGTATACGTGCTCCTTCTGAAAGCACTCTGATCATTATGAATCTCATACATTACTACCATACACTGTTCTTTATTCTATCTTCTCATATCATTGTTTTAAAAAAAGAGAAAAAAATACATTTCGGGGGTAATGTCCATAAAATTCAGGAGCTACCTCTTGCTCCTGTAAAGTTTAAAGAAAGAATTTTTTTTCCTTTGGACTTGTCAAAGACAGTCCAAACACTGATGAAAATTAAGCTGTTATATGAAGGAATACATAATCATACAACTACAGTGAGTAAAAAGACTTAGAGGATTTTTTACATTTAAGAATGTTAGAAATCAAGTCTTCATTAAGTCTTGAAGAGCCACAGAATGCTAGGAATATTTTTAAAGAAGAAAAACCAAAAAAAAACATTTATTCAGATTTTAAATACTGTAAAGACAAACAATTCACTACAGAGTACTAATTTATAAAGATCTTTCAGACATACTGTGCACACTGACATGATTCTGGATTGCTTCATTTTGCTGACATAATTTCCATGAAAAGGAGCCATAGAAAGAGAAAGAACAGCATGACTCTTCTAGGGACAAAAACCTCTTGTTCTTGGATTTTACAGAACTAGTTCATTTGGGAGCAAAGCATGTATTTGTGAATGATAACGGTAGCAGGGTAATAGTCTATAGATGTTTATTAATCAGTAATACAATTTTAGAAGAAAAGAAGTGAAAATGAACTTCAGAAAGATAAGTCTGACTTTAGAAAGTATGCAAAAATTTGATTTATTTTGTAAATATTAATTCCATGGCCCGATCTAAAAAAAATTAATTTCCGAAGAAGACTTGATCTAAATTTGGACTGAGACACAAGACACTAGAAACATATTTTTCCTATTCATTTGAAGCTCACTTCCAGGAAAATACTGTGTACCATTCTTCTGGTGGATAACTTTTTGCTTAATTTTACTGCTATATCCTGCAAGATGTAGAAATTTAGGCATTCAGGATGCTGATTCTTCCCATGTGTAGAAGAATATGTTTGAAAATAAAATCAGTAGGTTTTCCGTTTTAAAAGGACAGCTTTCCAAATAGGAATAAAGAGTGACTTCCCTATTCCATAATTCATAGCAGTAACAGGCAAGGGTTTCTGCAAGGGTTGCCTCAGAAAAAAATGCACTTGCCTGGCCAAGCACTTTTCAGATAACATGCCTGACTTGCAGCCAAGGAAGATGTCACTTTGGATATCCTGCAAAAACAACAGACAGCCCAGCTTAGCAATGCAGCTCATTTGAATAAGCAGAGGTCTCTGTCTCTTAAAGAGAAGATTCATTCTCTATGGCAACAGCAATTCAACGCCAAATGTTCTACAGAATTTGCCAAACAGAGAAAACAAAGCAATATATCATAGAAACATGTGATTTTATGTTACTTAAAGAAACTATAATTCTTTTTCTTACTAAACATCCTCAAAAGTCCTCTGAAGCTAAATAGAATATTCCTATAGAGTTCTGGGCAAGAAAAACCAAAACATCTACAAACAAACAAACAAACAAAAAACCAAACAAACCCTTAACTGAAACTCAAAGCTAAAGGATTAGCAAAGAGTAAAAAAATCAGCCACTGTAAAAATAATTTTCAAAATTATTTTCCCTTTTAAGTATTATGGGTACCAATAATAAATGCGTCATTAACATCTCATACAACATGTTAAAATCCAATTACGCATAACACTTCCTTTTGCCATGCAAATTTCTAGAAATATATTCTAGAAGGTGTGGAGATTAATGAGATTTATTTGAGATATTACTGTATTTCTGTCCTTTACTTTTCCCAGAGATCTCTGAGGTAATTCCCATTTTTCCTAAATATGTCAAAAGTTTATAGAAATAGCCTTTTATAAACTTAAAGGCTATTATTTTCCCCCATTACTGACTACATTTATCTGTGTGTGTCAAGTGATAAAATGAATACAGATTTTCTCCTTCTTGATCCTGCTGGACTTGTCAGAATTTTTTAAGAGATTTCTCCAAGGTCTGACTCAAGAGGGCATTGCTGAAATGCTGCCAAAGCCATCTTTGCAAGTGACAATTCAAACTTATTTACAGATTTTATTAACAGAAGAGAGACTAACAAACCATTGAAATACATGACAAAAAAAAAATCTGTCTGTTCTCAGCTGCCTGTCTTTCAGTACTTTCTTTCATAACCATTACTTTAGTTCTTCTATCACCACTTATTCTTATGTTGAATAAATCATTAATGTATGTAGAAAAAGCAATCTTGAGAGACTGCTCAAGCCTGCACTTTTTATTGTAAGGAAGTATTAATGAACATAAACCTATTTTTCTTTTTTTCCCCCTCATATTTTCATTAAAGGAAAATATAAAGAATTATTCACTGCTACAGAAAGTAATGGTCTGAAAATTCCAAGGTGAAACTTATTTATAATAATACTAAAAATTTTCAAATAAGGTTATTTTCAGATTGCATTTCTAGTAAACTTCATCTAGGTTACAGCTAGGTTGATAGCAAGAGATACCATGCCAAAATCTTTGCAGAAACCTTACTGATTTCCTGATGTAACCAAACACTGAGAAGACAATGTGGATTAACTTCTTGTGGGAAATCCTATCCATCAGCTGTGACATCTAAACTAGGGCAAAAACCAAAAAGCTGCTTGAGGCATAAGAACTAGGGAGGAAATTGAAGTGCAAAGTGCCTCTGCCAAAGCTGTAACAGTTACGGCTCCTCTGCCATGCGTCTATGTGGCTACACTCATGGTATAAACAAATGAAGTAGTGGTATAAATCAATTCAGATTAAGGCTATGAGCTAGGAAGGACACCTACATCATTCAGGAGGGTAATATGAAAAGAACAGGCTCACCAGCTGGGTAAGACATTGTGTATCCCAGACTTTTTAAATGGCCAAGTTCACTTAAGAGTTGGAACATGATCCTTGCATGTTCCTTCCCGCTCAGAATAATTTGTGATTCTGTGAAGATGAAAAAGAATGGGTAGAGAAGGAGATAAATTAGACGATCCGAAAATGTTTCATGAAAATATGTCTTTGCAAAATTAGTTGTTGTTAATTCTCATGGAAGTCAAATAATTTCAAGCTATGCTAGTATTTTCAATGAAGAAATCATTTTTAAAGGATGTAATCCTACAGAAGTTACATGCTCTCAAATGATACTTGACTAGCTGCAGCCACAGACTTCTCTCACAGAAATTCCCAGGTAGGGTTTTCTGCTGAAGTAAGCCTCTCTGAAGTAAGGGTTTTCTATGAAGTCCACATGCACCCCATGGCATCTCGGAAAAAAATCTGCTTTTCTTGGGTGCAGAGGTTAGAAAGCAATTCTGAAATATGGACTCTGTTTTGGTGGGGCACTTCCTGGCAGGGCCTTTAAAGCAGCCACTTACCTTCCGTGTGTCCACTCTCTCTATCATGTGTGTTTACTTCCCAACTCAGAGACGGGCACCACTTGCTTCATTACCCAGCAAGTGAAATCCTGAAGAAATTACTGTCCTGCTAGTGGAGGAATAAGATCAATCCTAAGAAGTTTTGTCGCTGCTACTGCAGTCTAATAGAAAGGGGAATGCCTACTAATGAATGCTAACTTTCCTTTCAGAGTAAGATAGAATGTGAAGTTTGGAAACCGGTATTTAGCATGCCCATATTCTCACAGAGGAAGCCAAATACCACCTGCAAGCCTCAGTGGGGCTTGCAGAACTGTTGCAAAGCAGTAAACAATGCCACTTCTACTGGTATTAAACTAGCTATTCATTCCCAGTAACTGCATATTTAAAAGCGTATTTATTAGCGCTTGGGGAGTACAGAATTCAAAGCAGTTTTCTTCTTTCTCTTACTGCCTGGTCTTGTCATGTGTACTTCTCTGTTGGGCTGCTGCCCAAGGAGTCCTTAGTTAATTGAATATAATTATTCTGCATCCTACTTTCAAATGCTAATGCAGTTTCACCTCTCCTTGTAACACAATACAGATGAGAGCCCCAACTGTTGTCTGGTACATGTAATTCTTTCCTCTTCAATACATTCACCTCCATAATAAAGCAGCAGTTTGCTGGGTGTTGTTGATCTTTAAGTATAATGTACAATGATGACTAAATTAGTCATGAAAGGTAGTTAAAAGTATTAAAATGCAGCTAGTTCTTCAGTGAAAGATGAATTTTATATGCATTCAGCACTACTCTTTCTGTCATTACTCATCAATAAATTAACAAGGCAGTCAATTAACGTGTTCATCTTCACCTGAGTTTGACAAGCTGTAGAAAGCAGGAAGGACACAGGGGATGCTTTTTCACTGAGAGAGAGTCCTCAAATATCAATAAACGTCTGTCAGGGCTGAGAGAGATCTTAATCACTTGGGAACATCTAGATGGCCGGTTACTGTTGCATTGCCTCCAAAGAGGTCTTCTATGTAATTTTAAAAGAGCAGGGCTTGGGGTTTTGTTTTAGTGCAGGTATGTCTGGTATTTTAGTTTTGTTTTGTTACTATTTTTTTAACATACTTTAAGACTTGTTTCAACTTAAAAACTTAAAACAATTTTTTTAGGGTGCTTTACAACATTATGCCACAAGATTATGCTCAAATCAATTGATTTGGGCAGAAATTTTTCTATGTTCTTTTACATGGATTTTTTTTTTATTCTGGTGCAAGACACATTGAGATTTCAAGAGAAAAATTATTCCAATTTGAGATTTTCAATCAAAATTTCACCCTTTTATTTTTTGTGAAAGTTTTTCAGCAGTGCTTCTGTAGATCCTTGAAAGGTTTCTTTCAAAGAACAGTTCTTTCAAAATACATTTGGAAATGGAAAAGCAAGTTTTCAAGACTGTTAGTCTAAAGATGGTCTTCAGAAAGCTTGAAATAAATTTTTTGATAAAGCATGTGATTTAAAAAAAAAAGAGTGCGTTATTATTCAGTGCAAAAAATACTTGAATTAAATATTCAAAAAATTGAATATTCTTATATTCAAATTAAAGTTGAATATAAGAATAATTCAATATTTGAATTGAATTATTCTGATCAATTCTGCCAATAAAAAGTCTTTGTGACAGTCTGCACTGTGAACAATACTGGGAAAGATATTTACTTAAAAATGTGTGTGAAGGCAATTCCTGACACTAATGGAAATTGAAGAGCTCGTGTCAAATGTACCTAATTCAAGATTTTCGAGAATACCTGAGAAAGGCTTCTACCAACTTAGAAATGTCTAAATGCATTAAAACCATTTTTATTCTTCTTTCTTATTCATTTTAACATCGAGGTTCCTTGTCGATGTTATTGTAAATATTAAAAGGTTTCATCACTGTGTCAATATGTCTCAGATAATATGTTTAATTTTAACATAGAATACTGTCTTACCATGGCCTAATGTCTCAACTGTTTCACTATTTGGTATAGAAAAATGCTGGCATAAGCTGCCAGTGGCCTTGCAAATGATATAGCCCCAGGACAATATGCTTGACCTTCTCCTGTCATCCAGGGTTTTTAACTATCCAATCTTACCCTCCAAAAGTGTTACCTGAGTGGGAAGTTCTTCTATCATTTTGGTTTTCCAGCATATAGCAGATGGTTTCAGTTGGGTAAAAGTATGGCAGAAGGAGTGAAGATGCTAATCTGAGGAAGGACAGATTAAATCATTCTTGCAAGATAATTCCAGATACAACAGTTTAGTGAAATAACAGTAGTTCTTCTGGGATCTTGCACTTTACACTTAAATAAAAAGAAGTAGCAAGGTTAGTTTTTTGTTTTTGTTTAGATAATTGTCAGTTACAGGGTGTAAATTCAACTCCCACCACCAATTTTACCTTATGTGTCTAGTAAATCTCTAAATCTATGTCATATCTGTGCATAGATTCTGTGATGAAATAGGAAGAAAATTTGTGGCTTCTGTATAAATAATCATCAGGCACTTAATAAAAACATTCATAATGTCAGTGAGAGAAGACCAGTTCATAACCTTCTGATTTCTAGTTGCTTCATTTGACCAGTTTCCCTTCTGGACATCACTGCAGATAACACTGGGGTGTTATCAAACTCTGGTACTTTATTACTCCACAGACATGTAGCTTGCCTTCTAGCCTGACCTCTACAGTGGACACCAACCAAAATCAGAAGATACTTGTTATAATCTGTACCTCTTACAGCCAAGAGGTTTTCTCTTTTTTCAGTTGATCCTTACACATAAATGCTAATTTATTTTTATTTGGATTAAGATGGTATTTAGTGTCTGTCTCCAAACACCCATCCTGATAAGGAAATATGCTGGATGGTTTCAAAGTCATACTGACTAGACAAGAGACTGGAAACCCAAATCCCTTTATTTGAAAGATAAAAGTTTCTCTTGCATCTTTGTGTTTGCAAAGCACATACAGAAATGTGTGGTGACAGAAATTCAATCCACATCAAAATTAACACTGTTTTCCTTGAGAAGTTTCTGCCTCATTTGTGGGAAAAGGAAATATGGCTTAAACACTATTTACTTGTTTAGTCCTGCTGTCTTCTTCTTTAACAGGTGCCTTTTTTAAATGGTGTATTGGCCAAGTAGGGGATTCTTGAGACCATTAATCATGGATTTCTCATGCCTAGAATAAGTTATATTTGCTAACAAGTTTATAGAACTAGCACATATTTATGTCTAAGGAATGCTATCTCACTGAGATCTACAATTTTGTAGTTCCTTGACAAATCTTATAAACATTCTTATGAATATTCCATTAATTGGAACATGTTGCAAACTGGGGGAAGCAGACAGAAACACTTAGAGTGCTCATCTTTCCCTGTGTTCCATTTTGCTTTTCACTTTTGTGCTTTTTTAAGTGATTTTAGTAACATTTTTAAAAGTTATTTTCATCTGTAATTCCTTATGATTGAGTCAAAATTATGGGGAATACTGATGAGAAAAATTGGGCTGTAATAGCAGTAAGAGCTTATTACTGTTTACTGCCTACCAGAAACTGCTATTACAAAAAGGCTGCTGCTGTACTGCATGTGTGGAAAACATAACACAAAGGACCATTTTATATACAAAATTATTCACTTGCTAACAAATATAAATAATTAAAACAATCAGCCACCAATGTTTATGGGATGACAACATACATATTTGTTATTAACTTCAGTAATAACAGGAGTTCTTAAGATGACCCTAAATTGAAAGTATAGACATGATATTGTAATTGCTGATCATTTCCTTGTGGAATTAGATGATTTTCTGCAGAGAACAAGTATTCATTGCACTCTTGGCACTCTGACAAGTGATGCAAACTGGGGATGCCATGTATAGGTATGAAGCAGTTTTGCGACAAAATTTGAACTATTGCTTGAACAGTCAGTTTAAACTAAGAGTGAGCAAATTTTTGTGCAGATGATGAGGAGCTTTCTAGTCCCTTTGCAGCACTCTTTACCAAAGTTTACAACAGAAATTAAGTTAAAGCAGTACCCCATGAACTCCTGATGCCTTGTCTCATATTTCTTTCAGTCTCATTAACTTGGTCTGGTAACTATTATCCAGACAACTCTGTATGCAAATATTGAGGGTATCTGACTTAGGTAGTGCTTTAATATGGAGCTTGATGACCATTTCTTGAAAGAGGCTTTAAAATAAAGTACTGCTGATGTCTGAACTGGTAATGAAAGAGGGATAAAGTAGCTCAAGTTTCAACATTGCAAAACACATTGCATGTGCAGCTTTTCAGCTTCTTATGCAATTACCTATTAGGAAACCACTTTCTACTGTTCTTACGCTGCTCTGCATCATGATCAGTACCATTCTTCTGTCCCAGGAAAGGGACTGCCTAGAAGGAATGATTCAGAGATATTACTTTATGCAATTTATAAATTGTATTCATTTTCACAATTACAACAAGCCTCAGTTCATAAACATTGTAGAGTTTGTCTGTTGTTTGTACCACATTTATCAGGTGCAGGGTGGAAAGCGGAAAACCTCGTATTGCACATCTTGCTTTGATTGTTTGGGATTACATTCATGTTTAGACACATGTAGGCCTGGAGGGAACATTTAAATCCACTATCTGCTTCAAGACAGGAACAAGCATGCATCAAACCCTGAAGATAACACTTTTCTGTGCTATTCTGGGAAAAAAATTTAGCAGTATAGATTCTATGATATTCCTAAGCAGCCAATTCCATCACTTCACTACATTGTTACTAAGATGTGTCCAATATCTAGCCTCAGCCTTTTTTATTAATTTTACTGCTGTTTTGTCCTATCCTAACAGATTGTTTCCTCATTTTAACTTAGACAAGCTGAAATTTTTCAACTTCCTTGGTTTTGCAGTCTTCCTCTAGATGCAGGCTGACCCACCTGTTCTTGAAATGTGGATTGCATTCAAGATGCCACTTCAGCAGCAAAGACTAGAACAGATCATACTTGGAACTGCAAAGTAAACTCTGATCACTCTACTGCTTGGAGCATGCCCAAGACAGAGGAAATTTCTGTAATACTATACACAAAAATCACTACTGTTCTTCTGCTAACAATACTTTTTTCCCCCCAAGGATCTAAAAACTGGGAAAATCTAGGAGTAAAAAAACCATATTTCTGATACGAAGACCAAATCGTTTCCAAACAGAAAACTCCAGGGTCCAGCACAGGAAGATTCAAGTACTAGGTCTTAATATTTCCATGTTTCCCTCTTTGAAGGGTCTATTTTGATTGCCATTCTCTCATGTCAAATTTCTCCTCAGTTAACCAGCTTGCAGGAAAATATGACCAGAAAATATTAATCCAAAACACTGAGGTTTTCTAGACCTGACAGAATTCCAAACAGGCAATAGGAAAACATTAGATAATTTTGCCACAAAAACATTACATAACTTTGCCACAAACCATTCAAAACCAGATTTGCTTTTTTAAAAAATTCTTTTTTTTTTCTTCTGATAGGTATGCAGAAAAAGAAAGAAATCTGTCAAGCAAATAAACAAGCAGACATAGCAAAAATAAGACAGAATATATCTTGACTTTAATTAAAGTGTTTCCTCTGAATTTCTATAAGACGGTGGAAGCCTAAGCTAGCAATTTATTTTGGATAATTAAATCTGTTTCCTTCTTTCACATTTCATTATAGCAAAGAATACTTACACCAATCTTTTTCAGAAAATGTAGTGCATTTGGAAATAGTTGAATAAATGTCTTCAGTAATGATAGACTGACTAGAAGTCCAAATCTGTGGTCTGAAAATGTATTGAAGAATGAAAAGGTTAAGCAGAAAAGAAAACAGATTACTGGCATACTAGAGTGCCAGTAAAACTGGACAACACCACTGAGCTGAGGTAGTCAATAATGCATTTATTTTGATCAGGTAGTTTTCTTAATCAAGACACAGCTAATTTCAATAGAGCACTTGAAGCAAAAACAGAGAGACACTGGTATTAAGACTCCTAAGAATTTCTATTGATAGCTCTGGCTAATGACTCATGCACCATGAACTAATAAAAGCATTCCTGTGTGTGGTTTAAGATTTCAAGTCTGTAGTTTTTACTTATTTTTACAACAAATAGCACTCAGAGTGACAATACAGTGCACTAGTTTCTTACACAAAGTGGCTGTTCTTACATTTAAACAGTAAATGTTTAATACTTAGCAGTAAGTGTCCTCATCTTCCTACACCTGCCACTATTTGTTTTTATAAAAATGAACCCATAAATAGTCATCTGTTAAATGTCTATGGTCCAAAATCAAAAATTATTCAAAGCTGGTCTGGAATTTTGCTATTTCTTGAAAATATAGCTCAAATTAAATATACAGTGACTTTGCACACTGTAGGGGTGAGTGTGGAGGAGGTTAGGAATGAACACTTGCAAGTAAGCTCTTCTTTCAGTGATCATTTTTTTGTGTAGTGGAGATCAGATTCACCAGCTTCATAGGTAATTTACTATAGAACAGTGGTGGAGTTTGTAGCATTTCATCCAGCTTACATACCCTTCTTATGATGAGAGTTCCTACAGAGCCTTGGAATCTGCAAACACCTCTGTTCTTTCAAGTGGAGAAGCTGATTGAGGCAGTGTGTTACTGGAGCAAGGAGGAAATATGGGGTAAAAAATAGGAAACGGGCTCCAGCTTCTGGAGACAGGAAAAAGAATTGCTGGCAAAGATGAAAATCACATGTCAGAAAATATATATTATTTTCTCCTAATTCTTGTTTACAAGAAACATAGCACTGCAAGAATTTATATCGGGGGGAAAAAATGTATGAAAGTAGAAAAATATTAAAATTGTGTCTCATGAGCTTTTTTTAATGCTGCTGTTTCCTGGTGGTTTTTTTGCATAGAAAGCATTGGTTGAGGTTAGAGAATGGCAAGTTTTTGTACCAAAGCCAACAAAGGGGGAAAATGGTGTATCTCATTGCAAAATTGAAAACCCTCAAACCATATACTATCCCATAAGACAGCTTGCTCTAAGACTTAACTAAGTCAGGAAACTTCTGACACTACAGCTTTGTGTTTAGGAAAGAACTCAAAAAATCCATGAAGGTTAAATTTTCCATCATTTGTCACCACTAAATTGTCTAGAAAATTGTGTAAAAATTGATTTATTGAATCCATGACTAATGCTATGATGGACTTGTCTGGAAAGATATAATATTTTACCAACATCAGCCAGTCTGGAGAAAAATTATGTTCAATCTTTTGAGAAATTTGTCATATTCTGACCCTTCCTTTCATTCATTAGCTATTGCAATTCTTCCCACAAGACCACAGGGAGAATTATTTTGTAACTCTATTTGTATATTATTTCAGATGTTCCCTTTCAGGTAAGAATTTTGTTGCCGCTTTAAAGTTTTTCTAAACAGAAACAGAAAGTTACAAATCCTTACAGGACAAAGGAAATCAAATTATCATATATCTTATTTTACCCAGATGTGAGCCTACAGCTCTAGGCTTTTAGTCTTAATGTATTTTCAGGGCAGTTTCTAATTTCAATTTTTACCTTTTTTACAAAACAAATACCACATAAATGCATAAAGACAGGATTTGTACTTCTATACTGTTTTATAATTAAAGAAAAAATCCTTTATGCTGTTAGATAAGCAGCATGTTTTCCAACACTTAGACTGACTGATAGAGATAAAAGATTGATATCTGATAGCAAATATTAAAACCATTCTGTCTGTCAGTGATATGCTGGTCAGAACAGCAAAAAAGGATGAGGTCTAGAATTTTTTTTTAATCTACTGAGTAGATAGTGCTTTATTTAAATTCAATTATACTATAAGTTTTGTTTATTAGAATACTTTTAGTCTATAATGTATAGCTACATTAAGAGTATTTCAACGTGCAATAAAAATGTATGTACTGAGTCTGGATTGAAAATATTAGGAAGAAATTCTTCACTGTGAAGTTAGTCAGGTGCTGGCACAGGTTGCAAGTCAAATCAGTTATTCCATTGTGGTTGAATTCACTGAGGTCAGCATATTTTCTTTTGCTTTCAATGAATAAAACTCAACTGTACTCTCACTACTGACACCTGATTACAAGCAATTTTGCATTTTGAATATTTGCATTTCAAGCTCAAATTCTGCCATTACAGTTATTAAGCAGATTCAATCTTAAACATATTAAATATTTTTCATATCTTGAACCCTCAAAGGCTGCCATGCAAAGTCCACATCCAGTGGGATGCTCCCTCAGCTTACAGACCCTGGGCCTACATTCTCCTAGCCCAGACCCTATTGAATAAGGGATATCCTTGGAAGGACTAAATAGACCAGTGAGTAAATCAGTGACCCCAGATTACGGGTCAAACCTCTCCTGGCACATCCAGATCATTCATATAGCTGCAGATATAAATATTAATGAAATGAAATCAAGTAATACGCTCATCATGTGGTGCCCACCTCTCCCTTTGAGGCGGCCTCACAGATCAGACAGCTTAGGCCCAAGTGCTTTGGAACTCGACGTTCTCAGGGGATCCTCAGAATCGAGGAGACCAGATGGAGACCGTCAATGGGATGCCGCTTGCATGCATGGACCAGTGAGGATTTTGTCCAAATATGTCTCTGTCTCTCTCTTTTTGTCCCCCCACCTCTCACCTTCTCTTTCTTCCTTTCTTTCTTTCTTTCTTCCTTCCTTCCTTTCTCTCTTTCTTTCTTTCTTTCTTTCTTTCTTTCTTTCTTTCTTTCTTTCTTTCTTTCTTTCTTTCTTTCTTTCTTTCTTTCTTTCTTTCTTTCTTTCTTTCTTTCTTTCTTTCTTTCTTTCTTTCTCTCT
>QUSF01000063.1:345313-448458 GCA_003676055.1 Chloebia gouldiae
CCCCCAGGTCCTGGAGCAATGATGTGCCCTCACCTTAGGAAGGATGTAACTGGGGGAAGCCACTGCCAGTCAGCCCAAGGGCTGGTTCATGGAGCTGGCTGAGCAAATGAATTAATTTGCTCAGTACAAGTCAGCCTGTACTGTGATATAATGAGGAAGCATCTCACCCTTCTATCTCTGTTAAAACTGTAACTTGCTCTCTTTCACCCATTTGCCAGGGCCCCTTGCAAAGGGGGTGACAGAAAACAGTGTGGGTTTAATTTGCATTGGACTATGTATCAGTGAAGTTGAAGCATTCAAGTCCAGGAGCTATTAGGCAAGAATACAGGCTAGCCTGTCACAGACCATTTGCTTAGAAGTCACAAGTTACTTGTACCTTGTTTCAAGGTACAAGTTATCTCTAAAACCCAGAAATTCTTTTGCCCCTGAACTGTTGGAAAAACCACCAACTATTAGAAAACAATTTGCAAACAAAGTTGCAAGTTATGCCTTAACTCTCAACTGAAATGATAACTTCAAAATACTCAGCTTTAGTACTATGAGAAGAAACTAATTTAACAAATTATGAGACAGAGTGGAAATTTACCAGGGCAGTTCTGTAACTTGCTTAAAAGCATTTAATCTGTGCTCAAGGCCCCATTCCAAGATAAGCAGGGGTCCCTTTATGGGAGCAAAGGCAAAGGCTGCACCGGAGAAGCTCTCTGTATAGAGGACAAGACTTGCTAAAAGTTAATTGCAACTTGTAACGCAAAACCAGTAAAATGAATATACATGAGCAAGGGGATAAAAAGATTCGGAAATTCTCAGAGGCATGCATGTGCTTTGAAGGGGGAACAATCCCCACATGTGCCCAGTGCTGCAATAAACATACCGGCTTTACAACTTTTACATGGTTGTAGAGTTTGATTCTTTTTCCACAATTCAAGCTCTGTTGAAATCCAAAGGATCGTATCTGCAGTACACATAATGAACTGTTCATAACCATTTTGTGGAGATGTCTGCTGCAAGGCAAAGTAATCTGGGAAAAGAGAATTTGATGTCAAATGTATCTAGAGCCCAAGAGTGGAAACTAAATACTGCCACCTTATGACATAACAGGGAAACCATCAGGATGGGAGTTATGGCAAGGAGTCCCACAAGGGGCAGATGGCACTTATACCCACCCTGCCCCTGAGGCTATCATGGATCTCCAATGCCCAGGGCTTCCAACATGACAAAGACATCTTCTCCTGTCCATCACAGCTGGCTATGAAGGTGCCTCCCAGTCTACTTTCAGGTACAGGATGAGCAATGCATCCATTGTCTTCAAAGAGGTCGTACCTGTGGGTTTAGCAGGAAGGTTATTCTCCTAAATAACCTTGATAAACCCAGACTGAATGACAGAATCACAGAACGTGCTGAGTTGGAAGGGTTTTACATGGATTATCAAAGCCCCACTCCTGGGTCTGCACAGCCCCTTCCCCAGAGTCACACCATTTGACTGAGAACATGGTTCAAAAACCTCCTGAACTCTGTCAGGCTGGTGCTGTGACATCTTCCCTGGGGAGCTTGTTCTAATGCCCAACCACCCTCTGGGTGAAGAACCTTTTCTAATACTGAACCTAAACCTCCGCTGAAACAACTTCAGACCATTCCCTTGGGTCCTGTCACTGTCACCAGTGAAAAGAGGTCAGTGCCTGCCCCTCCTCTTCCCCTCACGAGGAAGTTGTAAGTGCAGTGAGATCTCCCCTCAGTCTCCTCTTCTCCAGGTTGAACAAACCAAGCCACTCCTCACATGGCTTCACCCCCAGGCCCTTCACCATCCTTGTTATCCCCCTTTGGACTCTCTCTAACAGCTCAATGTATTTTTTGTGTTGTGGCACCCAAAACTGCCCCCAGCGCTCGAGGTGAGGCTGCCCCAGAGCAGAGCAGAGCAGGACAATCCCCTCCCTTTCCCAGCTGTGATGCTGTGCCCAATGTACCCCAGGACATCCTTGGCCTTCTTGGCTGCCAGGGCACTGCTGGCTCATGTTCAACTTCAACCAGGACCCCCAGGTTCCTTTCCTGCACTCATTTCTGCTTTCCAGCCTGTCATTTGTTTGTCTGTCTGTACACCCAGGGCTGCCCCATCCCAGGTGCAGAATCCAGCACTTTCCCTTGTTGAATTTCATAGAGCTGGTGCCTGCCCAGTCCTCTCTTTTGTCAAGGTCTCTCTGTGGGGCCTCCCTGCCTTTGAGGGAGTCAGCTGCTCCTCCCAGTTTTGTATCATCTTTGAATTTGCTTAGGAACCCTTCCAGTCCTGTGTCCAAGGCATTTATGAAGATGAAGAGCACAGGGCTGGAAGGGTTACTAAACAAGTTCACAGATGATACAAAACTGGGATTTTGTAAATTTTTTTTAAAATTCCCATAGTCACATGTCTGATGTCACCCCATTCACTGTAACCCTTTGTGCCTGACCCCTAAGCCAGCTGCTCATCCCTTGCACGCTGTGTTTATCCAGCTGAGCACTGGATATCTTATCCAGAAGGATATTCTGAGAGAGATAGTATAGAAAGCTCTGATGAAATTCAATAATATCACCTCCACTGGCTTCCCTTTGTCAACTGGGGGGGCTATCTTTTCATAAAAGGGAATCAGGTTTGATAAGCAGGACTTTCCTCCCATTAGCTATGACTAATAAAGTAGTCTTTGCTTCATTTATAACCCTATTTAGAAGGGGGAAAAGTGCTTTTATGTACTTCTGGTGCAGTCTTATCCTCCCCTTCACAGAGCAGGCAATGTCTTGCAGTAATAAGCACTGCAAGCAGCCTGCAGGACACTGGTCAGGCTGGCACACTAACAGTTTCCTCTGGATGTGGGTTTGTGCATTTTTGTGAATTAAGAAAGGAGGGTATAAACAAGAAAAACAACTCATTTTGTTTATAGTCCTTAATTAAATCAAGTTATTTTGGTATCCCTCACCTATAGGTAATACAGCAGGAAAAACACCAGGAAAAAGCGTATAGTTAGTACATGTGACAACCAAATTTACAGCATTGTTTTTGATTATTGCCATTACTTGGTGTGTATGTGTGTGTGTGTATGTGTGTGCATGTCATAAATGTCATATTAAATCCATCTCTAGCACAAACTCGTCTGTGTCAGCAGAAAGTTAGTTGTAGCAGTAAGCGCAAACCATTTTGTAGAGGCTTTAGAGATTATATTTGTTTACTGGCAAGTCGGTGGTGACATGTCAGGTGCTAATGCTTGTCCTGCTGGTTTCCTACAGACTGAAGTTATAATGGAATTATCAGCTCACTTGCACTTTGCATTTTCCTAAGTGTTTTAGGTTCCCTGCGACAAAGCAAATTCAAACAAATGGGCTTTCCATCCTATAATTGCAATCCTTTTGTAAATTAGGGAAAAAAATGTAAAATATTAAAAAAAAATCTGTAGTTTCTATAAAACAGAAGCAGTTAAGGATGAACATAAATCTAGTGTAGATATATTTTTCTAACCTGAAAATTAGATACAGATTTCTGAATTGACATTTGCTGTCACAATAACTCTAAGAAATTAGATGTTTCAGATGCTCCCTGTATTAGTCAGCTAAAAAATGGAAACTGTCCTAAATCATGTAGAATTCCATTGGATTGTTCAAAAATAATCTGTATCAGTTGCGGGATAATGAAGGTGTGCAAGAAGGTCCCCAACCAGTCACTTGCTGCCTGCAAACATTGGCATTTGAAAAATGCAAGATACTAAATATTCTATCAAATATTTAATCCAAGTCTTAACTTCACACTGAGATATTTACATATATAATATCTACAAACATAATCCCTATGTCTACAACTAAGGAAGACAATGTACTGTAGCATAAATGTTGCGTAGAGGGAATTGTTCTGCAGAAGTTGGCCGTGCATGGAGAACATTGTTTGAGATTCTTTCTGTAGCATATATTAAGCAATTTGATTGTCAACCAGTCTTTGTCCATTGCATATTATGAACTCACAAAGAATCATAGAATGGCTGCAATTTGAAAGGACCATAAAAATCACCACATCCCAACTGCCTTGTCCTGGGCAGGGACAACTCCCACGAGACCAGGTAGCTCTGAGATCTGCCCACACTGGCCTAGAACACTTCCAGAGATGGGGAATTCACAGCTTCTCTGGGCAACTTGTTCCCGAGCCTCACCAGGTTCACAGTCAATTATTTCTTCCTGATATCTAATCTAAGTCTACCATCTTTCAGTTTAAATCCATTTCCCCTTGTCTTGCCACTGCATGCCTTTGTAAAAAGTCCCTCAAGCTTTGGCATCTACTGCAGGCGACCATGCAAAAATGCTCAAAACCCTGAGGCTGAGCATTTGTGCAGCATGTCCTCTGTCTGAGGATATGACTGGGCACTTGTGTGGGGTGGGAGGTACAAGCACTGGTAGAATGGATATGAAATCTCAGCTTGTATGCCATGACTGGAAATTATATGAGAAAGTAATCTTAGAGATATACAATACCCAAAATCGATGATGCAAATTGATGGATGCTCTGGGTCTCTTGTGATCCCCTGTAAAGCTGAAAACCTGGATACAAAGAGAGGCATTCTCCCAACATAACAAATTTTATGAAAAGCATCAGCATTTGAAAATTACAGCAATAGTATTGCTGTAATGACTGCACCAAACTCAACTGCACCAAACTCTAACTGTACCATACCCATAATAACATTTCTTGATAATTTTGAGGTGCATAATACTGCTCAACTTTTTGCTTGATGTGACAGGGAAATATATAAACTAAAATTCTTCCCAACTTCTTTAAAAAGTGCTGTCTATTATTTCAATTAATTCCCTTGATCTTTTTGAAATAATTTATGAATTTTATTGCCCTATTTTTTAATGCTTTTCTGATTCATTTGAAAGCCCTGGAGGACAGAACACCAGCCATAGCTCTCCGGAAGGTAATACAAAATAGTGCACAGGTCAACAGAAATTCCTAGCCATCTATCTAAAACAATTCTGTAGAGAAGTGCTAATGGGTCCCATGGTGTGAGTTATTCAGATATATACATTTTATTTCTTTGTACTTCGCTTGAATTAATTTATAGCCCAAGCCTATACCTCTTACAAGAAATTCCCCTTACTCATTAAGTCTGTATTTCACACAAATTAAAAAGCAGTGAAGTAATTTGAAATGGGAGCTTTATAAAAAAAGATCTATTCTTAAAAAGAAAAAAAAAAAAGAAAACAAAGCAGAAACTAAGTCTAAATACTTCAGCAGAACAAGTGCTTCTCCCTAAGACCTATTTAGTCAAGTCTACTGCAAAGCTGAATAGTATTTTTAAAGGCGTATGTTTATATCAGGGATTTCTCATCCCTTCTTTACATCGGGCAGAATTTGAAGGGTATTTAATGCACCAGAGTACCCTTTGCAACTGTTATTTTTCCCAATTAACATCAAATACCAATAACAGCAACAAAATAAAATTGGAAAAATAATTTACTTAAAATTTCTCAATAAATAATAGTGTCAACAGACATTACTGTTTTTGCTATATGATTCATGGTCATATAAATACATGAATTGACCAGACCACTTAACACCTGTCTCACCTGTTCCTAAGTGAACTTCAAAACATTAAACAGTGTGTGTGTACCAACAGAAGAGTGGTAGAATTTAAAAGGAATTTGGTAAACCCCATCTTTGTTTTTTCTGGCAATATAGACCTCTTGGTGGGTTTACTACATCTTCTCTAAGTGGGGAGAAAAGAAAGCTTCATTTTTGACAGTTTTTACATACTATGTTAGCAAATAATTCTGCAGTACAGTAGACACAAAGTTAGCCTCCTCTATCTACTCACTGAAATGTAAAAAATGTGATCATGGGAAGAAAAATAGCATTTCTAGGGCACAGAAATACTATTTCAGTCTTATCAATTTTGAGTTTTTAAAATGTAATATCTCTGATTTCAGATATGAATGAACCTTTAACTTCAAAATTGCCTTAAAACAATCCCGACCGAGCACTTAATTTATGAGACAGTTTTACTTCTGTAATTTCTGGAAACCACCTATTTTTTTCTTACATGGTTGTTTAGAGTCAGTTAAATTGGACCATTGACATGCAGTGACAAGCTGCGAATTGTCTGTGGGAGTTCTCTTATCAGTAGCAAAAGAACAGCAAAGTCAGGGAGCTTTTACATACACAATGGCTGTACCACTAACAGTACAGAGAACAGCACACAAGCACTTCTGTCGCTCTCGCTCCAATAACTGTGCCTTTGAAGAAATACTGTAATGTTGCAGAGGCTTCAACTGGCAAAATATATGTGCTCCTCTGACATTGTAAAGCACAAGTATGTGTTTGCAGAATCAGAGTATTTGCTGCATTCTGATGTGTAAAGTTATAATGTAATGAGTTACTAGTGCTCTAAAAAATACTAATGTAATTATTATGTATTTTCATAATGCCTGAGTGCTCCAATCAGGGGTCAATGGCGACCGGTACTAGTGGTTAGACAAAAATTTTTAATTCAGGCCAGTCCTTTCCTGGAGTTTCCTTATTTATTATCAATGTAGATTATTATCAATGTAGATCATTATCAATATAGATAGATAACTCAAGAGCAGAATGAAGATGATTTAGGTCACCTTTGCACTTTTCAGTATTCACCTCATTTTTATGTTGAATCTCCCATTTTGACTTAAAGGTTTGCAAGGCTTAGTCTGTCTTGTGTTCTGCTCCAAATGTACAGCTCTTTTAATACACTTCTGCTAATGTAATTTGATTTCTCTATCCCTTTTGACTAATGACTATGCAGATAATTCGCCTACCTTTTCTTCTCTTTTCCACCAAGACTCAGAACATTTTCTTCCCACTTGATTCTCCCTTTGGCTGTTTGTTCTTGTGCAGAATCCTGAATTTAAAGCTGTGAACTGAGTTTCTCATTTGGTGAAGTGAGGTGCTCACTGGACCTTTATTAATTAAACAGAGTTTAACTGTTTCCCCAGTATTAGAGTTCTTTCTCTTCTTTTTCTTTCTCTGCATATGAAAAGTTTTCCTTACACAGCATCAACCTCTAAACTCTAATGGTGGATGCCCTTGTAATTTGGTTGATATGGCTGGTTTTTGTTCACAGATTGTTCTTTGAATGAGGTGATTAAAGAATAATCTAAAATTCTTCCTACTTGTACTCTTAGAATTCTTATATCACAATGAAAACCAGCCAGCATCTAGCGGAATATATCTCTACATATTTTGAAATCTTGGGGTTGTTCTTCTGGCTATACACCTCTAAAATAGCTGGGTGAATAATTCTGAATCTAATGGAATGTGGACAACATGATGCCTTCATTACAGCAACTAGAACAAAACATGGGAAATACTAGAGTGGGAGTATTTCTGCCATGAAATCTGAAAACATCTGCAAACTTCTTTATTTCTTCCCAGGAGAAGGAAAGTCCAATAGCCCCAGGTGGAACTTTCTATCCCTATTTGAGATAAGCCTTTAATTTCATGGCCAAGATATCTCACAGAGCCTTCCTCGGTCAGTATATATTCTATATTCTTTCTTTTTCTGATGAGAACCTTTGATGCATAGTCTGAAAACTGCACTGCAGTTCTTTTATTTCACAGGCATTTTCTAATTATGCTGCTTCTTAACAGCAGTTTTCTTGCCCTGCATAAATGAACTTGCTTGTCACAAAAGCTAATTTTTCCCCATCTTTCTTTATGTATCTCAGCTTTGAACCTGGCATCACATCTGGAAAGCACACTGGGGCATCTTCAGCAGCTGTACCACCTGCCATCCAGAATCACTGGTTGTTCAGTGACTCTCAGGCATATTGTGTTGAAGATTGGCTTCATTATTGTTCTGCCAAGGATGACTGTTAGTTTCTCAATAGATCTGATTGTGGATGAATGGGAGGTTGCAGAAACCTGAGTGGTGGCTCAGCTGGAACACACAGAATTCCCAGCAACAGAAGCAGAGGGGCAAGGGTAGGAAAGCAGGCGGTTTTCATGCACGCATTCCTGCCACTTAGTCCACAGTTCAGATTCCTGGGGCTGTAAGGAGAGTCCAATTAAACTGTTATCTACCTCCAGCTCAAACTGGATGGAAAAAAACAGATTTCCTTAGAGAGGTAGCATAAATGGAGGCAGAACCAGTTGCTACCCACCTCTGAGCTGTAAAATAAGTATTAAGGAACAACAGGAGACCTTTCCTGCATCTAAAAATTCTCATTTATATATTTCCCTTTGTAACTGTAGTAGGAGGCTCTTTGTGGCTTGTTTAAAAAAGAAAGAAAGGCTTTTGCAATCACAAGGCTGCTTGGTCGTATCTTTCCACCTACTTGAAATAATGGCTCAAAAAGAAAACCTATTGGTTGTTCCACAGCAAACTGTGAGAACTTTACAGCAGTTACATTTAGAAACAGGAGAGTTGTCAAGTTAATCCCTTTTACTCCATCTTGATTTTAAAGCACAAGTTGCTACAGCACAAAAATACTATGGATGAGCATTCTTTTTTCAGTAATGTCTCTCCTCTGAGGTTTCTCATGCAACATAGATCATTCTCTCCCTCCATACAGATGTCATTGAGTGGAGACAAAGCAGTACCTGGCACAGGCAGGATACATAATTGACACGTAGAATAATGTACTGTTCTGTCAGGAGGAGCTGCAGTACTCGTGAATATGTGTTATTGCAATTGTTTTTCTAGCTCTGTGGATGTAGAACAGATAGATTTACTAATTAACATGTCACCCCAAGATGAGATATCAGGGGTCTGACTCAAAAGTATGAGCCAGGATGGCTGGTTCCCCTGACCTCTCGTTCCATACCTCTGGTCCTTGCTGGTGCTGATGGATGGTGAATTACTAGCAGAATCTACAAACACATCTTGTCAGTCCTAAACTAACAGCTATTTTAAAAAAAGCAGAACCTATAATAGAGGCAGAAGTAGATTTAGTCTAAATTGTTCTCCCACAAAAGTCTCAAGGCCTAAATGTAGATATTTGGTACCAGTGCGCTAGCAGAATATAAATAAAAAAGACTCAACAGGATAAGCCTCAGGACCATTTGTCTTAAAAAAGGGTCATGTTCAGCATTTTCCTGAAATGAGACTCAAAAAATTCACAGAAGTATCATTTGTATTTTAGGCTGTAGGTAATAACAGGGTATCATTTCTAAACCAAAAGAAAGATGTATTTTTTTGTATTATGTCAGCAGTTTAGCCTGTAAGGCCATCAAGATAATTTTGTGTTTTCCAGTATAAACTTCAGAAAAACCTCTATATTATAGAATCAGATTTTAAAGTCATAGTTTATTTGACTTGTTGTCAATATGGGAATGTCCCATTTGTGAATGAGTGTAAATATATCCACAACTATTGCAGTGACAAAAAACTTAGTAGTAAAGCTTTTACTGTTCCTCTCTGTTGTATAAACACCTTTGCACATGATAGCACAAACCCATCCAGATTTGTCAGCTGATTGATTCCTGTTAATTTCTATGTCTCTTTCAAAGAATGAAGAGGAGTACTCCTATATCTCAGTCTGAATTAAACATATATTAATAAAAATCACAGAAGTCATAAACCAGTAATGATTCCTTCCTTAGAAGAATTGTTTATTCTCATGCTACTTAATTACATGATTACATTGGTGAAATACAAATCCTGCTTTTTTCATGGCAATTCTTCAGGAGTTCAGGAGTTACGACATAAGAAATCCCATGGGAAAAAAAAAGCCTAAAAATTAATGGGCATGTACTTGAAGATCTGTGACTGCTGTGTTGTCAGATATTAAGTCGGAATGTTTGCAAGTAAAGATGCTTTAAATTATACATTGGGGACAGAACCACCACAGTAATGACTCATAATGCCAGGATGAGAAAGAAAGAAGTTTAAGAAAATAAAATGACCAATACTCACTAGCACAGTGATATCTTAGCTACCCTAGCTACCCTTCTACTGAGTTATCATATCATCCTTTTAAATGTTAAATATTGACAAATTATTGGCAACTGATGTAAGTCAAGGCAGTTTCATAAATATTCTTTATCTGCCCAAGGAATTAAAAATATGTTTAAAAAAAACAACCAATCTTGGCAACTGCTAAAAGTACTTTCCTGCAACTTGCTCAAACAAGACAGTGCTTTGAAAGTTAGGATTCCATTTCATGGAAGTTTTGAACACTGATTCATCGTTTAATGCAAGCAGTTACTGAGCTACGCATGAGAAACTTGAGTACACTTTTCTTTTAAATTCCACTGTGTTCTGATGCCATGTAATTTTTTTCCAGAGAAAAATCAGAGATTGTTTTTCATTGCAAGAGTCCTGAAAGATCATCCCATTTCAATCCCTAAGATATTCAATCAAAAACTGTGAGGTAATCACATATGTGTGACAGTAAGATAGAAGTCTTAACATAAGAGGCCTAGGGCTGCAATCACAGTTTTCGGTTATGTTTTGTACAAATGTGAATTTCCTACAAGCATATTCACTTGTTAATTTCTTTTATTGCCTCCAAGTGTAATTTTGATTTGGCAGCACAAACAAATCATTCATACATATATATAAATATATATATGATGTTAACTTCCATGAATGGCCTCTGACTTCAGAGCAACTCAGCAGAGATTACAAATTATAGTGTAATACAAACCCAATATTCATTATAGCCTTTTTTGTCTTACAGCTGAATTTTCATTGAAATTTGCAGGCAAGTGCTTTCTTGCTTGCCATTTTAGAGTTCCTATCTTCATTTATTTTATTTTTGAGGATTCAGAAGTGTGATAGTCTCAGTAAGTCACTTGAAGATTAGCCAAGTTCATCAATAATTTCTTGGCCTTAATAACACCTCCTCAAATGAAAATGACAGAGCTGAATTTCAAAATTGTGTGTGTCTAGCTATACAATCAATGATTGATGTCACTGGAGGTACTTTGGCTACATACTGCTAAAAGCCAAAATTGAATATGAACCCCCAAAATGATTCACCAGGAAGACTCTCCTTGTTGCAGTGATGGTGTAATTTAGAGGCACTCTGTCTTTACAGCAGTGGAGAGAGGATTAGTAGCTGGGGACTGCTGGTTCAGAAGCTGCCCATTCTTTAGGCTGGTCGCTGTTTCTTCTCACCTTGGACCTGGCCCCCATCCCTCATCTCCTCTAGTGGCAGCTGAATGTACCCAGTCCATGTCAGCTGCAGGGACCCCACTTGGGAAAGTCGCTGGGCTTGCCACCATTGCTAAATTTAATGGGTTTTATCCTGTTGGGAGGTGATCAACAAGGCCTTGGATTTCTGTGGCTCTTCTGACTAAAATCCTGGAAAATACAGTTTTATGCTGCTTATGGCATTCTATTAATGACTTGCTAAACAGAAACAAACTGACTTTCATAGCATTAATTGAAACACTGGTTTTATCATTATCCTTTCACTATTTAGTGAGAATAGGTCTTGCCTATTTTTAAGCTTAGTGATATCTACCCCACAAAAAGCTGCTTTAAGCTTAAAAAAAAAAAACAACCAAAAAAAAAAAAGTGAGGCTTAAACTTAAAAAATATCAATGAAAACTAAAAGTGAATAACAGCAGAAGCAGCCAATCAGTACAAAGGATTTATTCCTGAGGCTGAAAGATGCAACCAGACAGGAGACTAGAAGAAAGACTTCTACCAGTGAAGCAGACAGACTTCATTGCACAAGTAAAACCCTTTTCCATCGAAGATCTAGATCTCTACTTGGATCTTTGTCAAAGGCTTTGCACCTGTTACATGCATGCTTTCTCAGCTGTGATGCTTATAACTTGGTCAGGTTAACATTTCAGTCTCATCTTATGGCTGTTTTACAAACCAGGGATTAAAATTCCACCAGTAACAAAATGGTGCTTACTGAATGAAAGAAAGAAAGAGAAAGTATTTGCACCAAAAACAAACACTGTAATTTAAAAACTGTTATTTTAACTACATGCACTTTGCAGTCATTTAGATATGTGTGAAGATATGTTAAACTTTATATACCACGAGGTACAGAATTTCAAGCCTTTTTTTATATGTGTGCCATTCACCACAAGAACATGGAAAAATAGAAGATTAGTGAAGAAGAACAACTCCCCTCATTAAATTTTCATCCTTCCTTAAAAAGGCATTTTATACTAAACTGTTTAAAAATTATTCTGGACTGAATCTGGATTAAATCTTGCTTTTTTTACCACCCACTTTCAAAAGAAAATTAAATACTTCTACTGTCTTAAAATATGGCAGTTCATTCCTAGGTATTGGTCATAGGCTGCATTGCACTGGGGCTTCTACTCTGATGTCAAAATAAGAAAGACTGAGGTTTTAACAAGCTTGTCTGTGCAACAAAAATTTCTCTCAGGTGCAGACTGACTATGGATGAAGAAGAGAGAACTGCTCAACACAGCAGAGGAAAAGCAAGCAGTGCCTGTTACACCTGTTACAACAGTGTGAAGGGGGAAAAAACAGGATTAGGACATTTGCCTGATTCATTCTTCCAAATGCATCAGGCATTTTCATTATGGATTTTGTTCTTTTATCTTCCACCAATACATTGCACAGCTTACCTACAAGTAGCACAAAGCCAAGTATTAGTTACTGGCATAGCTTCTGTCACTGCTGTTCTAAGATCAGCTGTCACCTAATTTTAGGCATTACAATTAGAAGAAAACTTAAAAACTTTACTGAAATGACAAATCTTTACTCCTATCAGTGCTGAAAACAGGAATGGAAAGTGCTCAGTAGCTCAAAAGAAGCTCTTGAGTACTCTGAAGTAGGCTGGTGCATAACCAGTGTGCACAACAGTTACATGAGCAAAGACATAAGCAAGGGGCTAGAAAATAAATATTTGCTTCATAAAGGTTATTTATGTGAAATTTCCATAACTTTCACAACAGCCAACTGCTGTATACTTCTAGGTCAATTGAAGTTTCAGGGCACACTGAAGTTGAAATTGCATTCAAAGAGTTTTAGGTCAGAACAGGTTGCCATCAGATGACATGTGAGATTAGCTATATCAGAAGCAGAAATTTCTGTTAAAGTGTCCTTCTCCTTTGAGAGGTTTTACAAGAGGCTGTCAATCACTGCGCTATTCCAACACTGCCCAAGGACACCATATATTCAAAGACACCTGAAAAGGGCCAGCCTTCCTTCTGAACAGTATTTCCAATCTATCAATAAAACAATACACTTATAGTAAGAGGCACTTCACTGCTTCCCACACTAAATACAAAAAAAAGTTTTTAAATTAATTTTCCAAAAATAAATTCTTTCATGTAAAACAAAACCCCTAACACTCTCACTTTATCTCCTTTTCAATTCTCTGCCCTTCTCCTAAGTGGCTATGCCTTAGATTTCTTTGTAATTTATTACTGGAAATAAATTAGCCATAAGAAAAAATTAAAAATATAAATAAATATATAAAATAAATACTAATATGTATAATGTTACTGATAAATATACTAAAAATAAATAATGAGCAGATAAACACTTGTGTAATGTGCTATTATTAATAAATACAAATAAACATAAATACACCTTCATCAATATTAATAAATATTAACAAGTGTGAATTGTTAAACCCTTGTAATTTCTTAGCAGGAATATCACACACACTTTAAGATATTTTCTTGATTTCCCTGTCATTTTCCCTTACAATCTCCTAAAAACCCAGAATAATTAGCTTCTCATTACTACTGCTAGTTACAGTTCCCAAGATCTGCCATGATCACCAAGATCTTTTACTGATCCTGTAAACCCTGTCATTTATTTTCTGTCTCTTTTGGGCTTTACTTTTCCCACAGAAGAAGCAAAGCTGAACAAATTTCACAACAATGACTTTTGCCTACCATTTGCACACACTAGTATTATGACTACTCTTTCTGTTGCTTTGAGAGACTCTATCACCTGAAGGGTGCAGGAGAAATTGTCATATTATTGTGCTATATGAATGAAAAACATAGAAATATTCCACTGTAACAGTGTTTACATCATTGTTTTTATGCCTCTACCAAAGAGAATCAAAACTTAAACCAGATTGTAAACATAAACTCTTGCAACAGAGAAAAATTCATCTTTTTAGTAATGGAAGAGGGGACATAAAGGGCTCCAAACAAAAAGTCTGAAACGAAACAGGAGCATGTGCTTTTGCAGGAGAACGTGAAATCTGAATGCAAAGTTGTAAATGCCACAAAAATGAAATTTCAGTGTTACAATAAGCTACAACAGCAGACAAATGTACTGTAAAGACTTCTACCATGATACCATGTCAGTTTGTCTCACCTGGCATACAAGAGCATCAGACCTCTAACCAAAATACATAGACCAAACATATCATGAAAATTTTGGTTTTAACATCTTGGAGAGCGACAGTTAACTCTGTTACTCTCAGAATACCATGACCAGTTGTCTTAAAGATACCATGAACCCAGGTTACTTAAATGAGTCTATCTTGCTCTCTGTCATTTTATATGCACTAACACTTAAATCTCTCATACATCAAAATCGTTAAATAAAAGTTAAAGTCTTTTATAAATAAAAATATTTTATAACATTGTAGAGTAATTAAGTGAAGGTTATAATTCCTAGTACTGAATGATTCTCAGTTTGCACTAAATTTCCTAAAGAAAGACAGTATTATCTGTAGAGGCACAGAATTCTTGAAGCTTCATAAGATGTACAGTTTTATACCAAAGAAGAGAAATATGCCAACAATAACGCATCATCTTGGTTATGTCATAATGTAGTTTTCAGATGGAAAACAATTATGGCAGTTTTTGCCACATAGGACTAGAACACATAATAAATAAAACTTAGAAATAAAAAAGTCTCTAGTGAAAAAATGGGCAAAAAAAGGTATCTACACATTTCAATCTGTTACAGAAAGGATAAGATTCAAATCTGAGAAATGATAATATATTAGGCCAAGTTCAGTGTGTACTGCAGTCAGTAATTTCAGGCAGAAGCAGCATTTTCCAAATTATGAATTCACAATTCCAGTTTAAGCAGTCTAGGAAGAGTCAGAGAAATGGGTAGGCAATGTACAGTATAATATGAAAGTACCCAATACACCCCAGTTGTGACTGGGAAATATAATAGAAATGATGGCAGAAGCAGATTCTGAGACTATGTTCTTAGCTTTGTCACTAGATTTTTCAGAGAAGAAGATGGATCACTTTGCCATAATGTATTCCAACAGAGACATTTTCCCTCAGATTGCAAGAATTTTGATGGCATCTAGCTTTATTTTTCATTTATCAGACAGGCACCTTATGTGAAAATGCCACAGGTGTGGTTTCATCTCTATTATAGTTTAAATTAAATTGCATGGCTTGTCATTTTTTATGCAGAATATATATAGTTATATGCAACTTTTAAAATCCACAGAAGTTAAATATGTGACATCAGTAAAGTATTACCAGATATGCCTACTACCTGAGTAATGTCAGATTTTTCTGCATTTTTTAAGAAGCACCAGCTTAATGGTGACACACTTCGGGCACCAGACTGGAGCCCTATAATATCTGCAGTATGAATCCTTATTGCATATTCTGCCCCACTTCTGCATGTCTTATTAAAATGAGTGAGCTCCATGAATGGAGCTAGGCCAGAACACTCAATGAATGAAACCTGCTTTCACAGAGCAGAAGAACTCTGCAGTTCAGGTGTGCTAACTGTGCCTTCCAAAAAGCACCTCAGCAATGCACACATTTAGGAGTTTAATTCACCATACCTTAATGCTTTGTCACCCAGGATGTGTAATATTTTGTTTAGACAACATAATAAATAAGCCAGTGCTTAATAGAGTGTAGATGTGGGCATTTCAACAATAATATAAATGGAGAATGGAAACTTCAGTCTCAGTTTGCTCTTCTCTCACAGCATTTTTAAAGCACCAATATCTACAATGCATAAAAGACAGATGTAGGTAAAACTGCTTAGTCACGAAGCTGGTAAGGCTTGCTCTAAGTTTATGATAAACTGTACTAACACAAAAATAGAAACAAAATAAGGCTCATTCCTTTGTTATTTGCTGCTACAGAAATGATGTTTAAAACCATAGTCACATAAAACAAAGAATCATGTAAGAGTTGAGTTGGAAAGGAACTTTTCAAGGTCATCTGGTCTAGCTCCCTTCTATAAACTGGGATATCTTTAACTAGATCACATTGCCTAAAGACCCATCCAGCCTGACCTTGAATGTTTCTAGGGATGGGGTACCTACCAGCTCTCTGGGCAACCTGCGCCCATGCTTCACTACCCTTATTGAAAAATACATATCTAACCTAAACATACCCTCCTTACACTTAATCCTTGTATTGGATGGTTGGAAAAGTTATCAATGGTCCTACAGCACCAGCAGTTTTCCTTATAAAGAGTGCAGTCCAACAGGCAGTGGAGATCTACTAGTGGTGCTGGGTAGGCTTCCACAAATCAGAATGTGTGAAAACCTACTCAGTGTTAGCAGCAAACTTGTTGCAGCCATTTAAACTCTACCTTGCTTGAGGAGGAAATGGGATGGAATGTACATGTGTGTTCAACCATCTGGCACTTTTTAGAGAGCTTATGGTAGCCAGAAACTCTGTTAAGTAAAAGATGTGTCTCCTAGTAACCAGGTAGGGCTGCTCCTCAGTTCTCAAAAGGAGTATTAAGAGGACTCAACACAGGACAAGTCAAAACAGAAAGTCCATTGAATTTCAAAGGATTTTAAAACCAAGGGAAAAGCAAGACATCATCAGAAATCAGTCTAGACCTCAAATAATATTTTGAGCTTCAGTGTGAGGCAAATCTAGACATGAATACACTTTAGTGATGAGAATTATTCTTTTAAATTACAACTGGATCCCAGGTTAAGGCACATTAATTTTATTGAATATTTTTTTCATTGCTGTCATGCTCCTAGCTTCCATTTTTTTCTTCCATTAAAACTGTGATGTTCCACAGCTTGCTTCCAAACCTTTGCTGAACACAACCTCTTTTATTTCTAAAAATTGTTTATCAGAAATTATGTCCTTTCTATATTTCTTAATAAAAGGACATTGGATGGCATTTTGGTCTTTGAGATCTGTCCATTTCACTTTTAAATACGAGACAATTTCTCTGTATATCTACTGTCTAGTTATTTTTAATTACCTATCCTCAAAAAATAACAGAACCACCATTTAAACCTCTAGATGGTGTCAATTTAGAAACACCTCTGCATATTGCATCTGTATCTGAGTTATTTTCTCCTCATATTTTTCTACAAGAACATTAGCTTTTTCTCAGGTGACATCCTTCAGGTGAAAATCATCATAACTGTATTTCTTTGATGTTACCACAAAGAAAGATCCAGGCAATATAAAGCAGGATTCAAACCAAAGCAGATAAGCCTTAATGTTATAAAGACTTTTTTTCCCCAGTAATATTTTTAACCAAAGCAAATCAAACAGATTTCTCCTACTGATGTCATTAATAAGACTGAGGAATAAATAATTTCCTAAATAAAATAGTTTTCTGGATCTGTCAGGTCAATACATAAGCTAAGTAAATCTCATAAAACACCAACTTTCAGCTTCTATATGGTTTGGTTGTGAAAGATTTATATTTTGCACATTGTCTGTATTTGATCATGGCTTTCCATCTCATGCACCTACACATAAACATGCACACACACAAGGATATATTCTCCCCCTCTCCTCCACTCTCACTAGACCTGGCGTACTATGTTCATTTTTGCAGGCCCCAGTAGAGGAAGGACATGCATCTGTTTGAGCACATCCAGCTAGGAACATGAAAATTATCCAAGGGCTGGAATTCCTCCCCCCTCAATGACAGGCTGAGAGAATTAGGGTTGTTTAGCCTGGAGAGGCAAAGGTTCCAGGGATGCCTTGGAGCAGCTTTCAGTAAGGTGCTAAGGGGGGCTACAAGACGGCTGAAGAGGGACTTCAAGGGCATGGTGTGATAGGTCAGCTGGGAATGGCTTTAAACTGGAAGAGGATGGATTTAGATTAGATATGAGAAAGCAATTCTTTACTGTGAGAGCAGTAAGACACTGGAACAGGTTGTCCAGAGAAGCTGTGGCAGCGCCATCCCTGGAAGTCTCCAGGCCAGGCTGGATGGAGCTCTGGTCTAGTAAAACATCCCTGTCCATGGCAGGCAGGTTGATACAGGATGATCTTTAAGGTCCCTTCCAATCCAAAACATTCTGTGATTCCATGCAGAAATAAAACACACAGATGAATATGTTCAATAAAACCCACATAGGAATATTCTTAGTTTTCCCTTAGGAAAAATAACACCCATAATCATCTCTTTGTTTCCACAATACATTTTAGATCTTATGGAAGTAAGTGATCTTTCCAGAGGCACTGTTCATCATATGACAGCTCTGTAGGACAGCTGTTTCTTTTGCATCCTCAGTCTGAAAGTACTAATGCCTTTAAAAATATTCACCAGAACACATCAAGGGGTCAACAAGATAAATTCTTGCTGCTCAGATAATAGTGAAAATGTCAAAGCAACTGGTATAACTCAAATGTAAAATAGCCTGAGAAATACAGATTCAAAATGTTGACATTTTTAATTTCCTACATGCTGTTAAAATTTCCAAAGCACTTTACTGTTACTGTTGTAAAGGATGAGATCTATACAATAATTAAAAATTCCAAAGGGAAATGTGCTTCAGATCACAATTATTGTTAGAGCCATAAAATAGGTAATATTTGGACTTTGAATACAGATCTTGCTCAGTTTTCCTGTGTGCATATCCAGTTCTTTTCTGGGATTTTGGGATAGGGCCATTTCTAATATATCAAAATAAAAATTCATTAAGGTTTCACTAAAGTTTTTTGACTGCATAACTATTTGCCCTAGAAACAAAATGAATCACTGAATTATTATTTGTATGTATGTGATAATATCAAGACTTAAAGACAATTCTTCAATTTACTAGATTTCATCTGTCTCTTGCCCTACTATAAAAATTGAAGCAGAGATAAAATTAAAGGTTTGTGTAAAAAAAAATCTGTGTAAAGCAAGTAGGACAAATACTGCATAAGCACTAGTATAAAATCATATGTTTAAAAAGCTGGAATTCTTAAAAAAAATTGTACCAATATAGTGAGAGATATATGCCAAAATATATTGCTTCAATAATACACTGAGAGACTGTTCAAATGTTGTGAAGTGACTCATGCTTACATCATAAAATCCACAGAATAATATCGAATTGCCAGTGAAAATACATTCTGCCTCTATATGGATATCAGTTATTCTAATGTAGGTGTATTTTTACATGGTCAATAAGTTCAGCCTGTGGCAACTAACAATGAATGGCCCCAGTGGATGTTTATTTCCATACTCTTCTTCTAACAGGAGTGATAATTGAAGCACAGAGCATAAGAGTAATGATCTGGTAAAGCAAATGGCCACTGCCTGTGACTCAGGTCACTAGCCCACCTGCAAGGACATTCATTTCAGGGAAATATTTCTCACTTCAATTATTATTGTATGGCTGATAAAAAATTGATCTATACTAAACAGGGATGCCTCTTCATCAGCCTGATGGAGCAGTGCTGTCCATCAATGAAATTCTGCCCACAGTTTATTAAGAGAAAAAAAAAAACAAACAGCAAAAAACCTCCAAACAATTGGACTCTAAAACTGTTTACAGAAACCAAAGTAAACTTATTTTCCTCAAGTGAGCCACAACAATTACTGGCTGCCTCTGAGCATCCGGTCCTCTTTCAGCCTCAAATTTTGCTCCATTTGTGGACAGGATTCATGCTACTCTCTGAGGTTTTATTATGATCCAGTGAAAATGTTCAGAAATTGCCAAACATCTGTCTCCACTGTAGGAAATATTTTTTAATTTAGCTTTAGCTCACCTGCTGATCTAGTTCTCAAGTATTATCTACTCATTCTGTCTCTGTGACTTCTCTTTTGTCCTCTCTAAAATGCTTACACTCCCTACTTTTTATTTCCACAGTGCTGTGTTGAAATTTATTCTTCATTCTGTTGTTAGAATGAACACAATTAATATTATTTTCCTTGATATAAGTGTCAGCTTGTTTGTTTAGTTTTTTGTTTTTTATTTTTTTGTAGTTTTCACTTATGCACATACAAACCATATGTAAAACACTAAACAATCAGTATGGTGAAAATTTACAGTAAGTTTGCAAGAAAGCACAAATGGATGTAGAGGATCTATGACTGGTAAATATTCAGATGCTTTTAAGAAATAAGCAAAGATGGCAGAACTTTGTTCACAGTAACCTATTCTGTGATGTTTTTGGGGGTGGGTAACTTGATAGGATTTGAAAACCTTGCTCATTTTGGAGGGAGGTAAATCACTGGAAATATTAACTAAGAACAGATAATGTTTAAGCCGGTAAATTTTGAGATACTCTCGTATTTTATGGCACCTTCAACTTACTAACTTGTTGAGCCAGAGGCCGTGTTTAGAAGATCATTATTAGAAAGCAAGGTATGTCATCACTTTAATCTGTTTCTTTAAATGTATTTTGCCATTAGCTCTTTGGAGCTGTGGTAGCTGCAAGATTCATTGCCTCAACCTATGGGGAATGAGTATGGTAAAAAGCCATCTACACAGAGACTGAGACTGTTTAATTCAATTACATATTCTAAAATTGATGTAGCTAGACTATTTATTTCTCTAGATTCTCTTTGTAGTCACCACCCAGAAAAATGTGCCTCCAGGTAATAATTTACACTGTGTGTTTTCACTGCCTTTCCTCATGTGGAAAAGATCATACATTTGAAGTAGCTACTTTCTCACAATGGATTTTGGGTGTTTACTATACTAGAAACATTCAATTTGAGATAGCAGAGTAGATGAATTTACTTCCAAGTGAAGTCTCCACAGATCACCTTACACTGACTGCCTTTTCCCATTGTGCAATACAGAGGAAGGGGAAGAATTTGGATCCATTTATATGGGCAATTAATAATTCATATGGCATATTATCTGGTATACTATGTTAAAGAACAGACGTATCAGGGATAATCAGTTCTCTTTGGATATATCCAGAGACAGGATATCAAGGATAATCCATTTTCTTTGGATATATCCAGAGACAGTGGAGCAGCTGAATGGCAATCCTCATTGTACAAAATCCAGTATTATTTAAAAGTTTTATGGACTAGGAAATTACTAACAGGAAAATCAGCATGTGATCAGTGATTCGATTCCCACAATGACTAAACCTAAATTTTCGCTCCTGATGATATTACAGTTGTAACCTCCCAGTGTAGTAAAAAGACTACCTTAAGTGCCCACAACAAATTCAAATTAAAATCATGGCACACACCAGCAAAGAAATATGACCAGAAAGCAAAACATAAAAGATGCACAAACCAATAAATTGCTAAAAATTACTGCATTTCACTCTCAGCAAAAGCTGCAGATTTCTGGGCAGCATTCCTCCTGGTACTGGGGTGGGAGCAACTTCAGCTCCCCCATTCACCTTAACTTAGCAGTTCTAAATTAGGTGTCATGGTCTGAGCCAAGTTCATGACAAATACAACTGATGTGCAAAATTCCAGAAAGAAATTCTAACATTTAGATGGACATTTGGAGCTACCAATTCAAGTGATAGAGAGCAACAGCTTTGAAAAGTCTACAAAACTTCTACTCTTACAGCATATGTAAAAAGAAAACAAAAAAAAAGATAAATAAACTGAACGAGTTTTGCAAGTTACTCAATAACAGAAGGATACTTTAAGTTAATGAGAAGCATATGTTTTATTTCAAGGCACAAAATCCATGCTTTTATACATGGGGACGCACAAATGCAACATACTTCCCAAAGAAAATGTTAGGTTGATTTGTGTTCCATTTATGGCCTAATCCAAGGGTAATTCTGCAGTTGATAGCAAAACTGGCATTTACTCCTGGGGTACAGGGTGACAGCTGATATTGTGTGTAGGGTTTGCATGGCAGGGTTTGGTAGCAGAGAGGTACAGGAGTAATTTCTGTGAGAAGCTGACGGTTTCCCCAGTGTCTAGTGATTCCAAGGCCATCTGGCTCCTAGATAGACCTGCCACTGGCCAAGGCTCAGCCCATTAACAATAGTGGTAGTGCCTACAGGACAATAGATTTAAGAAGGGAAGGAAGTTATTGCACAGAAGTTATTGCACAGAAGCAAATTTTAGCCAGAGAAAGTGGGAGTGAGAATACATGCAGGCACCAAAGTCAGTGAAGAAGAAATAGGAGGAGGTGCTCGAGGTGCTCAAGGTGCTGGAGCAGATTCCCTTGTAGCCCATGGCGAGGCAGCTGTGCCCCCGCAGCCCATGGAAAACCCCATGCTGAAGCAGGTGGGGTGCCTGAAGAAGCACGGAACCCTGTGGGAATCCTGCGCTGGAGCAGGCTCCTGGCTGGACTTGTGGCCCTGTGAAAAGAGGAGTCCCCGCGGGGGCCGGATTCCTGGCAGGACTTGTGGGCCTGTGAGGGGCCAAGGCTGGAGCAGTGCATTCCTGAAGGACTGCACCCTCTGGCACTGAACCACACTGCAGCAGACTGCTCCCAAAGGACTGCTCTCTGTGGGAGGAATTCATACTGGAGCAGTGCGTGAATTATTACATCCCGTGGGAGGAACTTATATTGGACAAGTTCATGGAGTTCTGTCTCCTGTGGGAGGGACTCATATTGGACAAGTTCATGGAGTTCTGTCTCCTGTGGGAGGGACCACACACTGGGGAAGAGTGTGAGAAATCCTCTCCCCGTGGAGGAAGGAGCAGCAGAAACAAAGTGTGATGAAATCACCACAGCCCAACCCACTGTGCCACTGAAGGGGAGGTGGGACTGAATCTGGGATGAAGACTGGAAAAGAGGGAAGGATGGCTGAAGAATGTTTTTAAGGTTTTATTTCTCATTATTCTACTCTGTTATGACTGTGAAGGTGATTGGTGAGTGACCTTTTGCTGCATTTTCTCTTCCCTGCCCCGCTGAGGATCAGAGCAACAGAGGGGTTTTGGTGGACCTGTAATCCAGCCAGAGTGTTTACCACCCACTGGCACCACTATTGTCAATGTGAGTGAAATTAACACACACAGAGACCTGCCAAATCTCTTGCACTGAGGCTGGATTTCAGCCTAGCATACCTAATGACTAGTACCTACACCCAGAGACCCAAACATGCTTGGCAAGATGTCATCTTTCTGTGGGAAGCACGTATATTATTTTCATATGGCCTCAGATCTTTATAAATGTTTTCAGACATATTTGTTGCTGAAAAAAGGGCGTTTATATGATTTACTGTTGAACCACTCTAATTATTGTGTGCTTATAGACTGGACAAAAACAAAGCATATTGTGATAGGTATGCACACACACAGAGGCTATCTTGGAAAGTCAAGGCCACTACTTAAAACACAAGTAAACATAAACATGGTAAATTGTACTTCACGTCTATTTTTAAAAACATGTCAGAAACAGAAACTTGTCCACATCACTTTTTTGTACATCACTTGGAGCAGATATATCATCAAACTCAATGTCACAATGAACACCTTTAGGAACACACAGAGGCTTTACCATCATTGGAGATAATTTTTCTACTTATACTCCTCATTTTGCAGTTTGATTAAAATAGACTGATTTTACCTGGAAGCAGTGGGCAGTGTAAAGGCATGAGTGTGTACAATGAAAAAGTAACTGGATCCAATTTTCATTAGGTACTCATCTGTCAGGGAGCATTGCACTTCATCTAGAGTCATTTGGCACTTCTGACAGAATCTTCAACTACATTAGACCTAAATCGCTTTGCAAGTATTTTAAATATGCTATTTATTTTATATATTATTGATTATGGAGCACCTAGATACTTTTCTCAAGAAGGAAATACATTATAGTACACTAGAATACACTGGTGTCAAGTATAAAAACTATTAACACAATAGGTATTCTGGGCTGCCTATGTGTTTCCTAGAGGAAAGAAAATGAGAGGAAAAAGCTGTCTTATGTAAAATAAAGCGAAGCACTATAGAAGAAATACTGTAAGATTTACCACTGGATTACAGGAAGGCTGGTCAAAACATTTCCCTGTCACTATTAATGTTGCAAAATCTACAATAACTGTTCTCTGTTTTAGAAGTTTCTAGTTGTAGGCATTTCTCCTCACTACCCCAACACACACTTGAGCATTTCTACTGAAAATGCTCCTAGCATGTTCATAGTCCCCTTTTTGGAAATAAAATAGTTTTTTCAACTCCATGTTGACAAAATGCACTATTTATGGAAAAATTTGCATACCATCTTATTTGGCAGCCAAACAGATTTAAAATGAGATTTGGATTAATATCTCCACAGTAGATAAATAGACAGTAGGGTAAAAATGCATGTTTTCCCAGTCCTCACATGGCAGCTCACAGATCTGAATAATTGTTTTCATATCAAGTTAGTAAAACAATGAATTGGAGCTTATGAGGAGTGTAATTGCAAGAAATTTTAAGCCTTTTCTTTTTCCTTATGCCTCCCTTCATTTTATTGTGTGTGAACCTGGTCAACTTTTCTCCACTTTTCATGACATCTGTAAAGCACCGTGGACACACATGGATGGATATTAGTCATGGCATTAGTTACAGTTTGTGTAAATATGTTCAAAAACCTTTTTGGAATATTATGTTTATATATGATGAGGCAAGCATCACGTCACTTTTCCTTTTTTTCAATGACATCTCTTAAAATTCCTTGTTTGTCAATTCTGCAGTAGCTTCACAGATGATATGAGTCATTTATATCAAAAACTTGCACCGTAAATGCTCTGCTTCTAATTATAGAAATATGCTGGATTCATCATTGACACTAAGTTTTAGAGCAATGCTCAGCACACTGCCTGGCCAAAGTATTTTGTGATGTCAAAAGTATTATCCACCCCAAGCCTTTTTAGAAACTATTCCAGTGGAATAACTTGCAAACAACCAAAAGAAATCACATTGTTAACACTCCAAAGCAAGTTTTCTGGTTATTATATCCTTTCAGTGATATTGTTGTCCCAAATTCAGGCTTGTTACCCAGTGCAAAATGCCAATTCACATTGCAGGGAGGGGTATTTCTAATTTTTATTAGAAAAATAATGTGCAAAGTAGGGAGCTGGGTGGTAACTCACAAATGCCTGGGTCCCTGATCACCACAATTTTACACTATTTTTACATTTTAACAAAGACATGAGCATTCTCTGGTTACAGATTACAGAACAATTTCATTGGTTAGTACTCAAACCCCTACTTGTTACAACGCTGGCTTCCCACGCTAATTAATGCACTTGAGCAGTTCTTCCTTCCATTTGAGTTTGAGGACTCTTTCGGGCGGCCAGTGTCTTGTTGGACATGATCTCCCAATGACTGAATTACCTTAGCCAGCTCAGTTCTGCTGACTTCACTCCTGGTGGCTTTCATCCAGATAGCCCATTAATTTTGGGATTGCCTTCCCTTTTACTTAAAACAAAGGATTAGCCAAGCATACAATGTTCACAGTGGAATTGCTTCGTCATAGCTGTCTAGCTATAGCTAGTGATTAACTGGAAAAAAATTGCAAAGTTTGATTCAGGTCTTGAGGGGCTCAGATCTTAAGGGCCTCAATGTCAGTGTAACTCCACACAGATTTTTCCCAACTGTCAGTGTTGATATAATTTAAAAATGTAATAATATATTTGATGATCTTAAAGGGATATTTCAAGAAACAAAACTATTCCAGCCTTAAACCACTGCATTCCTTTAAATGTCTGTTGATTCAGGGCCTAACTGAGTGTTTCAGTAAAAGTAGGCTACCTGTAGCAAAAAGCATTGCCAGTAAATGAGGAATTTTTGCCATATAGTACCCATCAAGCCATTTCATGAGACCTGAGGGGAACATCCTTAGAAAATGTTTCCAAGAAATACTCCAATAGAACATTATCAAGGAGAATTTGCTTCTTAAGCTCCACCTTAAAAATTTTTACTAATTATTCTTTGGATACCTGGACAGATCATTCATAGTGTGTATCTCTTTATACAGGAATTAAGACAGTAAATTCTCTTCTTCCCATATGATACTCTCTACCATTGCTACACAGAGAAATGCCCATATATGAAGCAATTGCCTGCTTTTCTTGGTGGCCCTACTTTAGTTTTACAACACATAAAATGGATGGAATCAGTAAAGAATCTTACCTCACTGGGGAGCACTGTCCCAAAATCTAATCCTAATTCTACCACATTGGAAAGAAGCTGTGATATCATAGCAAAAATAAACTGAAAGTCATTACAAAGTTGCAACCAACTAGAAGTTTCACAAATGCATGAATTTAATAAAAATTACTTCTGGCAAACAGATCTTGCACTCTGAGTATGAATTATGCTGTTAAGGAGGTAGAAAAGTACAGAGATTTTTGTTTTCACCATTGTTATTTTATGGGTCACTGGACTGTAACTCTGGATTGGATTCAAATGTAAGTGCATAAATGGCACACAAGAAGGCATATTAAAGTTACGACCCTGATCAGTCTTCAGCAAAGAGGGTAAATGTATAAGTATACAGATGCAAGAAGAAATTAATTCTTCTGAGAGCTGTTATGATTCAACTTATGAGAAACATGAATGATTCAGTATAAATTAACATTCCATACTGTCTTTTTACAGTAAATCATGAAGAAGTGATGGACTATGTTTTTCAGACCCTGTACTGCATTAGTGTATAATTCTGAACTCCATATAATGGGTTGGTAAGCTCTCTTCACTGTTGGGTCAGACAAAACGATCCCTCTAAGGCCTGAAATTCATGGTCACGGTCACTGCCTCAGGCCGTGAAAAGGATGAACAAAAGTGAATTGGAGGGGAGCAAACTGGGTATATATTACTTCATTACCTGAATTGGTAACTGGACAATTAACCTCTGATATGCAAACTTTAATCTTCTGGAAAACTCATGACCACTGCCCATACCTTGGGTGTCGCCCCTGTGAGGCTTTTGCACTGCCAAAGGTGTATCTGTTAAAGACCTTTAATAAATACCTACTTTATTCTCTAACTTTGTCTAAACTCTGTTCTAGGCAGCCAATCCAAGGCATCACTAGAATTCTTCTTCTAACAAAATATTATCCTTTGCAGGCCTCCTTTGCAAACTATTAAAATAGTATACAATTTCACTGTACATCTAATATTGAAGTGCACAATTTAATATCAGCAATAAAAAGGGATGCTTGACAATCACAGACAGAGTACCTACCTTTTGAAATAGATTTTGGACAGTCCTTCATTTAAATTAATCATTGCCTTCCTGCTTCTCCCTACATTAGAATTCATCTTTAAATCAGCCCCGGTTTTGCTATAATTCATACAGAAACTGGAGCACTTTACAAATTTCATTTCTTCATTTTCATTTTCATGCTCTAGCTTTATTCCTATTAGCATGCCTATCACACTTTATATCACATGAAATAGAAAGATTCCTATGCCTCAGTAAACTGTATTTACTTACAGTGTATATAAGACATGTGGTCTATCTATGCACACACTGGAAGCATTGCCACTATTTTAGAAACACTTTAGTGTTTCTAGTCTGTTTTAAAAAACACACTACAGTTCACAGCTACTTTAAAGGAAAAATACTAAATATTTATGGTTTTCTGCAAAGTAAGCTAATCTTCAACACCAGAAAGACCAATAATACTCTGCCTGTTCTGCTGAATTCTTCTTTCCAGCTCCAGTTCAAAACTTGTTCTGGTTGTGAAGACAATGTGAGCTTTTTAGGTGCCATTGTTTGTAGATTGAGCCTCACCAATCTCATCTTTCTCATTTGCTTTGTGTCAGCCTTTTTGCTCTTTACCTTTGTCTTTCTGTTGGACTCTTGCACTTTCAGTTCCCTTGGAAATTAGACAGCAAAAATGTTTAAAAAAATTAAATCTTTTCACATATCAACAAGAGCACAGTAGACATGAGAATTATCTAGGAGGCAATAACACACAGCATCCTATGACAACAGCTTTTGCAGCACTGTTTTTCATGAGCAAAATGTTCCTGACAGTGCAATTTAATAATGTTCAACCATTATCCTTGGAAGTTTCTACCTCAAATTGAACTACTGACCTGACCATATTGCAAATATGCTAAGGTCAGAATGTTGCCACTGAGTTCATAATTAATAAACCACTACTAATAAGGACAAATGTGTTTTAGGATATGAAAAACAGAAATCCAAGCTCTCTGAATAGTGACCTAAAAAAGGAAATCTTAGTGTCATTGAAACTGGAGTCAAATCAGCTCTGGAGGTTGGCCAGACAAAGGCTGCAATAGGTGAAATAGGTGAAGTGAATTCCATTGAGGAAAAAAAAATTAAGGTACCAAGAGAAACAGACAGAAAAGCTTATTCAAAGACCATATAAACCACAAATAATGCTTTCATACTGGGAATTAGACAAGAACGTTGAGTTACAAATGAGATGTAGGAAAAATAAAGCAGAAATTCTCTTTATTTTCACTGCTTTTTTAGCTTTGGGACTTGCTTGGGCAGAAATGTCATAGGAGTTATTGGATCACTGAAAGTATTAGGCCATGGTTTTGTCCAGATATTTCACTGAATTTTTAGTGTACAGTAGTAATTCTTTATTTTCACAAGGACTTCAACAAAATAAATATGTCATAGGCTATTTAGTAGTGGTTTCCCCAGTGTGGCACACATGAAAATACTCACTACTGCCACGTCCCACAGATTTTATAATGTCTATTTCCTTATCATCAGAAGTATCTGTTAGATACTTGAACTAGGTAGGTTTCTATTGATCTTTTTTTTTTTTCTAATTATGGCTTCCTTACAAGCTGGATGACTGCATTAGTAATTTGACCCCAAGCAGAAATAACTTGCAAAGTATTGTGACTGGCTGCAAGATGCAAGAATGCTTTCAATTATTATTTTGCAGTCCCTTGAGATACTAACTGCTATCCAACAGCTCTTAAAACTGTACATATTTGTTTGTTAAAGGACAGCATATGTGGAAACCCTGAGAAAAATAATTTGAGATGCCCCATATATACCCAGTGAAATTAATCAAGATATTTGATCATGCAATTTCAAATAATTTTGATATAGCTTATCTTTAGGGCAGTGTGAGGCTCAGAAAGTCTTAAAAGAGGAGACCAAACACTTGCAATGTATGGGGCAAAGTTACTTTTTTAAGCACAAATGATTTTTGTTTACTTAACATGGGCTTTTCAGGTCAGCAACAGAACCTGGGATTTGTCCACAAGTTACAGCTGAATAGCAATCATTGTTGGTCTTACCAGGGCTCCCATTTGCTAAAGCAAATTAATAATTTTTAGCAGGACAGAAATGATGTAACAGAGATAGGTAGATAGAGATTCTTGATTGCCATTAATGATGTTCTGGGGACAAAAAACTACTTCGAAAAATGTGAGTATCTAATTGTTGATTTGAAACTGGTAACAACAAACAGCTGTGGATTAATTTACTTTTTAATATTTAATATTACACATGTATTAAAGTGAAATCTATAAATGTTTTTGACTACTGTATGCAAACATTACTTTAAGCCATTTCAGAATAAGAGAGCCACACTGCATTTATTAAAGGTATATAGATTTCAGAGAAATCAGATTTAGCTGATTAGAATTAAATGTTTGTATAAATTTCTCCCTAGTCTTTTGTTTTAAATTGTTGTTTAATCATCATATCTCTTAAAGACAATAAAATAAGTGGTACTGATAATTTTGTACAGAAAAGGAGAGGAATTGTTAATACACTGCATTCATTGCCTAGCTAACTTGTAAATATTCCCTTTTCCTAAGTCTTTGTCTTTAAACTGCTGAACAATATTGAGTTTTACCTTAAGACTCTTTGTGTCTGGACAACAAATGCTTGTTAGTATCTGGGCACTTGAATCTTTCCATTGAACAAAAAAGAGAAGACACAAATAATTTGAGTGTCTAAACTATTACTTTTTATATTATTTGAAGTTGTGATTTGTAATTAGTTTGCAAATAAAACCAAAATTCAGAATCTGTACCTAACAGTTAGCCATACATGCTGCAATAATTACCTAATTAGTCTGTACATCCAGAAGTTGTGATGCCCATTACTGCAAATGTTCAAAGACAGTTTGGATGGGATTTTAATAACCTCATCTAGTGGAAGGTGTCCCTGCCTATGGCAGGGGGATTAGATTAAGCAATCATTAAAGATCCTTTTCAGCTCAAACTCTTCAGTGATTCTGTGATTCTGTGACTCTATGGTGATTCATTTGCTTTAGAGGTAATGTACATATTTCCAAAAACTGTGGAATTGCAGTATAATGTAAAAATGTATTTCATTAAAAAAAAAAAATGAGCAAAAAATTGTGATGATGAAAGTACTGGAATAATGCAAATAATATCACTATCTTGAATACTTTTGACAGTTTTCTTCCCTAATTTACTTAAGATACAGCTAGAATTCAAGTACTCTATAAAAAGCATATGGTATAGCAACAGACCATATGCCCTGGCAGTGGTCAGTAAAGAGCAGGAAAAAGCATAGGCAGTGTCCATCCCCCAGGGAGATGTCCTGCAGCACACTCATGCAGTTTCTCATAGCCTTTACCTTTGGGACTTAAAAAGTCTATAATTTTTGAACTCCTCTAGCACATTTGTACCTCACTATCCCTCAGAAGTAAGTTTCATAGCTCAATAACTTCTTGTGCAAATAACTTCTTTTTTAGGTTTTTTTTTTTAATTAACTGCCTCCTGGCTTTATCTGGTGACCCATAGATCTTTCATTGACACTGAAAGTTCTACCCCTTTAACTACTCCCATCCTTCTCATGATTTGTCAAACTCTCTGTCATATTCCCCTCTCCACCATATTTTCCAGACTACATGCTTAGTCAACATAAGAACATAAAAACATCTTTTTGTTCTAGAAGCATGACCACCCTTCTGTATTGCGTTTCTTTTATATTATTAAATCTTAATATGCCCTTTAGAGGTAAGGAGTGGAGAGAAGGGAATATAGATGTGCATATAGCAGTCTAATTATAAACTGCACTGAGTCCTTACAGCGTAACCTAGTTTTCTGGTTTGCTCTCTACTCCATTTCTAATAATTTTTACTACTAAACATTATTTACATAAGCACTAGCAAGTTTTAGTTTCCACCCATTCACATTGTGAACTCTAATATATAACAACGGCTTGCTGTGGTTACAAGGCAATCTACACACTATTTAAACGTCTATGTTAATCCTTCTTCCCTAAACATGTATTTACATACATGTACTTAGAAATCCAAGTAATACATAACTGTAAGAACAAAGATGCATAACTCATCATTTACTATAGACTCTTGAATATCTGAAAATTACCATCTTGTCATATTCCTGGCAGTGGTATTGCACTTCATTGTAGTCTATAAGCAAGTATTTTCCTATACATTGAAATTAATGCATTTTTTTCCCTTTGCATATGGCTCACAGAGGTAGCTAAAAATCTGACATCCCAATTGAAAACTTTTTCATTGTCAGAGCTTTGACAAAACTTATTCTCTCCTAGATTTCTTCAGTTATGCTCACATGCAAGCCCAATGTTCCCTTTCCTTTTTATTAAAATACTGGCATGGTCTTTTGCTCTGCCCGGTTTTTATTTTAGGAAATTAATATTTTGAGACTCTTAGGTCCCTGGTGGAATCAGTTGAAATTCACCACTTCACAACATAATTCAAACATTTGAAAATTATGTCTCAAAGAAGCTGACTTCTATGGAGAGTTTACAGTTTCCTCTTGAGCTTGGCGGGTTACAGTTTTCTTTTCTTCATGATGCAGTATTTGAACTGGGACTCAAAAACCTTTTGTTTACCTGTAGGTTGCCAGCTAAGCGCTTACACAGAAACAGAAGACAACACACTTTTTAATGTATGACCCAAGGGGCCAATTCTCATTAAAGCAAACCACATCATACATCTCTGTGTAACTGGGGCAGAAATCTACTTTTTTTACTGTGTGCACCTTTACTAAGATTGAGTGTTTGAAGAAGCTGGAAGCATGTCACAGATGAAAACTGGTGTGCAGAAGAGCTATTCAGATGAAAAGATCCTGGCCAAGTCTGGGAACTAAGCAGATCACATTTGGTCTTAGATTATTTGGAAGAGTAGGTGGTTTTCACAATACAACAGTGAAGAGGTTACAGCTTCCCTAAAATAAGAGGGATGTGCCACTCCAGAAGAAGTGATAACAGATGCTGATTTCTAAGCAATGCTTTCTATCTCTGTGAGCAGTGTGTTTCCATGGGAATTGCTGTTTTCTTCTGTAGCACATATTTGCCCTGGGTTTTGCAAACTATTTGTTTTGCAACATTTTTAAGCCTCTTGAGGCTAGTAAAATCCTTATGTTTTCTTTACACATACTATCCTTTTCCTGATTTTTATTATTTCCGCAGAGGTCTCATCATTTCTTTAGTGTTCAAATAGCCTTAAACATTAAAATTTTATCTTTATTTGTAACCTATGACAAGTTTGTTTAGATTTCTTCTTGCCAAGAATAATCACTTACTATGCATAATTAAGGACCAAAAGAAGCATAGCTGCTTTACACAAGATTACTTTTGAGCAAGCCAGATTGTACTTGTTATACTGGAAGATAATACTGGCTGTTATACTGAAAGATAATACTGGATACTTTCAAAAGATTAAGAAAAATTTTAGAACTCTAACATCTTCAGATCAGATGCTATACACCAACAATTTGGCAATATTTACTATGAGTTTTGAATATTTTGTGTTGGATTTTCATCCAGACTTAATTTAATTTTGGAGTTTTCTTATTTTTCTATTGAGATCTGAAGACAGCCTAACAGCCAGTACTTCTCTCTTTATGTCAGCCGGCTTGAGATAACCACGGCTTGAGTAACTATATCACCATACCAGAGATCTGGTATGGTGATATAGTTACTGTGTTGCTCTCAGCTTAGTTTGTTTTGTAAAATTTTTAGTTTTCAGTTTTACATACCTCGGGTAGTAATTTTCTTCTGACAAATGTTAAATATCTGTCCCTAAACAGAGAGAGCCAAGACAGTGTAATATGCTGACCTACTCTACTACACAAACTGTTTACTGCCATCAAATACTCCTCAAAGCAGCCTTCTCTAGGCCTGTACTCACAGCCACAGAATTGTCTCAGTCACCAAAACTGGCAAAAATGTGACTTTATGGAGAAAAAACAAAAAAGGAAAAAATGGATGCAAATCTTTCTTGCTTCTTCTGTATCTCATCATTGCATCATAGGCTTATTTAACTAATGAGCTTAGAACAATATTAAAAAAAAAAAAGAGGAAAAATAGGAGAAATCTTATTGTCAGTATTACAACAGCTCACATTAAACTCCTGAAAGAAGGAAGATAGTCTAATTAAGATGTAGTGGGCAATCAATCTGTGAGAATTGTGTCATTTCTCATGCAGTTATTTTCTTTCATCTAGAGCTGTGATATGTATTTGAATATTAGGTCAAAGGACCTGAAGAAATATTTTAAAATTATTTTTCAGTTTTGATAGTAGATTTTTCTGCTTTTTGCAGATCTCTTCTACCAAATCTGATTTTAGAAACTACAGTTAGTTTCTTTTCAAAGCATTTATTATTTTCTGTCTCCGGTCTCCAAAATAAAGATGTCCCACTCCAGTCAAGACTGAATAAAAAGGCAGCTACTGAGCACATGTACATGGATACGATATTTTTATCTGCTAATACTATAGTGAAAACATACTTTTCTGTATGTAATATCTAAGTAGATTTCTACTTTCCCTGAGTACACTTCTCTGGTTTTGATGAGCAATCCGAGCTGCATCTTCTGCCTTGGTGCTGTCCAGAGCTGCAGAAGATGCTTGTCCTTCTTACTCAGTTGGACTCTTTGTCACTTGTCCATATCTTGATCACACAGACTATGGCCCAAAAAGCAGAAAGTGGGAGACACTGAGATTAACAACAGTGAACTCAAGGTTTTAAATGTGTTTAGCAGGCAGGTGATGGGGAAATGGCACAGTCCTCAGTTCACTGTTCGACCCAAACTACCCATTGCCTATAAGATGTTCATAGCTCTCCAAAGGGCAAGAGAAAAAGACAAAAGTAATCATGAAATATGCTTTCTGAAACCCACTGCCAAGGACATCAGATACCATCAGAACAAAATGGGAAAAAAAAAGAAAAAATCGAAATAACCATATATATAAATAGACTGTGCATAACGCAGTCTAGAATAACCTATTTCCCCTACACTTACAACTCAGTGCTAAGAAAAATACTAGCAAATTAGAAATTACTTTGCTATTTTAACTGCAACTTAAAACACCAATGACAAAGTTCCATTTTAGACACCAATAATATTATTCAGCAGTTCTAGTGTATTACACTATCAGATACTGAGAGATCTGAGATGAATTCTCAGTCTTTTCCCCAGCTAGCAGACTCTGTATATTCTTCATTTACTTGTGCCCCTGGTTGAACTTCTCACATTCAAAACCCCAAGCTTTTTTCATTATCTCGAAGACAGAGTTGTTCTCTTTGGTTAGATCAATCACCCACCCATCCCCATGCCTTTCAAGGACAGTTGCAAATATGTTTTACCTGTTGTTGCATTTTAAATTAGGAAACCTTAATGGCTTCCAACAACTGTGGAACAGAAAGCTAAATAGATCTCTCTCATTCTATTTCCTCAGGATGAGTCATCTAAATTGTTAAAACAGCAGTGACATACACAAGTAAGAGTACTAATGTCCTTCTTGGTGACAATTCAATAAAACAAACAAATTAGACACAATGGGGTGACTGAAGTGGTATATATTTCCTTTTCCTTTTAGGCATTTTTTTAAATTTGATGAGTGTCTCCCATTTCATTTCATTTCATTTCATTTCATTTCATTTCATTTCATTTCATTTCATTATTTCATTTCATTTCATTTCACTAACCTAATTATAATAATTTTGAGTCCAAAACTTCAAGTATTAGGTTGGTATTTGCAGACAAACATATGGTCAGAAAATTCTTTCATTTAGCCTTATAGGGCAGTTATTCCCTCTCAGTGTTTGTACAAAACTATTCTGGTAGGATGAGGCCCAGAAAAATCTAAGTAAGGAACCAGCGTAAACTGTAGAAACACAGACTTGACACAGGCCTTGCACTGCACTAACCTCACCTTTCACTAATGATTTAGCTAGATGCCTACTGCATCTAATAAACCATTAAGTTGAAAAGGTTTTCCTGGGTTTGCCCTGCTTTGAAGTGCTTCCTTTTCACTCATTTCCTCTGCGCATGCGTGCTTGCACACACGTCCCTGCAAGATTCTGAGCTGAGCAGCTGATTCCAGTCCAAGTTTGTTCAAATAAGGATGGCAAACTTTTCTTTTGGTGACTCACAACTCCTTTCTTCTGTACACACAGACTCACAACCCTTTCTTCTTCTAACTGGACCAGTAAAGTGGCTCATGTTGTTGGTTTAGCTCCCAGAGAGACCCTCTTGCTGGGATGATTTAAATGTGCACTGGTTCCCTGAGCTTGTTTAATGTCCCTGCTGTCCTTGCCAGTAGCTGAAGCAGCACAACTAGTCTTGAATGAGTGGTAAGGAAGTGTATAAAAGAATGGAGGGCTATTACTGTTTTAAATTTCTGCATTGTTAATGAAATCAGGCAGTTGGGTACAGAAGATACAGACCCTTTTAATGTTCTGAACAAAGGAAACAACTCCACTTGTGAACATTTCTCACTGGACATGAGAACGTACTTTGTTTCTCAGCCTAGCTATTAATATGGGGTTTTACCTATTCTGAGTTTCAGCACTCAAATTGTGTTAGCCTGTTAGGACATTCTTTCAGGTCCATTGCAACTAGAAAAGTGAACTTGAATTGGTAAATGGGCTGGAAAAGACGACGATAAAGAAGACGATAAAGGTCTTCTGGAAAATTAAAAAAAATATAATTGTTTCTTTATACCTGCTCAGGAATTCTGCTGAAAATTTTCTCAAATACAGAATCATGTGGAGCATCAGATCCAAGTGAGATTCTCTGTTGTTACCTCAGACTGGCACTGACTGAAGTGGTAAAAACTGGCAAAGAGAGCTTACACTTAACACATTTCTTGCAAACACGGAGAATTTCCAAGCACTGGATGCTTCCTTTCTAGGCCTTGCAGCTATTCTCAGCCACATAGAGAGGAAGCTAGAAGTGCAATCCTGTGTTACCTGACTCCCAAGGTTAAGTATAGCCTTGCTTAATTTCTGCAGTTCTAAGGGATGGGTTTTGCATGGCTGTTACCCATTCTTTAGCAGCTGAAACCCAGAGTGCATGTTCTGGCCAAAACATGAATGCCTGAGTCTGCATTTACATTTCAGAGGCAAAATGGCCTTATGGATTCCCTTTCCTTACAGATATATATGGGACATAAACAATGTTGAAAAAGAGAGTTTGGAAAGAAATGAGGAAAAGACCCTGGAACCTCTGCTATTGCAAGAGCACTAAATACACTTCTGAATCAGGCTGACAGCTGCCAGAATCTTGCAGGCAGTGCTGAAGAGATGGGTGTTTAATTCTTCCCATGCTGAAGCAGACAGGACTGTGTGCACACTTGTGAGGAGCAGAAATACAGAGGACAGCCTAACCAAATTAACAAATTTTTCACCTGTTAGGAATACCTTGCAAGACTCTGGGTTTTGCACATTTATTCCATCAAAAATAAACAGATTCCAAAGGATAAAGTGATTCTAAGGTTCTCAGGCCATGCTGTTTATGGGGAGCCACTGGTTAGCAAATACCAGTCATGTTACAAGAAAGTTAATAGGAGATTCCAACATTTCTACCAAAACATAGCAAAGGAAAGTTTCTTGTTTTTATGGTCAAAAAAGGTGACACAACAAAGAAATCTTTTTTCAAAGGTGTATATTTAGCAGAAGAGCAATAAGGCAGTGCCTGTTTGTTAGGGGAAGAACAATAGGGCAGTTATTGCCACTGTAACTATGAAGCAATTGGTTTTGAGATAAAAGGTCCAGATGTAGAAAAACCACACATAGTTGTTAGCTGAAATTTTCCAATTCACCCAAAATTGCTTTCAAAAGTCCCCTGATCATAAGGAGTACATCTGTAAATCAACATTGAGCTGATTAATAATAACCACTGTGCTCTATAGTTGCATAATTCTCCCATCTGACTTTTAAAAATCTTTTTGTTTTGGAAGGAAGGAAGCTTAGCAGGACATGCAGCATATGAAATGAGTTTTCAGACTGCAATAAATACATCACTCCAGCATGGTAGAGGCTCGGCACACACCTCGGCTGGAAGTTCAGTGAATGGCAGGCTCCATGAATGACCACAGTTGCCACTGAATGTGTTACCCAAGGGAAAAAAATGCTGGGGACCCCTAGTTTATGGTGTGCTAATGCCATCAGGCTATATGTCTGCAAGACACATTCTCTTCCGTTTCCAACAGAAAGAAATACAGTGTACGGGTGCCTAATAAATTGCTGTTTAGCAGCTGTTTAACATATCCTACACAGTGGCAGGCACTAGACAGTTTCCAATAGGTTACCCCACAGTGATAAATAGAAAAATCTTCCTTTTTTTATCATTAGGTAAGGAAGAATCTGTATCGCAGGGTTCGACAGGACGTAAGTTCACACATTATTTATCCCACTTTAATTTGTGATGTTGACAGTAAGTTTGGACAAGGCAACAGAAGTTAAGGTTTTATTTTTCCTCTATTAGAATAAGTCTGAAATATTTACAGAGTCAGGGGAGATCCTGATTTCTGGTAAACTATTCAGCATGCCTCTAATTGCATTCAATTTTAGTATCAAAGCAGCTCACAAAGGAACACTGCCCTTTGATTTAGCATGCTGGTAGATGTCCAGAATTTGAATTTTGTGAGATATCATTAGTTATCCTCAGAAGTGCTGTCTTTGTGCTATTCTGAGGTCTGAATATTTAGATGAACTAGAAGGAGACCTCAATTTACCAAAAGACTGTGCAGCTGGAGAGTGAGACTTGTTCATCATTGCCAAAAGACACAGCAGAGCAAGGCTCTTTATATAATAACATGAGGTTTTAATGAGATATACAGAGTTTGGTGATAATATTTTCTAAAATGGATACTATCGGCTCAACTTGTGAAAAAAAAGAAACTGATGGCAACTTCCGGATATTATATGGGCTGTCTTGACTCTACCATCATTAGACTCATCGACCATAAGCATTTTGATTGGAAGCAGTGATGTGCACACAGTTGACTCACAGTGGACTCTGTATGTTAGGCTTGCATTATGGTTGCTGTCTGTAACCTCCAGGCAGGCTTTGACTTTGCTCAGGAGACAGACAACTGGAATTTTCCAGCGCCTTCTGTGTTCTAGCCCTGTATAAATAGAAAATTACAACTATACATGAGTCAGCCAGTCTTCCTAAGCCCCAAGTATTCCTGAAAAAATAGATCTCAGGCAGATTGTAACAGGAGAACAGATCATCAGACTTTCCCAAAAGTCTGCATATTCATGTCAGTAATACTATGGGACACAGCTGCCCATGGTCTGTAGGGCCAGGAGGCAGACAGGCAGTAGAAGATATCCAGTACTTGCTATACTGAAGCACAGAGACTGAAAAAAGTAGTCACTGAAGTGGACAGTTGAAAAGTTATGGGTGGATGGATTGTGTTCTGTTTGTGGAGGCTTTTTCCTTCCAGGGAAACAGCAAGTCTCTGCTTGTGCTGAGCATGTTACGAACATAGAGCTCATTTCAGACCAAGGAAATCACTCAAGCAAATGATAGCTCTGCCGTGAGAAATCTCTGAGAGATAAGAAGCAAATTTTCTAACCTGGAATAATGCAAATGTTCAGCCAACTGATGAGGAAGGTCAAGGTTTCAGAGATCTGAAGTCACAGGCTGGGTTTCTGTTGAATCTGACAAATCATGTGTCCCCACTACTCAGCACCTGTTGTGGGACTAGCACAAGCACCATTTATCTGAATTAGAGTAATTCAGCTGAAATTTTATTCTCAAAAGGAAATTGTAATGAAGGAAATATGTTTGAGCACACAGCTGCACTAGCAGAACATTACTTCAAATGCTATGCTTCAACTCACAGTTCTTATTTGTGTTTTAAAATCTATGTGTCCTGACCTATGGTCAGGTGAGATTAGTCTTCAGGTATGACCTCTGCTCTTGACATAAGGACCGTGGGATACAGGGTTTTGGCAAAGGCAAAGCATACTCTGTAAAGGCTGGCCAGAAGCGTCATACCGTCTCTTCCTTTCTTCCTTGGTTTACACAAGAATTTCCCAAATCATTCCTTGATATCTGCAGTGTGTGATTATGTTGTGAATACTACTGGTGTATACACAAAATATACAGTCTTTTCTATGTGAAACCTTATCACACATAGTCTTAGTAAAGCAATCTTTTATTGTAAGGTTATTCAGCACAATTTATTACTGACATTCAAACATTCTCATCACGATTACTACAGTTTCATATTATTTTCTATTAATAGCCACAGAATTGACACCATTTACAACATATGCAGATTTATATTCCTTGGTACTTTTAAGACTCACTGGTTTTTATCTTTTCAGATTTTAATTTGAGAATGAACTTTGACTATTGTGATGTTCATTACAATCAATAGCCTTCACATATGCATTTATTCTACAGTTTTCTACCTTAAGTTTCTGAAACAGTGCCAAGACCTTTCACCAATAATACCTACAGTACTGATTTTTTAAAATAGGGGGGTTTGTCCCTTTTTGCACTCAAGGCAAATGAAACAAAGAAAACACACCAAAAGTGCTACAAATATTCATCCTGAAGTAACTGCTTTGCTGAAACACTTGTTTCATCTTAAACTTCATGTTCTCTCATTTCCATATATGCAATCTTTATTTCTTTCTCATACTCTGGTAAATGGACTTCACATATCATGAGACATCTAACCATATTTCCAGCTAACAGATATTCAGCTTTTACCACATACTGGTTCTTAAAATACAGAAAGGCATATAAAATGGGTGTGACTATAATAGAAGACATCAATAAATACCCCAACATTTTTTGGAGCTGCTAATGACCAAGTGGCATGCAGACTGTAAATCATATAAGCTCCCCGTTTTTCTCCAAATGTGAGTACTTGCTGATTGTAGAGGGTCAGAATTTCCCCTTTCAGTGTGATTTTCTTTAGAAAGACAGAGAAAGTAAACATTTTTCTTTCCTGTACTGTGTACAGAGTTGGAAGCACATAGAAAGCTCCTTCAGTTTGAAGAATACTTTTGCCTTGTGACTTTTAAGTTACATCTCCAAATTTAAAAGTACGCATTGAGTCTGCTTCCTGCAATGCAAGTCTGACATTTTCAGCAGTTCTCTTGTTCTGTTTTTATCTTGTACTTGCTGCTTCTTAGGCTGCGTCACAGACAATAACCTAACAACACTGATTCCAGAAAGTTGTATGATAGGCAAGTTACTTACATTAATGTCTGGCCAAATGGATGATGTTTGGTATTTATTAAGACCTTTTCAACATCCTTATAACAGAGTAATTTTTGAATATTTGCATGAATTCAAAGTCAAGTGTCTTCTTTTGGGTTTTGTGGTTAGTTTTGGTTGTTTGGTTATGGTTTTTTGGTTTTTTTTCTTCTTTTACTGATGCATCATCTTACATCAGCTGCAATGGGTACGTCTGTCTATTATTTTCCACATCAGTAAGAGAACTTCAGGGCATATTCAAAAGTATATGGTTGCATTAAAGGCAAGTTCCTTGGATTTAGATTACCTTCAATGGAGAGAAAAACAGAAGTAGTTATGCAGCTACAAATCATAAATGAATATTCCTAGTGCTTCTTTACTGTGAACACCAGAGTCTCCACACAAGATTTCTTCTTTAAACTTCACTGGCATGGTTCGTTTAAGTAGGTGATTTTGTCTGATCAACTATTCTCTTCATAATTTTTTTGAGACTTTTAAAATAAATAATTTCTCTGCAGATAGTATAATAAAAAAACCCACATGCTCCCAGGAACTTGGGTCAGACAAGATGACCCATTGGGCCTAGAGGCAAATTGAGGCAGTAAAGTCCCTCAGAATGTGACCAAGCAGTGTTCAAACAAAGGATTATAGGGATGCTTCTTATTGTACCTCCCTCATAATAGAATGGAACGTTTATATACCCCTCAGTATTGTCTCTGAGCAGCTCACTGCAATACCTATGGAACTGACCCAGAACAACAGGGACAGTCCGGAAAACATCAGTGATATAGAGGAATCACAAGAAACTAATGATAGTCTTCATAAACAAAACTTCAGTGAGATTGAGAAAACATCAAGCTCAAGAACCTGACAGTTGTAAAACCTGGAGTATTTATCTAACTTACTTATGGATGACATTTATTTAGAGAAAAGCAATGCTGTGACAATCACTCAAGACAATTACTTGGGAACTAGCCAGAAAAATTGAATTTCTGAGATGAAATCTGCATGTACAGAAGTTTGTGATGCAGCAGTATGGCACCATTCTGCCCCACACTGCATGTTTTGCTCTAGGTAGTGCATTTGAAGCCTACTTGCCCCAGATGAACCATGCAGCAGGAATTCTGTGTGAGAAAGGATGTCTGTCTTTGTAGCGAGTTCCCACTTCAAGTGTTGGCCATTCGGGTTTTGTGAGCTGCATTGCCCACCACTGACGAAGTGATACAAGTTGAACAGGATCCTTATGATTCAAACTAAAGTTTATTTTAGTGCTTAAGTACTGCCATCCACATGACTCAGTGATAGGTCGGTGAGAAATAGCCCTCTGGAACAAGACACCTAGCAGCAGGTGGAAAGCCTTTGGTTTACTCACAAGAACCCAGCTATTATCCTGCCAAAAACCAGTGCATTTCTAGCCCTGTCACTCAGCAGATAAATGTCAATAGGCATATTATTCAGAATTGGTTAGTACTCGATTAACACGGAAGGTAATAGCAGTCATGACAAAATTAAACCCCCATTTACGAATTCTAATTTTCAAAGGTGGTTCTTTAAAAAAAAAATAACATTAGCACAACAATAAAACGCAAGGGTTCCCCACATACTGCACTGCTCAGCACTAACAAAGCCCCCACAAAGCTCTCCAGGCTCCCAGCTGACCTGGTAGAACAGTATTGTCTGGGCAGCACCGCAGCAGCCCACGGGCACTGGAGTGGCAGGCACATACATTTAATAACCAGCAAAGGTCTCCAGCCTTTTCAATGAACACTACTGTGCCTGCTTTCACTCCGTAGTGCACTGCAGAAGTTATTATTCACTTACTGTAAAATGCTCTTCTGTATGTAACCTGCCTACCACCAGTGGCAGAGGAAAAAGGAGAGAGATCAGGAAGATTACATGGGAGAAACTGCAAACAGCAAGAAGAAACAGCAAAGATTGAAAATATCTTATTATTCTGAATTTCTGAGCAATGCTTGAAATTTTTCCTACATTTCTGGGGACCACAGGCTGTCAGGACACATATGTCTATGGAAGTTGAATCTCTGTACAAATATTGCACAACATTCATACAATTCCAGTGCTCCGACTGTTTGACTGCTTCATGCCTGCAGATTTCATAGTGTTTCCCCAATTGCTAACACAGATGCAAAACAGTCAAGATCCTTTGTTCTCCTTTTGTGATCTCCCTTAAGACAGCAGAACTTCCTTCCCAGAGCAGGTATTTACTTCTTTGCTTTGTTTTGTTTTATTATTTTTCCTTAGAGGAAAAGTCAGCATTTGAAGGACTTTGTTACCAACTTATTAACCAGCAAAATTGTTCTCTGCTTTTTCAGGCAGCAGATCCTGGCTTTTTGGTGGCAGTGACTGAAGTATCTCTCTCTCCGTACAGTGGAAGCACTGTCATTTTCTTTCCTCTTCCTCCCTCCCTGGAGGTGTGAGGGACGGTGCTACCCCAGCCCCTGCCCCTCAGTTTCCCCTGTGCCAACATCTTTCCTTGCCGTCCCCACCCAAGTACACCAATGCAGTCTGGGAGGGAGAACCCCATTGAAGACCTTCAGAACATGGCATGACCCCTCCCTTGGCTCTGCTGGCCCCTCTGCCCTCTAGCCCGTGGGGAGGGCCAGGGCCAGGTATGCTCTCCTCAGCCTGGCTGGATTTCCTGGCACCTGGAGGAAGATCTCAGCATGGTCTTGATGCCTCCTTTGGGTTTTTAAAAAAGTATATCTCAGATACTCTGATACATTAATTCATTCATATGGCTTTGCTACCAGGAAGATAATTTATGAGCCCTTTGATTTTGTTGGCTAAAAGCTAATGGCAGTGTCATCTTATCTATCCAAAATCAGTCTTCCAGGGAATCCTAAAGGAGTGTGCCAAGATGCTAAGGTTATGGCTTTTCTCCAAAGGAAGGAAACGTCTGCGTCAGCACCAGAGGGTGCACAAAGTGGGGCATGGCTGCAGGGCCAGACAGAGGAAAGCCCCCTGCTCCCCCAGATCTCACAGGGAGGCAACTCAAAAAAGACAATGACTGCCTTAACAATCATCCTTGCTCAGGGAAACCTCAGTGAAAGTACAAAGCAGTCACAAAACGCATTGCTACTGCAGCTTTTAGAGGATCATATGTTACAGTGAGGCAAAGGAAGAAAATGTTTCAATAATTGTCAGCTTGGCACTCATGTCAATTAAATGCAACTCTCAGATGCGGCATGACAAAGCAGTTGCAATGTTAGCACACGTCAGTTGTTTGCTTGTTAAACCTATTGCTTTGTGGCAATCGGCCTGGACATAATTAATTGCACCAGCTGCAGTGCACCTCCTCAGGAAGGGAAGCCGCTCGCCGCAGGTGACCCTGCCAGGCCCCCCTGGCACGGCTGCACTGCTGCAAGCTGCAGTTCCCAGCGCGAGCGGCTCTGAGCGCCTCGCTTCCCACCCCCGAATGCAGCAGTCCGCGGGGATGGCTGCGCTGCCCAGGAGCGTGGTGACAGCGATCACACTGCTCTGCTCAAGGGTTTGTGCTATCGCATCTCTTCAGCCAGCAGCTCTGCGGCCCCCCTTCGCTTTTTCTTTGTCTCGGAGGCTGTGTGATAAAAACCACCTCCTCAAGGTTGCATAGCTCACTGGTGACAGAGTCAGAGAAATAAATTAATTTTTTGCAATTGCAGGCTATGTTCTCCTGCAGAGTAGCTGTAACAGCCCCGGGAGGTGGAGAAAAGCCTACAGGGAAAGGCCAGCAGCAGTTCCGCTGATAGTACAGCAGAGGAACAGCAAAACACAGGTCTGCGTGGACTGTAAAGGCAGGCATCAGCAAGCATGGCCCTCATCACTTGCAAATACCCCATTACTCTGTTAGATCTCAAAGCATGAGCATTTTGTATGGATGAGAGTCCATCTTCTAGTAAAGTTTGGAAAAAAGCAATCCCATCCTCTTTTCAAAGGAAAATGGAAAGCAGCTTTATCTAAATACAAATATTTCACTGGTGATTCAAGTTAAACCTCTTCTCATAAACCTCTTCATATATACATTTTCATAATGGAACCAAAATTAATATTTTATAGTTTATTCTTAACAAGACAAATCAAGAACATTTAAATAACTAATACATATGAGCCATTCTTAACACCAGCATGAAAATATGAACACATTCAGACATATGTCTGCTCTTAATACAATCTGTGGATACACCCTGCTGCAAACAGTATTTTCCTAGATTAACATCTTCTCTTAATCCCTTATAGCTGCCCAGAGTTAACTGAGATGACCTGTGAGCCAAATAGATGTGTTGCATTACAAAAGCTGTTAACATCCAGAGCATCATTTACAAAATGGTTTTGGTTTTTTGCTTTTTGTTTGTCTGACACTAAAATAGCACAGTGACATTACAGCTAAAATATTGTATCATATATAGTGTGTATATATATATATATATATACACACTATATATGTATATATATACATATATATATATATATATATATATATATATATATGCATTACTGTATTTTCTGTGTGTCTGTGATATACAGTGTATATCCTTGTATAATATATGCAGTACTTTTGGTATACTAACTGTACACGGAGAAATATTCCATAGTAACATACATGACCTTGCCTCTCAAAGCTAAGGGTCATGCCTCTGTTGCACTCACTCTGGCAACTCAGCCCTAATTAACTCAGTAGGAGTTTCTCAGCCAAGTTCAGAATGTTTAAAAAAACACTCCATGTACCATGGGCAGTCTAATTAATTTCAATAATATAGATTTAAAAATTATTCCTTTCCAAGTGTACATTTATCATCTTTGTAAGGTTTCATTAAAACCTTTATCCTGGCCACTCACTTCATAAACAATGAAAATGAAACTAGGTTGAATCTCACAGGCTAAAAAGAATTTTTCAGGTCAATGATGTGCCTTAGGAAATTTAGCATATTTTCTACAGATGATTATAAATATATACAAGAGACAATTTACTACATATGAGAGCTAATTATTAAAATAAATAGTAACAGTTTCTCTGAAACTTTTATCTGTGAAAAATATAATACTTGGTACCTTTCATGTATGCCTGTTATTTATATTTCCTGTGTGATGATGAAAAAAATTGTCTTTTTGTTTGGTGTATAGTTTTCTGTGATTTTACTATGCATTGCTTAATATTCAAGGAGTTCTTCAGTCATATACAGTACATGTTGTACTGCTGTTGTGATATATGATGCACCTTCCACACAGCTGACACTAGGAATTGAAGTGGCAGCCTTTATCATTCAAACCCTCCCTTTATGTGTCTCTACAGCTTGAACTAAGGAAACCAGCTTCTCAATGAGTAGACTCATATTTGAGATACATCAAGCACATGTCCAGCAAATTAGGTAAGTACAATGTTAGGGAATTAAAACTGGTAAGGGCTTGTGTTATATCACTTTCATAGTTGTTCGCCCATTGCCAAGCAACTAGCAATACCAATGAGAACTGATGAGAGACAATCCACTGCATCCTATGCAACAGAGCCTCTAGCTCCTTTGAGCTCCTGTCAAATTGCCTTCCCTTCTGGTCCTAAAAATAACCTTTGACTGTGTAATAATTCTGACAAGCTGACAGAAAAGGATGAAATTTTTCTAGAAACACTCATTTTGTTCTTGTCAATAAATCTAATCAAACTGAAAAACATTAATACGTCTACAAGGAGTAAGTGCTATTATCCAGACAGAAAACTGTGGGAGGCCTGAGCCCAGGGATTTTGGTGACAGGTGAAAGGCCCTCAGCATCATGGCCTAATAAGGCATGCAACACATTGTGGCAGATAGCTATGCAACTAAATACCTGTCCTGGTTTCAGCTACAGTATTTCTCTCCGTAGCTTTTACAGTGCTTCTTTTGGATTCAGAATTAGAATGGCGTTGATAAGTCACTGATTTGTTTATCTGAAGTCAAGGACTGGTTTTTTCCCTTGTCTCTCATGCTCTGCCAGTGAGGAGGTATGCAAAAAACCCAAGAAATTGGAAGAGAGCATAGCTGGACAGAGGATATTCCACACCACAGAATATCATAGCCAGTACATAAACTGGGGGGAGTCACCCAGAAGCTCAGCCAGTCTGGGTTCAGGAGTGGGATCTGGCATCTGTCAGTGGGCAGTGACTTTGTGCATCACTTTGGGTTTTCCATTATTACTATTATTATTATTATTATTATTATTATTATTATTATTATTATTATTATTATTATTATTATTATTATTATTATTGTTAATCATCCCCCATTATTTTATTTTAATTACTAAATTGTTCTTTTCTCAACATACAAGTTTTACATTCATTCTCCTTCCCCTTCCACTCAGGAGGTGCAGAAAAAATGGGGGAACTTGAGGAGTGACTGCATGGTGTTTATTTTCCAGCTGGGCTTGAAACAACAGCAATACTTAAGATGAGTCTGCCCAGCTATTAACCTGAAAAGCATGTTTTTGTAGTGAGACACAGGAGACACAGAAAGGAGGGGCACTTGGAATATTGCTATCAGCAAAATGTCCCAGGTCATATAGATTCATAATGAAGGACATTTGAACCTCAGGGAGCCTGAAATATCCCTTTTCACTCCAAAACAATAAAGAATGAAAATGGGCATGAGAAAGAGAAAAAAATTTAAATATAGGTGAAATCCACTGCACTGAAAAGCAGCAAAGACAATAAAGCTTTCTGGTGCACTAAGTGTATCTTCTGGTTGTGTGGTACTGTTGGCAGTACCTCATTACAAGCAGAATAATGAAACTTTTGGTCCTTGAAAAATTAGGTTACTGCCATTATCCTTGCACCCTTTTCCAGGGCTTTGTTTTGTTTTGTTTTTTTTTTTAATGCATCAACTGATGACTGCAGCAGACATCCTGCAGCTGAATATAGCCTTGCTGGCTTGAATAAATCCATTTTTATAATGACAGTCCAACTCAGAATTTAAGAACAACTTCCACTGCAGAATGACCGTTACTGGACCTTTGGCTTCAACTTTGCTCCTAAGGAAAGTTTCAAAGAAAGGTCTAAGAAAAAAAAATTAATTTCATATTTCATGTGCTTTTATTTCCAGAATTTTTAATACTCACAGCCTGATTTAGACCTAAAGGGTAGCAAGTCACCTTATCAGCACCATCATTTTCTAAAACCTTCTTTAAGATATTTTTTGTAAATTGCCTATACCTGTGCTTAATCCTAGTATTTCAGTTTAAATAGGGGTGATCACCAGTTGTTCAACAAGACACAAATTCCATTCCCAAGGCACAGGACACATTTCCTTCAATTCTCTTTCCTTTCTAGTTCATGACCTCTAGTGGTTTTACACATGGTCCTCAGTTTTGTTCTGTTGGGCAAGAAAGGTGAGTGCTGAAAAACAGCTTTTTGTTTGTTTATCTCTTCAAGGGGTTAGAGTAGTGGAGCGGATTCCTCTTGGTACCAGCTTAAATAAATAAATGGACTCAAGTGCCCTCTTGTGTTTCTCTGCCTAAAGTTTTAAGAGGCCTAAAACATACATAATATTTCGGTAGTGAATATCAAAAAATCGAGATAATATCCTTAAGAAAATATTTAATAGCATATAGCTCTAAAAACATGAAAGAGATATTCAGAAAATATTTTTTGCCTAGTCTTTCATGCAAGCACTGTCTCATTTCACAGCATGAAATATGCTGAAATACTTCTAGTCTTTGTTGATCCTTTGTCCTGTACTGTACTGCCTCAGCACTGTTGCATTCATATCTAAGTTTCAGCATAAATCAAGAAAGCATTAACAGAATGTTTTAGGTAAAATCTAAGGCAGATTCCTCCTTGCTCCACACAGATACACACTGACATGGCCTCTCCTGAGCATTTGGCTGCCAAATCTCCCAGAGGACTCTGAGCTCTGCAACAATCTACACGGGGTATCTCAAAAGTCACAGTCCTGTCCCATCCCCTCCTTCCTCCCTTACTCTCCCTCTGCTGTAATGGAATGTTTTGTGAAAGCTCAGATTTTCAGTGCCTGTTATTTTCCTCCTTCCTCCTCTAATACTTTTATAATCCAAGACCTGACAAATCAATATATGTTTCACCACCACCAGGTAAAGACTCAGGAACCCTGAAGAGGGCTCAGCAGTTATTGTCTCACTGATTCTACCCTACAATATCTGAATACTGATTTAGTGTTCGATGACAGAAATCCCTTTCTAAAAGATAGTCTGTCTTACAGATGCAGGTATTTGATTTTATTGATATTCATAACAACAGCCATGAATAATAGCAGTGAACGACTGCCTCTGCTATGATAGTATTAATCTATTATTTTTCACTTATTACTGTGTTATAGTCTTTTATATTTGGATGTGCTTTTTATTTTATGTGTTAAATTTTGTCTTTATTTGTTTCAGCTGTTCATGAATTTTGCATACGCCCTAGATAAAAAGCTGTGTGAAACTCCAGAAAGCATGAAAGAGCAATTCCCATCAGACAGTTGACTAGCATGACCTAGTAACCTGCTTTCTTCACTCAAAGTTAGAACTAGTATGCCATTTCTCTTTTCTTGTCATTCCCCCTACTGAAGATTCTATCCAAAGACTTCTGAGTTCAGCCGAGCTCTTCCCGGCGGCTTTTTTTCATCTGGGCTGTCCATCAGGAACCTGACTGTGAGACACATGTAGATCACTACCACTGCAAGTTATTTTCACAGCTTTGAAGAAATAAAACATGCCTCTGAACTAAGCATTGAACTGAAAGACCATGACTGCTAGCCATGACAAGCAGGCAAGTGTGTTTTCAGGAGAAAAGAGCACAGCAGCCTTGTGCAATCACTCTGTGGGGTACATAATGATAAATCTCTGCTGTTTATGGTGTCCTTTTCCCTCTGTAAACACAGCCACTGATCTGAATAAGTAGATACTATAATTATTCACAAAAAGTGCTCAGATACAATATATGTTCTGAGTTAGAAATTATCATAATGAAATCAGACACTCACCTGAGTTAAATGAAGATGCATCTTGAGCAATAGACTAGTGAAAATACATATGATGATCTTAGAAGTATATAATTTTATCTTCTTTAAAGGAAACTATTACTGAATTTTATTATAGTGTGATTACGCAGAATTTCCTACTTTTGATTTTCTTTTTGTTTAGAGAAATTAATATGAATTTTGCATATCTACTAAATATAGGCAAATATTTATATTTATTACACATATTCAGCTATCAGTTCTTTGCTACTGCAGTATGAGATGACAGGGAGTAAAAATAAGAAAGGATTTAGAGATCCTGAACAGAGGACAGTGTCATGATAAGTCACACAATTTTCCACATAGTATTTTGCTATGGATGCTATACCAGCAAAAGCCTTATAGGCCCTTGATTTGGTTGGCTATTTCTATTCAGGTATGTTTTTAAATAAATTTGTAGTCAGTAAAACTTCTTTCTAGGCATGTGCTTATTTCTTACTGCCTTAAAAGCTGTAGCCACTATATCAGGTCTATCAGTATCTGCTGAGGGAAGAGGATTTGTCCCTTAGTACGTGCTGTGGATTAGGGAAAATGTAATACCACTGAGTAAAATAAGCAAGTGCCTCTCAAATATAATTGGTCATAATTCTGGATTATACACTGCTTATATCATATTACTCTTCTGAACCAACACTTGAATCTTGCTATTTTACAGCATTATCAGGCTGTTTGTTCTTGAATTCACCCCTCTTCACACATCTTCCTTCTGGATGAAGTAGTACTAAATTTCCAACTTCTAAGATAATTTTCCTTTCAGGATCCTGGGGTTTTTCTTTGCTTGATTTTGAACACCATCTCATTTCTTTCAAAAGAGCCTTTCTTATAATGAATACTTCAACAACCACTGCCATCAAAACTATCCTTTCTCCAGATTTAACAATAATGACAGCACTAACAGTAAAAAAAATCAATGTGTCGGGAAGAGTATTGGGAAGGGAAAAACAAACTGGGGCAGCAACTAGTCCCTATAAAATAATTAGCACTTATGATAAGATGCATATCATAAGGCTTCAAAATCTCGACCATTAAATGAAAGTGACTGAAAGCAAGAGACAGAGGTATACTCAGGTACACCTAGCTGTTATGTTCCCCTATGCAGTAATTCCTCATTAAGTCAGACTTACCGCTAACTTTCAGGGCAGTCCAGAAAACTGAGCATGTAACTGACACATTCAGAGGGCATTTCACAAGTCAAACTCACTTTGTTACATAACATGAAAGCAAAACTACACACAGTCATGCAGCATTTCCAGCAAAGACATGCTAAGATATGAATTATGCCCTGCACCAAGGTCCCAAGGCTATGATGTGGTATGGGAGAATGTGAGAAATATCTCAGTAACAGTAAAGTCAGAGCTGAACTCTCTGCTGAGGCCTTTAAGGCCCCAGACTTCATGTTTATTTTGTCAGTTTCTGGTAACTGCAGATAAATCTATTTTTCATGGTAAATCATTGTTTGCTGCCTGCTCAGCACTTTCTCCTTCATGCTCCAGCATCTTTGTCAATGGCACCCTTTGCAGAGAGCAGCTGATTCAATGGTTTTATTTTTATTTAGTTTTCAATCTCTATTTAAATACATGGACAGTATTGACTACAATGTACTAAACATCTATTTAAATATCATGGTACAGGCAGCCTTTCAGACTGTGGAAGTTCTCTAGTCAAGTGAGCTGAATGGCTGAACATTGATTTTTTAACTTCTTTTTAGTTTATCTAATAGGCCACTATATTGTTCATCTAGTTTGTAGGACAGTGGACAAGTGTGCAGTAGGACCAGGTCTTGAAAAATATAAATTTCTACCTTCCATCAATCTTTAAGAATAATCCTAACAATATAGGGAGACCTGAAAGGTAAAACACTAGTGACTGGTTCTGTCTGCTAACTTAATGGCTGTGATCCTAGCTACAGGAGGCCTTCTCCTTCCTTAGTTAATAACCATTCCTGTGCTCTCAAACATCAAGGGAATGTATTGACTACCAGGATAATGAATTTTGCATACTCAGGCTAAACCAGGAAGCAAGCTAAAGAGCAAAAGTATTGGAGTTGGTCAGGTTGGCTCTTCAAGCACACATGCTTGTGCTGGCCAGTTTAATTTTGACAAGATTGTTTGAGGGAAGTTACATTTGCTTAAAATGGATTGACCTAGTCCCTGAATTCAGAAATAAGAGACATGAGCATGGAATTTCACATTAGGCAGAATGGGGAGTAAGAGAAGAATCTCATTTTTTTCTGCACTTAGAAAAGAGTCCCTCGGGTAGTGACAAAACTAAAGAGAAAACTAGCACCCAAGCTGAAGATCTGCCATGCAAAGGTGCACAGTCACCAACAAAACATGGACAAGTTCACTTAAGTTGGTTTAAGTGGACACAGCCCTTTATATCTCATGGAATTTCTTTTCTTTTAACCATCAAAGTAAACACTACTTCTTCTCAGTGTCACAGCAGAAATACCCAGCTTACAAAACTGCCATTGCCAAGGCCCCTTTGTGTGTTCAAATGATTTTTCAGAGAGTAATCAAAATAAACAAATGAGGGTGTCTTCACTAAAATGGAGAGGATGACTCAGCTGTATGCACTGGGGGACTCTTCCTCTTCTAATGGGAGTGTTGAGCCAAATCCTTTGGTCTCACCCCTTGACTAACCTCTTCTGGTTGACAGCCCTGCTGCTGGACCTGAGCCCTGAGCTCCCTGGAACTCCTGAACTATATCAAGAGCAATTAGAAACTATAGAAGATATATTAGAAGATATAGACACTTTCTTCCTTGTTGCTAGTAGCTGTCCATGCAATAAAAACTCAGGTGAGTTGGAGACTCCATCATCAGATGAATTTGGCCATTATGACTGCAGGTTCTGAATTTTAGGCATAATCTGAACATGACAGAAATCTTTGTAGATCACTCTTAAGTTAGGATATCCTTAGTTGAGCTGCACAACGACCTGAGTAAGCACTGCATGGACAGCTACTAGCAACAAGGAAGAAAGTATTTTTATCACTTCCACTGCCAGGGGAAAGTTACTGTGGAATGATATCACAGGACCCTCCAAGGTGGGAATAAAGGAACAAGCCTGATCATGAAAGTACATTTTTTTCACATCACTCCTCATGAAGAAGGCATTAGTTAGGGGCATGAAAGATGGAGAACTTTATATAGTTAATATCCAAGTTGGGAATATAGCAAGATGAAGAAGAACTTCTGCCTCCAGAACAGTTTTTTACTATAAAAAAATCATCCAGGACACTAAATACTTAAAAGACAGCTTAGCAAAGCAAGTGTCCCCATCCCATGCATCTTGATTTATCCCTAAATTTAATAAAAAGGCCTTACTAAAATGGTACCAACTTTACCAGGTTCATCAGCAAAACACTGAGTGGCTAAGATAGTGATTGAAAAGCACTGAAGCAATCTGTTTCAGAGCACAGTTAGGCAGCTGCCTGGCACACAGATATTTGGTCATGGGACTACAAATTAGTATTTGTGTAAACTGAAATACTGCATCATATATTTGGAGTGTGAATATATCCATTAAGAAACTGATTGGAATCAGTTGTGTGTTAGTCCTTCAAAAAAAGGAACAGCTTCATTAAATCATTTTTTGTGGAAACAACGCTGACTGATGTTTAAAAACTTCATTGCAATTCAAGAAAAGACCTAAGTTCCACAATGCCAGAACTTGTTCAAAAATATCCATTTTTATTCCTCTTACCAGCTACCTTCACAGAGCAGTAAATAATAATAATATCAACTCCCAAAGCAGGGAAATAGTGTCATTTTTTTAAGGTTTCCTTTGTTTATCAGTCTGTAATTAGAATTTTCCAAAGGTAAGTGAATGATAACAAACACCCCTAATTGCTAAAGGAGGTGATTTATTTTAAAAGGACATTTATGAAGGTATCTTTATAAACATCCAGGAAAAAATACATCTCACAGAATGAGATGTATTAAGTGATATGTTCTTGCCCTCACACAAAAGCACATATTAAACATCTGCATGTATGTACAACCTCTGCAATGTGTAAGCAAATTTGGAACCTGACCAGCATTTTGTTGTTTCCTGCTGTTTTCTGCTTCCAAGGTCCAATTTTGTAGTTCATGCATGTGAAAACATGTGGATCTCAGAACTGCTCTGGAAAACAAACCCCATATTTCCATGCAAAGTCACAGACTGGTTTGTTAGTGGTCAAGGTTACTGGATTTTTCTATTGTTTACCCCTCCATCACACACACACACACACACTAAATGAACCTTTGCCTCTATGGAAAGTGAAAAATCTCTGCTGTACAACATTGACTGTCACAGACAGGTTCACTAGAGCCCTTCTACATGACTTTCACTGCCTTGTGCTTCCTGACAGGGGGGCCTCCTGCAGCCACTTCACCAGCCAGGACTTACACAGCCACTCCACTTCTGCTGCTTCCCAACTGCCTCAGTTTACCAGGATTTCCATGGGTAGGCAGGATTCCATATGGAGAAGCTGCAGTGGCTTGATTCCTCTCTTGCCACCCTATCAGGATTATTTTAGTCGTACTTCCCACACAAAATGACTACTCAGCCATCTGTGGAGGAAATCATCTGCACCCCGATTCAAAAGCAGGCACAAAACTGTAACCAAGCCCTCCACTGAGTGATGGGCTGGCATCAGCAGATCAAAAGAGTAAGGAACACATTGCTAAAAATCACTGCCAGAGGAAACTTTCAAAGCAGCTATCAAATCAGTTTCAGAAATGAAATAATTCCCAGTCTATTGAGTCTAAATACCATAATACCCATAAATACCTATCTTAATAAAATACCTATTTAATAAAATAAGGTTTCCAGACTTTAGAGGGGATTCTACTCTGGAAGTCAATGCTGATCACTAGTGCTCAGGCTCCCAGAAGGCTCCCTATTGTGACTATAAGAAAACTGCATATCTAGTTAAATTACAGCATAATAATGGAGAGAATTCCACAAGCCGGACAGCATTGTTTATCATCAAAGAAAACCAGAAGAGATTTGAATTAAAATAAATTATACAAGGAAAAAAAAATAAAAATAAGAAATCACTGTATGCCTCTCCTGGTACTTTGTTACAGAGTATCTAGCTCATTATTGCATGTTGCATTTTCATAATGTGGTGTAATTGTGAAAGATGTTCATCCTTTCCCACGGCATGTTGCTCATTCTCACCTATGCAGTAGCAGTCACTGTCCTTTTAAAAAAATATCTGCTGGGGGTGTGAAAAAAGCAGTCAGGCAGCTATTGGCAGTGTGCTCAGAAGCATCATAAATCAGCTTTGCTGCTTAAAATTGTAATACAGAATTACATCACTTTACAGAAAATGTGACTTAGAAGCCTTGGCCTGAAACAGATCCTTTCTTCACTTAATCATGACACAGCACTAATGGCATAAGCATGGCACTGTGCCCTTAAACAGGACACAGATGATTCAGAGAAACCAGTGTCCATGTGTCAGAGAGGAGAAAATTATTGTGACTGTTGGGCTAATTGTAGGATAAGCTCATGATGCTACAAAGTGAGGCTGAGGTAATAAGCCATGGAAAAAATAGCACAATGACGCAAACAGCAGATAAAACACATGAGAAATAGAGAGTCAGGATGCTGGCTCCCTTGGAAATGTGAGCCAGAAAATACTCAGGGACACAGCAGTAGCTGAAATGTGCTAAAACAATCCATTCTTCTCTCAGGGCCATCTTTGAGCACACAGTTTATAAAACCAGCAGATATCAAGCCCTAGATGTTGTGAAACTAGCTTAGTAATGCCAGATGAACAAAGAGCCTTCTGGTTGACACCTTCAAAAACAATGGTTTTATAACTTTCACGTTTAATTAGCTAGAAGGTTTCTGGACTGCCCTAGAGAAGCATTGTCCTTCTTGAACTAATTTTTCTTCCCCATTGAGAAAAAAAAATCTGCTGAAACTTACAGGCAAAAAACTATTAAGACTGTGAGAAAACAGATATTTGTAATTCAGATTCTACCTGGCATGCTTGCAAATATGAGATGTGAAGGAGTTGCCTGCTCTCTCTGGCTCTGTGTTCAGTTTTGACCCTGGCATTCCATAAAAATAGGAGTCACTTGAGAGAGACTAGAAGCATGGGGAGAGTGGAGGAAGCAATCAGCAAGCTATAAAGCATGACTTTTAGAGACAGATTAAAAAATGTGGCAGAGAGTTTGTACTTAAAAAGAAAGGACAAAAAAGGAAGTGATGTAATAAGGATCATTAAAACTTTGGGAAACTTCTGCCTACGAAAGAGGGCTATTTGTTGAACACCATCATACAAAAAAATTAAATCAGGCAAGCTATACTGCTGCAGGGGAGGGGGACACTACTAGTACAATTTCGGGAATCTGTGGAAACTCCCATGTGGGGAATGGTTAAGGACACGTTAGATTACTCTGTGTCAGGAAGGACATTGTTACCAGTGATCTACTCATCATGGCTGACACCCTTCTGCAGCAATTATTCTGATATTTGCCTCTTTATTACAAAGGAATTATTTACTGAGCTAATCATGGAAAAAAATCATCTCCTACGTGTTGCCTAAAAAAACAGTAAAAAAAAAAAAAATCAAAGATACTCTTGCTGATACACTTGTCAGTAGAGAGCCTTTCTGAAGCTGAATAGTTGCATTGCTTAGTAGGAGATCCAGATGTTCAGAAACTGCTTTAGATAGCTACAGCTTCATCTAGACAACTGCCTTGGTTTGAAAGACAGGAAGGGAAAATGCAACCCCCTTCTCTGCAGATGGTTACGATTCGAAGCGGAGAGGCCGTGAGGCAGAGGCACGGAACTGCAGGAACAGCGGCCCAGCAATGAGCGGGCTGTAAAAGCTGGGGGTGCAGTAAAAGCTTGGAACAGTGCTGAAGAAGCAGCGGGAGCAGGGCAGAGGCAGCCCTGCTCCCAGCAGGGCAGGGAGAGGCGAGCTCAGGGTCCCGGTGTCATAAATGAAAATTTGTGCAGCCAAATTAAAATGAAAAAAAAAAATTATTTTGCAATCAGATTCTATCTAGCCAGCCACAAGGAAAGAACAGTGCGGAGCCCAGGGTCAGCCCTGGGTGTGCAACAACGAGGTCAGCCTCAGCAGAGGTTTTCCTCTGTGCCCACACACCTCCATCCTGGCACAAGCAGTTTTTATAGGGAAAATCCTGCCTGAGGCCAAGATTAAGGCAGTCAGTTTTTTCTTCCATTCAGAGTCCATACTTCAATAAGATTTTCTTTTTTGGTGATGAGGAAGCACAATTCAGTGTCCGGAGTTGTTGAATCCCTTGATGAAATTTAAGGGAACGCTGCACTCACATGTATCTGCCAGAGGATTTCCATGATTCCGGGTTGTTTACGCCGTGATCAGCGCCTGGGCGTCCCCGCATCTCTCCAGACACGGCCCATCCCCATCTCCTGGCTGAGCCACATCCTTGTACACGTAAATCGGGTTTCAACACACACCAGATTTCACCTACGAGGGTGGGGGGGGATCCTAATACAAACGTGTATACTCCAACAAATATTCAATATCACATATATCATACTAGAAATGGTGTGAATTATATCTACCACACATAAAACTGGGGGACAGGTCCCTCTTTTAGTAGGTCTGTGCTAATGAGGTCCCAGTTCAGTGGCTGCTCTCACGATCAGAGGCTCACCCCACGGCATAAGAAGCAGCTCTGGGCTGGGGTCTGCAGGCAGCAGTGAATTCCCTTCCCCAGGCAGCAGCTCCGAGAGAGACAGCAGTGCTGCCCATTCCCACGGTGTCTCTGCCCCTCGGAGAGAAACCCCTGGAAAACTGCAGCCAGGTGCCCTTCTCCTCTGAGCTTGGCCACTTCTTTTGTTTTTCCTGAGTACTCAGTTGTTAGAGTTTCCTAGCAGGTTATGGGGGAAATTTCTACGTGTAAAAAGGATGAAAGGAAAGAAACTTAACCCTCAGCAACAACAATTTTTTAAATGTCCTCTAGACTGAGAAGCCTGTTGTGTAAATGGGCGTTGTGTCCTCTTTCCACCTATGGATTCATTACCAGATTAAGAAATGGTAGCGTGTTCTTCTCTGAGTCCTTTGGTTTTAAACTTATTTATAGATTCAGGTGCACAGTGCCTGCAAATTGAGAGTTCAGTATTAGAACAAGCTGTATGTCCTTCTGGGAATGTAGTGAACATATGCCAAGAAGAGCTTCCAGCTGAGACAACCAGAGCTCAGCCAGAGGACGGCTCTGGTTCACCTCATCTGGGGCAACTTGCTGCCCACAGACCATATTGTTCCCCTGCACAGGGCTGGGGAACAAAAGCAGTGTGTAGGCATTGCTTAGGCACTGTAAACAGGACACTGCCACTCAACTACAAGTGTGGGAAGGATGTAGAAGGGAAGGTAGTTGGCATCTATTCAAATTTAATCCTGAGTGGAAAAAAAAAAAAAAAGGTGTTTCGAAAGTATGCCTGGAACTCAGCACTCTCTCCGGAAGAGAAAAGGTGTGTAATCTTTTTGGTTGGCACATGTACCCACACAAGCAACCTCCAACCACCTGCTGATCCAGCAATCAAGAAACTATACCTAGTGCCCAGTGCAGAACTCCGTTTTAGTTGTTCCTGCGATGGTAGCACAAAGCTGAGTGCTTCTGGCATTTCTAAAGAGATCAGAACTGAAAGTCTGAAGTGTGTTTGGTAGATGTGTTAACCAAGTGCAGATAGAAACATTTTTTTTTGTACATAGGCCTGATCCTCAGCACTGCCAAATGAACACATATGCTTTTTCCTCAATTTTAGTTCACTACATCTGTCTTAGGTTTTTGCCTGTTGGCTAGCCTTTGAAATCTCTTATTTATATCAACTAGTAGGGCACAGCAGATTTTTACCACTGTAAGATGTATGCCTAATGTAAATATCCTGCCTAGTACCTAATGCATACCTAGTGCATACATCCTACAATTTGTTATTGCACTTTGCAGCAGTTCTCCTAGCACCAGTGCAACAAAAGCACACACATTGCAGGGGTGGTAATCCTACATCTCCTGTCTCACCTAGATGGCCCACAGACGGCCAATCCACGACAGTGCCCAGCGCTGTCAGCGACACAGATCATAGATTCACCTGTCCCACTTCTGCACGGGTAAGCAAAGACTCGACAGCTCTTTGGCAATCCAACAACGACTTGGCCTTTGCTATCTTTGCTCTGCGAAACTGCTGGCAAAGCACTTCTCCTCTATTTCTCAGCTCTTGGAGAGGGTGCAGAACTCCCATGTGCTTCCTACGGTCCAGCCAAGGCAACCAAGTGAGCGCACAGTGAGACCTGGCGGCTCCGCCGCCGCTCGCTAGCCCCTGCAGCTGCTCTGGGGTGCGGCGGCTGTATCCCTGGGATGTGGCGGCGCCTATTTCCCGGTGACAGAGCAGCCCGTGGAGGCGCTCCGCCTTCGCGGGCCGGGAGCGGCGGCTCCGCGCTGTCCCCGCGGCCGCGGAGCTCCGCGGGCCCGGCGGCGCGGGCTCGGGGCACTGCTGCCCTCTGCCGGCAGCGCCGCAGCGCGCCGGGCCGGCGGGGAGCGCGGCGGGCCCGGCCGCTCTGGGCTCGGCTCGTTTATTTTGTTCGGATTTGTTTGTTTGTGTTTTGGACGGTGTTTGTTGCTGGGGATTTCGATGGTTAGGTTTGTTTCCTGTTGTGGTTTGGATGGTGGGAGTTCTTTGGGCACGGAGGTGGGTTGTGTGAATAGATACGGGTGCCACCCCTTGCTGCTAGAGAGCGATTCCTGCTACAGACCTGGGCATTGCTGGACCTTGGCTGGGTCCCGTGATTCACGGTTTGGAACAGCTGGCTCTGGATATGACAGGATTACTTTTCAGGTGCTCCTCAGAAAGAGCTTTGTTCACTTCCAAGGTCACTACAAGGGCCAAATTCCTAAAACCCCACACGTCACATCCAAATGGATGGCCAAACACACTGAAGTTGAAGCAAGTATCTTCTGCTGTAAAGTTTTTAACTGATTGGTACTGAGGGTGCTTGAGACCAGATATTCTTTGGCACAGACTATTCAGACAGTCAGTTTTGACCTTCTAAGTACTTTTTTCTTTTTTTTCTCACTGATATTTAGAAATGTTTTGCCTTTATAGCAGTGAATTTATATTTGTCTGAATTGAAATACACCCAACAGAAAGCTTCCTCTATTCCTACTGCATACATTAATACATCTATGTCTCTACCACATGCAGCAATTCCACAACTCACTTTGAGCCGTGCAGTATATTAATTTTAGCTGTAGGTTTTACATTTAAGCAGGCATCCTATTTCCAACCTCCCCTTTCTTATCCCAGTTTCTTTGCCTTTCATGGCATTCCAAGTAGAGATACATGTTCCTTGGCATTTACAGATTTCTCTTTGTGGCAGTATGGTCTGTCGTCAGGTCAAGTAGAAAGAAGACACAGCTGAACCTCAGCTGCTTGTCTGCACAAATCCACAACCTTCTTCTGGATCTCCAGGTGACAAGGGGTCACTGGACCCCATCCAGCAGTGCCCCTCAGCTGCTGGCTAGCCATGCCGTGGCCAGGACACAGGCAGGGCGCCACTGGTATTGTTGCAGAAGAGTTTCCCATACACTCTGCCTAATCTTTATCTCATAATTCATCCCAGGCTTCTGCCCCATAGACACTCTGGGAGGGCACCCAGTTTAATCCTTCTTGCCCAGCAGGAACCACTCTGTTCCCTACTAACTTCAGTCTGGTAATGAAAATGGTAGTGACAAACCAACCAGGCAAAAAGGTCTGCAGCTTTTGTGTGCAACTTGCAGTGGGCAACAACCCTGCCAGTAGCCCAGAAAATTAATTCTGGTCCTCCTGTAGCAGACTTCTCTGTTTGCTTCCCTCAGGAAAAGTGCAGGCCACTACCTTACAAAAATAGGGAAAGAAACTAACTTACAGCTTCTACCTATTTCTTTGCAGTATTTAATGAAAATATAAAAGTTTTGAAGCATAAGGAACTAAATACCTTACTTCACTAAAAATACTGTTTGAGAAGGATTCTCTCTGGGCTGCACCCACAATAGTTCACAAGAGGTGCTGTGATCACCATGCAGATGGTTTAATGGCAACAATTTAATGGAAATAAGCTCACTATTAATTATATTAATTGTCAGACCTGGAAGACTGCATATAGCACAGTGCCAGGCTTTTGGGATGGAGAAATACCTATTTGAAATGGAACCTGAGTGTTTTGCTAGAAGCAGAGATGGTCATGCTGACTGCCATGATTTCAGAGGTTAAAACTCCAGCCATCTGTCATAATCACGTGTAAAAATTGTCATCCTGAGATAAGTAAAAAAATGCAGGTGAGGGAGAAGGGAAATAGCAGAGTAATTTTTTTTTAAAACACAACGAAACCCTACATTATTTATTTGCAAGAACTTAGGTTTTCATTTCAATATGCTATGCTTTCATGTCTATTGTTAAGATGTTCACCATTCTGTGACATCCATGTGGGCATACACTTGCATGTCTCCAGCAGAAAACTAGTTTGGAGTTTAACACACAAGAAATCTGGTCCTCTTTTGGGGTCTATTCAGGAATTTATGAAGCTATGAAAGTGGTAAGTGGTAAGGTCTTGAAACTAATACAGTCAAGAGGGGTTTAAATTACTTTCTCAAAGCTTTTTTTGTTCCATTTGCTTGGCTTTGTTTTTGATAGCCTTGCTGTGTGGAGAAGATTTTGCAAAAGGAAATGATCAGTCATATTTTGTCAATAGAATACTTTCTTAAGTAAAGACTTAAGTTTTGAAATACAGCCGTGTTTCAAAATGAAAAAGATTATTTGGTGCTTCACTGTTGAGGCTCAACACATGTTTTTTTTCTTTCTTCTGTTGAATCCAGCGATGTTGTTTAATAATTAAAGGTGAAAAAAATTTAACACAAAAATAAGGAAGCTTGTTGATAATAACTCTGTCAAATGAGCTACCCAAGGATCAGATCAGAGCTTGTTAATGTTTTACCCTTGTAAAACAGGGTTGTTCTTCCTCTTTTACAGTTTGGTAACTTGTAATATTGAGTCTTAGCACTTTGTTAAAATAGAAAGCCCTAGCTGATAAAGGAAGCAAACTAAAATTCATTATCTGTTAAGTATTTCTACTGCTATTTATGTCAACATATACAATATTTTGAAGGCATTTAGACTAAATCTTTTAGAAGAAGTGGAAGGGCAGAGATATAAAAATGCTCTGGTAACTTAATTACAGAAAAGAGTAGAATTGGCAAGTTCCTGTATGATGAAGTTATACCATTACCTAATCTTTCTGCAATATTAATAATCATATCCTCTATTCATTTTTAAGTATCTTGGCTTAAAGCTGTTTTCATCTATCTATTACTTGCTTCAGAAAGCCATGGAACAAAGTCCATTTTATAGCTTCAACCTGTCTGGGGATGAACGTCTTAGTCACATATGAAACAAATGTGTGAATGAAACCCAAACTTGCTTTGGAAACTGGGCAAATTCAGGCCAGAAAGACAGATATGCTGGGCTAAATAACATGGTTAAAATCCTGTCTGCACTGAAAAGGAGAAATAATTATGTTTGCATCAGATGTTTACTTCCTTAATCTCAGTTCAGGAAGATGTAATTCATAGATCACTTGCAGTTTTGTCATTTTTAAAATAAAATATAATTTTGTTTTGAAATTAGAAAAAATGTGGGTTTGTCCATGTTTTTTCCTCAATAGAACTTGCTTTTCTTTTTGTTATCTTCAACAAAGGAGGGAATCATGGGGAGAAAAAAGTACTGTATCATTTTAAAAAGAAATAACCAAGTGTAAAAAAATTCATTTTCTGCTAATTCCGCAGCATGAACAAATGGCAACTAAGAAATCAACTTAGTGACTAAGAAATCTTTCTTGTATTGATAAAGAATATTATTCTCAAATTCCCTAGTGATAATGTAAGAACTTCAAGCAGATTTCTCAGTGTAGAAGCTGGCAAAGCCAAAGCTAATTTCTTCTGGCAAAAACATTGCAAAAGGGAACAATATTGATGTGAACAGAAAAACACAGTACAATCATCCACTGAGTCACACTGGGGAAGGGCAAGATTTCAACCTAATTTTCAACAAGTTGGTCTCTGCAAACCTACTTGTTGAACTTTATTTCAACAGGCTGTGTATTGCATAACATAAAAGCTGTGGAAAATAAGAATATGATTTCTCTATTCCTCTGCTTCTCAAAGCCTTTTGATAATCACTTCTAGAATACATTTGCATTGTATTGTGCCTTATCAAAGGGAGCAGAGAGGCAGTCTCTGGAGCAATGGCTTTGCCATTGGGTTTCCATTTCAAAAGAGAAGAACAATTTCCCAGATTTACTTCAAAGCAGCCAGTCTTTGTGCCTTTGCATTTCTTGTGTGGTCTGTTGAGGACAACCCAGTGCTACCAGCAGCACTGGAAAATACACGAAAGCCTTGTTTGGTCCCAAGTCAAACAGCAGTTCACACAGCTCTAAATCTTTCGCGTCTCCCTTGAGAAGTAAATGGATACTTGTGAGATTGCAGATTGTACAAAGCAAAGCACACACTGAGTACATGAAGCAGAACAAAGAAGGGTCAGCCTCTCTCCCAGGCAAAACTGCTGATGGCTGCTGTGAAAACAGATAGCCCATCTCTCCTAGCTATTTTTGTTTCTGCTTATCCATCAGTATGTTTTGACTATGCATTCTTAAAAATATTTCAGCATTTCTTCCTTGCTGCCCTATTGTGTGTTCCAGGCTCACCAGAACACACAATTGGCTTTATTAGGATGAACTTGGAGCTAGCCCAGGCAGGCATGTCCAGGAGTAGAGGATCACACCAGGGCACCTTGGGGACTTTTCATTTAAAAAAACTGGCAAAACCTCAGTGCTAGTACCAACAGAGGGATCCCAGGCCCCTGAGCAAGGAGAGCTGAAACTCTGAGGGACAGTGGCCATCCCCCAGTGTGGACAGCAGCAGAGCACAAGTGTAGCAGCCTGAAGTGCTACAAGTAAAGTCCAGGGTAAAGAAGCAGAAAGGGCCTTTGCATAAAATCCACAGCTGTTTAATTGAGCCGCATGGTGAGATGTTCAGGGTTCCCCCAGCACACACATGTCTCAGCGCTCACTGCCCTGTCCAGAGGGGTCTGGGGGTGAGCCTGCTCTCGGGACAGTACAAAGATGAGGGCCAGTCAGGGAACAGGGAGGGAGTGGCTCTGGGACACAGGAACAGACATAGCAACAGGGAAAGGAGACAATGGGGATTTAACTGCTTTGAGGGAAGCTTCCTGTGTCTCCCTAAACCAGGGAAATGCCCCCCAGGGTCTCCATACAGAAGGAACCGGGATAAGAGGCCAGGGCATCTGCTCACTCTGCTCCAAAACAAGCATCCAGACCCAATACAAAACATAGGAGGGCCCCATGGAAAGGCTCAACAAGACAATGTGTCCTGTTGTCCCCACTGCTCTCACAGCGAGTCACAAAATGGATGCTGGAAGATAAACTCGTACTTGGATACTCTTGAATGCATTTACACCACAAATCTGTCTGCTGGGATGTTACTGCTCCTTGATTTGCAGCAGTAAGGCACTCTTGTGGGTTCTGTGCCTGCCAGGTGCACAGGGGCCTGGCTAGTGCATGGGGAACTGGATGGGGCTTAGAGCTGGCCAGCCTGCCTCCGTGCAGCCTCATAAAATACAAACTGCATAAAGTAGAGGAGAAAAAAATAAATCTGAATTTGCAAGGGATTTGCAGTATTAGGACTACAAATAGAAACAATACATAGAAAAATCTTGCTTTTCTCTCTGTCTTGGAAATACATTTCTCATATTTTTTTTATGTCCGGAAAAAAAATGAAGTTCTCTGAAATAAAATTAAAATAGTACAAACCTGGTACTCTAAGTGCTTTTTTTCTCATAATAAGTCCCAGTCTTATCCTTCTTCATCCTTATTTTTCTGTCTCAATGGCTCTCTAAAATAATCTCTATTGTAATTTTAAAAAAAGATAAATCAACATTTTTGGGTTACATTTACTTTGTTCCTGTTTCTCTGTGAAGCAGGAAAAAAATCACAATAAAACCAGCATGAATGAATTCACACATGCATAAATACCCTGAAGTATCAGGGCACCTGATTTATGGCATCTTCTAAATAGGGAAAGAAGGGACAAATTCAGCTCAAGTCTGGAATGCCTGTGGAAAACTTGTTTCCTTTGCTAGTTAGCTCCCACGAGGCCCACAAAGAAAGCTTCTTCCAGAGCCTGAATGGGCATCCTGTGGACATGGCCACAGATAATTTCTGCCAGGTTACAGATACAGGACCTGAAAGGTGTTCCCTAACATCATTCCCAACTCTACAGTCTTATTACTCCCAAGAAACAGCAGTGAGTGCGCTGAAAATGTCTGTGTTGTCTACAGGTTTGATGAGGAAAAAAGTGAGAAAAAGTAATCCTGTCAGCTCCACTGGGGTACAATGCCACACTTTCACATCTTTTGGCTTAATGTTCACAGGTAGAGGGGATGAACTGACCCAGGTGCTTCTGTCTCAAGTAAACTGTCCCTTCACCCTGTTCAATCCCAGGTGAGGAAAGGAAAGGACCATCCTCTGTCATCTTGATAATCTAAATACCTGGCTGCAGTGAGCACACTTAGCTCAGCAATATGCAGAATTCTGAGTAAGATGGACCTAAGAACAATTATCAGGATTATTTGAATAAGTCCCTCTGTCCCCTGACTTTCCTAAAAATGTCAAGTAACTTCCCAGAAAAAAAGATACTTAAGCACAAATATAAGCACATTTACACAATATATATATAGAGGTAAGTTCTATGAGAAATTAAAGTAGCTTTTCCTAGCCAAGTACTTAGTTCGAACCCCTGCAATTCTGTTATGAAATGACTTGTCAAATGAATTCTCATTTTTCACTCTTCATTTATTGCTTACTTTGGTTTTGAAGGATTATTTATGAGATTATTTCTCAAGCTTTTTTCTTCCAACCGTTTATGGTTATGGTGTTTTTGTGGCATACTATGTAGCAAAGCATGATGACTCACTTAAATTAGATTGCTAGAATAACTACCCTTAAAAGTTTTACTACAGTGGTCTTTTTATGAAAGGATGGATAGATATGGAGACACTATTTTTATTGAATAACTACCCTTAAAAGTTTTACTACAGTGCTCTTTTTATGAAAGGATGGATAGATATGGAGACACTATTTTTATTGGAGGTGGACATCTTTTAAATTAACTAACACAGACATAAATATAATCTTTTTATTCAAGTTCAGACAGAAGCAAAGCCACTTGCACATTATACCATATAGGAAGAAATGGAATGTTCCCATTTTAGCCCACCAGGTTGCAGTGGTTTACCAACCTCAGAAATAGTTCTGGACAATATGCCAAGCTGTTCTGTGGGGTGTCCATGTTTAGCAGCACTGGTGAAAGCCCCCTCTGCCTGTCTGATTCCCTTTCCTGCTCAACCATCCATGCAGAATTGTCACTCATAGAGTCCAAGGAAGAAAATAATTACTTTTCCTGTCTTCTGAAAATACTTGTCCTTTCTTTCCTTTTTTTTTTTCATACTAAGTTGAAAGTTTTCTGTTCTACCTAGGGCACTTTCTCTCCACCTTCATCTAGTTTAAATATAGCTCTGGTGGTTTTTTTTCTTTCTTTTCTTCATCAGTCAGAGTGAACAGAGGAGCAGAGTACTGCTACTTTAGTTGTTTTCAGGTCTGAGAACAGAGTAGAAAACCAGCTATGATAGAGAAAAAGAGAGAGAGGAAGAGAGGAAGAATTTAACAGACAGGAAAAAAATTAATCTTTGAGAGAAGTATTTTTTATAGTGTTTAACTCCCCTACTTCTCCCATGCAGATGTCTTACGGGAGACAGGAGGAATAAAAGGGTTAAGAGCAAGGACTAAGCCTGTCAAACCAGGCAGGCTTGCTAAAACAAATCTATGCTTTCAGGCTAACCTGGATTTTCTCAGTGCAATGTTTATAGTTAGGCAGTAAATACACAAAAAGCCTTACTATTTTGCCAAGGAGCTAGAAATATTCTTCAGGCTGAATCAAAGCCACTTATTTCTAATTTGAGACTCCAGTGCAAACTGAAATTCTCTCTCACACAGATGCAATATTTGTTTTTCTGAACCTCAAAATAGGCTTTCAGATAGTTGGTTCTGAGCAGGATCTGAGCCAAAGACCATGAACCATCTCAGGTTTCCCCTGATGGCAAACACACTGGAAAGCACCCCAGACAGCTCTGCATTCATGTGCTGGTGGGGTACTCAAAATATCTTTCACAGCCCTTTTCAAGTGCTTCCTCAGACACCCTTCTGTCTGTCCTTCTACAGTTCCGTCAAAAAACAAACCTGTCATTTATACATTTGAACAACATACTGGAGAACGGCAGCCAAATCAAAAGCTTACTCATAGTGAGCAGCTCTCTATTAAGGGGCACTGCAGGCCCCATCTGCCAGCCTGATGGAGAGGCAGAAGATCTGTGCTGCCTACTAGGGTCTAAGATCCATGGTGTTGCCAAGAGACCAGCCCAACTTGCCAAGTAGCCACTACTACCATTTCATTTGGGTGCAAATGACACAAGCTAAAAAACAGGCAGGATCAAGGAAAAGTCCTGGTGAGGCAGATGGAAATTACCAGTGCCCAAGTCCTCATCTATGCTACCAGTTGGATAAATAGAAACAGAAGAGAAAGAAATAGAGAGAAAGAAGTAGAGACAGAGAAGCAGACCTACTGCGCAGATAAAGATCTGGCTTCATGACTGATGCCATCAAGGAGTTTTTGGCTTTTATGAAAATGGGTTGTACTTTAATGATGATAATCTATCAGGGAGAAACAGGAACCACCTGTTCAAAAGAGGCAAGAGAATCTTTGGCTGGCCAGTTTGGTGAGGTAGACTTTAAATGGAAGGACTGAGGTCAGGAGATATGTTGTGTCTGAAGTGGCAATGCTCCTGCTACTGCTTCCTCCTGGGGAGCTAATGCAGTGACAGATCTCCCTTGGCTGCCTCCCGAGATGAGAATCATGGGGCTAACCACATCAAGGTGTGTATGGCTTTGGTAAATCCCTTCTAGGGAACCTAGATGTGCTGCATCACATCTCTGAAATGCCTGTACACAAATGCATGCAACATGGGGAATAGAAAAGAACTAGAAACCTACACAGGGTGTTGATGTTGTTGCTCACATTGCTGGAGTGTTATCATGGATGGCTGTGTACTTTATAGAAAGGACAGGTCAGCACGGCGAGGTGATGGCATTGCTCCTTAAGTGAGGGAGCACCGGGAATGTACTGAGCTCTTTCCAGGGGCAGATGAACGAGTTGAGGATTTATGGGTAAAAATTAAAGAACAGGCTAACAAGGGTGACACTGTTGTGGGTGGTTGCTGCAGGATGCCTGATCAGGAGAAGGAATTTGATGAGGCTTTCTGTGGACAGCTTGAAGCAGCCTAATAGTCACAGACCCTGGTTATCCTGGGCAACTTCAGCCACCTTGATACTGTTGGAGGGACAACATGGTTCTACACACCCAGTCCAGGAATTGACCATTGACAGTAACTTTTTCATGGAAGTGGAAGAGGACCCACGAAGGAAAAGTGTGTTGCTGGACCTTGTACTTACAAATCAGGAGGGACTGGTCAAAGATAAGAAGGCTGGGAACAGTTTTGGCTATAGTTACTATGGGATGGTGGAACTCAGGATTCTTCATGGAGGAAGACAAGCACTAAGGACTAGAACTCTGAACTTCTAGAGCTAACTTCAGCCTCTTCAAAGAGGAGCATGGGTGAGGGCTGTAGAAGATAAGGGGGTCCAATATTCAAGCATCACTTCCTCCAAGCTCAAGACGAGTGAATCTCCATGATATAAAATTCAAGCAAAGTGGGCAGGAGACCTGAATGGATGAGCAGAAGCTTCTAGTTGATCTCAAACTAAAGAAAGCAATTTGTGGGATGTAGAAAAAGGGACAGGCCACATGGGAGAACTATAGGAACATCACTAGAGTATGTAGGGATGCGATAAGGAAAGGTCCCCTTGAAATTGAACCTGGCAAGGGATATCAAGGACAACAAGAAGGGATTCTGCAAATACATCAGCAGCAAAAGGAACATTATGGAAAAATGTGGGGCTGCTGCTGAACCAGATGGGTGTCCTAGTGACAGAAGACACAGAGAAGGAAGAATTACTGCATGCCTTCTTTGCCTCTATCTTTACTGCTGAGGCCGGCTCTCAGGAATCCCAGACTTCAGGGTTAAGAGAGGAATGCTGGAAAAAGGAAGATTTCCCCATGGTCAAAGAGGGTTGGGAGCGCTGTGAAGACACTCTCCATCATCTTTGAAAAATGACGGAGAACAGAAATGGTTCCTAGTAAGTGGAGAAAGACCAGAGTTAGCCCATCTTCAAAAAGGGAGTACACAGGAAACTACCAGCCAGTCAGCTTCACCTCCCTCCCTGGAAAGGTGATGGAACAGATCTTTCTAGAAGTCATCACTAAGCATGTAAAAGAAAAAGTGATAAAGAGGAGTCAGTTTGGACATACCAAGGGGAAATCATGCTTGACCAGTCTTATGGCCTTCTGTGATGGCATGGCAGGCTCCCCCACGGTGAGGGGAGATGTGGATTTTGTCTGCCCTGGCTTAAGGGCTTTTGACACTGTCTCCTATGACATCCTTGTAGGAATGCTCAGGAAATGTGCATGAGTGGAATGGACAGTGAAGCAGAACAAGAACTGGCTGAATGTCAAAGCTCAGAGGGTCAGTGGAGTAGAATTCAGCTGGATGCCTGTGGTCTGTAGCATTCCCCAAGGATCAGTACTGGATCCAGCCTTGTTCAACTTGTTTACCAATGATCTGGACAAAGGTGTATAATGCACCCTCAACAAGTTTGCTGATATGAAACTGGGGCTGATGTATTAGAAGGCTGTGCTGCCATTCAGTGAGCCCGTGGTAGGCTGGAGAGTTGGGTGGAGAGAAACCTACTAAGGTTCAGCAAGGGCAAGTGTACTACAGCAGGGGAGGAATAACCCTAAGTTCCAGTGCGTTCAAGGGCTGCAAGAACAACAAGGAGCTAGTGGAAGGTGTTCAGCAGGGGCAACAAAGATGATTAAGGGTCTGGAGCATCTCTCTCACAAGGAGAGACTGCAGGAGCAGGGCCTGCCTAGTCCAGAGCAGAGAAGACTGAAAGATGATCTCATAAATACAAACATCTCAGATGTGAGAGCCAAAAAAAAAGCTGCCAGACTGTTGTCAGTGGTGCTCAGCGACAGGACAAAGAATAATGACCATAAAATCAAGCACAAGAAGTTCTATATTAACATGAGGAAGAACTTTCAATAAGACTGGGAAAGTACGGAACAGACTGCCCAGGGAGATTGTGGAGCCTCCTGTTGTGGCATGTTTTTTCCTTAAATTGATGCTTTTTCAGTGTTTGTTCATTTCCTTTCTCCCTAATCTCCTCCCTCCCCCAGTTGTCAATCTTCCCAAACTCTTCCCCAACCTCCTCCCCTCCAAGTTGTCAATCCTCCCTTTCCCAGCCTCTTTCCCTAGAACATTCCCTGTCCATTTAGTGATACTCAACACCCTATTGGTTACTTTGTGTTATTCCACTCCCCTATTTCCCCTGATAGGTTTATGATATGTTAGCCCCACCTCAGACCCCTCCCCAGTTCTACCCTCATTAGTTGTTGTTCCTACACCCCTCCTCCTGAGTTCCTGTAGAAAAACTTTGTTTGCCCTCCCAAGCTTGCTCTTGGGGCTCCATTATTTTCACAGCATAAATCCAGCTCGTAACACCCTTAGGCCCCTTTGAAACTTAACTGCTCTGTGATTCTGTGAAAATTCAGCAGAATACTTCTCTTGGTTTCAGTACTCCTGCTTTCTCAGGAGTGTTAGTCTGCCTCTCGTAGATCATACACATCCACATATTGGCTGCTTCAACTGCATTGGCACAGCACACGGGATTCCCTGTGGATACAGCCTCTCTTGCTTCCACGTGCACACACAGCTGCCTGAAGCTGCCACTTTAAAACACCCTGCAGACAACAGCATCAATGAATGTAACACTGAATGAAACAAAGGAATGCAGATTTAAGCAGTGGCACCAGTTTTCAGAACCGAAGAGCCAGGCAGGTCCACCCAACCTGAGGTCTTTTGATAGAGCTATTCAGGTTGGAAAGCTAAGCAGCACCTGCTTCCTCTGCTAGGGAATGGTAGGTTCCTTTGAAAATGCCCCAGAGCCAAGTTCCTTCTGGATGCACATTTTCCTTCCCTGACTAGGGAAGAAGGCTCAGGCAGTCAAGTTCATAACACCAGTATCTTGAGTAAAAGCCTGGCAGTCAGTCTAAATTACTCTTTTGTCCTAAACTCAGAGGTACTGGTAAATGAGCACACCTGAGAACCAAAGCAGTGCTTTCTCTCAAGTCACCTCTTGTCATGTTTTGTAGGAAAAATTATTTCACTCAGGATACTTAGGAGCTGGGATGTAATAATTTGAATGACTGAGAAACTGTATTTCAGCTTTTATTTAAAAAAAAAAAAAACCAAACCAAAACAAAACAAAAAAACCAAACAAACCAAGACATCACTTTTACATTTCAGAACAATTTCAAACAAGGCCTTTTTGTTAAAGCTTTAGGTATCTAAAAAGTGTCTACATGATTCACACCTGTATGAAGCTTTGCAAGTCACACCATAGTTGCCAAACAGCTATATTGCACAAAGATCCACACAAGACCACACCATTTTTAGCTTAGTCTACATTGTAAAGTGCTGTTTCATAGGGTGAAACTTGAAAAAGTAATTATCTGGATAGGCAAGTACTGCTGAACTGTATTTCTGAGAATTGACACTTCCATGGTAGCAGAAAAAATATCACAGCGTGTTGTCAGTGCCTCTTGACAGTGTGTTTTTTATTTAATAAGCTGGAGTAAGCACCAAAGATTACTGTCTGGAATGCATACTAAGTATTCAAGTAACACCAAAAGGCAAATCAATTTTTAAACTCAGAATGAGATAAATACAAACAGGTATTTCAAAAGGTAGATAAATGTTTAAAGTAGCATCAGTTTCTGTCCAGTAGAGTAAGTAATTGCATAGCAGAACACGTTAAATAATTTGAAACTTGCCCCTACATTTTTAATTTCTTCTACAGTTTCAAACCAATAATCTTTTTTAGATCTTTGAGTCTGAGACACTGTCTTCATATCTGCAATTAAGTGTTCCATTTACAAATATTTTCATAAAGTAACAAAAGGTCCAGTAATACAAACCCAGGTGCTTATAAAAAATCTAAACGTGGAAATGTGGAGTGCGAACCATGACATAAAGCCTCTTAATTTACACCAGTTTCTGAAACAGAGGAATTAAAAATGAAACATTCATCTATGGGAGGAGATTTGATCTGAAAAAGAACGTTCAGCCCTACAGCCTATTCTTGGTTTGGTAGATGAACTGACCATTGCCAGTTGCACAAGGGGAGAAGTCACAGCTACTGAAGTGAGACTCCTTTCTCCTGGCTCTTTCTGACTGCTGCACTCGCATGAAAGATCATGAGTCACATACTCAAAATAGTATACTAATGTAAGAGTTTTCAGTGCTTGACTTGTGGTTTAATAAATATTGAAGGGGGGAAAGAAGTAGAAGGAAGCAAAAATCTTAACAACAGAGAGATCTTCTTAGTCTCACTACAACTTAGTTTGTTCCAAGACCTGGAAAAGCAAACAAACAAAAGAATGGGCATGTTTGTGTATTCAATTAAGCTATTCAAGAGCATCCAAGTCTAGCAGTGACTGAAAAGCTGCAGAGGGCCCTCAGATCTTAGTGATTAGGTAAACAAGCATTATCAACATAAACAAATGCAAAACAACATACCAGGTGGGGAAAACCCTGCATGCACAGCTAACCATCAGGACTGCATGAAAAACACTGCAGAAGAAGCTTCATCAGGAGCATGGTATTGGGTATCAACCAAATAAAAGGCAATTATGGTTTTAGGACTAAAAGAAGAAGGAAAATACAAAACTTTGTCATCCTTCATAGCAAGAGAGTGTCTTATGGACAGACTGTTCAGTCAGCCTCAGCAGGCAAGAAGAGAGCAGTGGCTTCAATCCAGTTAGATGGAAGATGAAAGGGAGAGAATGACAAAAATTACAGGCAATAATGATAATCATCTAAACCAGAAGAAATTACTTAAAAAAGGCTAACTAGTAAGAGACAATTTGTCTTTTCTCCTGCAGGAGAAAATTCCAAAAGGTACCCCATAATTCATCCCTGCTGCTGGGACATCTCACACGACTCACACTGAATCTGTGGAGGGCACTTTCACACAGCCTTATCAAGACAGAAACATTTGCAGGTGAGATCCAGACAAGAAGTTGTGCTTGCTGGGCCTTTCTGGTTGTCACGCTCATGCTGGCATAGACAACAATTTCTGACAGTTTTTTGTAATAGTAGCCACAGTCAGAGGCTTAGGAGAGAAGACACTGGGAGAGGTGGACTCCAGGTCAAATCAGTACAGCAGTTCAGACAGCAAAGCCCACAAAAGTTTTGCATTATGACCTACATTCACTTAACTGTATTGTGATTTTCAGGTCCCATTTCACAGCTCTACAGCTGTATACATGGACTTAGTAAGCATACTTCACACACATTTATCAAGATGCAACACTATCCCCAAATTACAAAGCATATCCCCAAATTACAAAGCATATCCCCAAATTAGAAAGCACCAAGAAACATTATTAGAAACATCCTTCACTCTAGATCCTTATTTTTCCACGAGTCAGCAGTACACATACCCTACGTTTTTTTATACATGGGTTTCTATAAAGAGAGGCAGTCCACCTCCATTCCCAGTAAGATAATGTAACATAGGTTCTTCTGGAACGTAGGTCAAAATTTATGGAAGATGAGAAAGTGATCAGGAACAGCCAGATGAGTTCACCAAGGGCAAGAACTGCCTGACTTATCTAGTGGTCTTCTGTGACCCAGTGACTGTACTAGAGGATAAGGGAAGAACTAAGAGATACCAAGTACCTGGACTTCTGTAAGGCCTTTGATAAGATCCCCCACAACATTCTTACCTCTGAACTTGAAAGAGCAGGGTTTAAGTGGATGGACTTAGTGAATAACAACTTGGCTGGATAGCTACACCCAAAGAATCACAGTCAACAGCTCAATGTCCAGGTAGAAACTAGTAATGAGCAGTGTCCCTCAAGGGTCTGTACTGGCAACCAGTGTTGATGTGGACCACATGAGGTTCCCCAAGACCGAGCAAAAGGTCTTGCACCAGGATCTAGGAAATTTCCTCTATCAATACCAACTGGTGAATGGAGAGCCGCTCTGCAGAGAAGGACTTGGACATCCTGATGGATGAAAAATTGGCCATGAATCAGCAATGTGTGCTTGTAGCACAGAAAGCATCCTGAGCTGCCTGGGATACTGCATTCGGCTCTGGGAGCCCCCAGTACAGAGTGGTTCCAGAGGAGAGGCACAGAAATTGTCAGAGGGCTGGAACACCTCTCCTGTGAAGATGTTGTAAGAGATGGAGTAACTCAGCATGGAGAAGGCTCCTGAAAGACCTAATTATGGCCTTTTAATATATAAAAAATATTTTAAAAAAAGATGGAGAAAGACAATTTACCAAGGCCTGGAGAGACAGGACAAAGGGCAATGGTTTTAAACTAAAAGATGATAAATTTAGGTTGGATATAAGGAAGAAATTTCTAACAATAAGGGTGGTGAAACATTGAAGAAGGCTTCCCAGAGAACCTGTGGATGCCCATCCCTGGAAGTGTTCAAGGTCAGGTTTGATGCAGCTTTGAGCAACCTGGTCTAGTGGAAGATGTCCCTGCCGATGGCAAGGGAGGTTGGAACTAGATGGTCATTAAAGGTCCCTTCCAACTCAAGCTGTTCCCATGATTATATGATTCTGTGAAAAACTACTATGTGATACAGTTTTTAACATCAGAGGAACTGAAATTTGAAGGGAGACATCCTTTAAGGCAGAAATTAGGTCTCAAAACTTAACCAGTGCATTTTTAACATTCTTACTAAGAAAAATTCAAGCTGCTACTAGAGTAAAAAAAAATTAACCTATAAAAGCAAGTGTTAAAAGAAATACCTGATTTTATTTTTTTAATTCACATATAATTACTCATGTCAGCAACTCACTTGCTTTTGCCTAAATACCAGGTACTATTATTCACACATGCAAACATTTCTGTTTTTGACTCCAGATTCTGACATTTAAGGTACAATTGCACTTTCTTTTAGATAGCTTATGTAAAAGCCTGGAAGAATAAAGGAACTTACCATTATGCCACCAACTATATGACACTGAGTGTCAGAACTTGCATTTTAACTTACAATCACATTAAGGGTATACGACATGCAATCAGAATCAAGTTTAAAGTTTACCTTCATCATTCCAAGTATAAGTTGAACATTCAACACAATTTCTAATTTCTTCCTCTTTCATATTGTATTTTTATATGCTATTCTGTGCTGAAAGGCCCAACTGGTGCTCAGGGGTAACTGGAAAGCATTTAACCCTGTAGAGGCATTCAGGCATATTTCTTAAAAGGAGAATGGCTGTAGACATTCTCAGTTCAGTCAGAGAGAAAACGAAGCTTTCTAACCAGGCAGAAGCCTGGGAAACAGTTGAGAAAGAATGTAAATAATTCTTTATCTCTCTCGTTGTTCACATTATTTATAGATAAGTTCTTCCACTGTGCGTCATTCACTGCACACCAGTGAACTGAGATGTTTTTAGTCTAGGACAAATAAAATGGGTCTAGACGATACTCTCTATAAAAGAGAGATGTATTTGAAATAAATCAGAGTTTTACTCTCAAACCTTCTGATGTGGAGTCCTTTCATACCGTCCTGCCTCAACAGCGTCAAATGGCAATCACACACCACAAGCTTTGACTTCATTAAATACAAAACCAGCTATTTAAGGATTTAAGTTAAATAAAAGGCAGATTTCTACCCCAAAGAGTAATTTTTGGTTGCTAGTCCTGAAAAGTAAGTTTTGGTTGCTAGTCAGACTTCTTTCCTGCTTCCCCCAGGAAAAGCTGTCTGTGGAGAACAGCATTGCACAGATCACAAGAAAGGCAGGAGAATTCCTCTGGTGCAGGAAGCACCTGGACCATTTATTTTTAAAAATCACAGGCCAGAGGCTTGTGAGCAACACATAAGTAGAATATAATTTATCAGGACTAAAAGCTAAGGTAGAATTCTTCTGCTTTCGTTTTCTGTCTCAGAACAGCAATGGGAAGAGATTACTGCACTAGATGTCGTCGTGGTACTCCCTGTACTTGGCTGTGACAGCTTCCTCAAGGTGCACTGCTGCACTGCCCATTAAAGCAAAAGCTGGGTACATTAAGCCAGAGCAATCCACCTCACATTCGTACAGGCACTTCATACGGCCTGCATCATAAAACCCTACCCTGCCTCTGTCACAGTCAAGGCAAATGCCCAAGCACGATGGCAGGGGAAGGATTCTGCTGGCTGGATCCTTAGGAGCAGCAGGTGTAGCAGGGATAAAGAACTTCTTCATGCCTAAAGTGACCAGTGTGCAAGGCTGCGATGAGTCAAAGAAGGCATCTTCACTCCCACTGTCATGACCACTGTCTTGCTCGTATCTGGAACACAAAAAAAACCACATGTGCTTTTGTCAAATGCTGAAGTGGGATAAGTAATGTGAATGGAAGAAGAACATTTCTGTGAGATAAGCAACATCACATAATCACCAAAAAAAAAACCTTGGCTGGTTAAAAAAATCATGGAATCATAGACTATCCTGAATTAGAAGGAAACAACAAAAACCACTGAATTCCAAGTCCTGGCCCTGCACAGGATAACCCCAAGAGTTACACCATGTTCCTGAGAGCATTGTCCAAATGCCTCTTAATCTCTGGCAGGCTTGGTGCTCTGACAGCTTCCCTAGGAAGCTTGCTCTAGTGTCCAACCACACCCTCTGGGTGAAAAACCTTCTCCTAATATCCAGCCTAAGCCTCCCATGACACAGTTTTATGCCATTCCCTTGGGTCCTGTCAATGGTCACCTATGGGAAGAGATCAGTGTCAGACTCTCTGCTTCCCTCAATCTCTTCTTCTCCAGGCTGAATAGGCCAAATGACTCCAGTTGATCCTTTTAAGGCTTTCCTTCAAAATCTTCATGGCCCTCCTCTGAATGCTCTCTAACCACTCAATGTCCTTCTTATATTGTGGCACCCAAAACTGCCCCCAGCACTGGAGGTGAGGCTGCCCCAGAGCACAGCAGAGCAGGACAATCCCCTCCCTTTCCCGGCTGTGATGCTGTGCCTGATGCACCCCAGGACATCCTTGGCCTTCTTGGCTGTCAGGGCACTGCTGGCTCATGTTCAGCTTGCCATTGACCAGGATTCCCCGGTCCCCTTCCAGAACACTGCTCTCCAGCCTCTCATTCCCTGTCTGGTTGTACACCCAGGGCTGCCCCATCCCAGGTGCAGAATCCAGCACTTGTTGAATTTCATAGAGCTGGTGCCTGCCCAGTCCTCTCTTTTGTCAAGGTCTCCCTGTGGGGCCTCCCTGCCTTTGAGGGAGTCAGCTGCTCCTCCCAGTTTTCTATCATCTGTGAACTCGGTATTCTTTCCAGTCCTGACTCCAAGCCATTCATGAAGCTGTTGAAGGCACAGGGCTGAGTACTGAGCCTGTGGAACCCCCAGTGACAGGTCACCAGTCTGATGCCACTGTAACCCTTTGTGCCTGGATGAGCTGGTTGCTCATCCCTTGCATGCTGTGTTTATCCAGCTGAACACTGGATATCTTATCCAGAAAGACACTGTGAGAGAGACAGTATCAAAAGCTCTGATAAAATGCAAAAATATTACATGTGTTGGCTTCCATTAGTGACATCCACTAGTAAGAGGTGACCAATCTGGTGTCACCCCATTCACGGAAACCATTTGTGCCCAAAATATGAGCCAGCTGCTCACCCATCACACCATGTGTTTATCCAGATGTGTGCTGAACAGTTTGTCCAGAAGGATCCTGGGAGACACAGCATCAAAAGCTTTACTGAAATTAAAAGAGGTTACACCAACTGACTTCCCTTGGTCAGCTCAGTGGGTTACCTTTGTTATGAAAGAAAAGTAAGTTTTTCAAGCAGGACCTTCCCCTGGTGACTGCATTGTCCTTCAGGTGTTGTTCAGTAATTCCCAGAATAATCTTCTTCATAAATTTATTTCTGACTGCCTTTTGCTATTAACATATTTTTTAAAAACTCTTTTTATTGTTCCCCAGAGTTCTGGCCAGCTTCAACTTCAAGATGGGCTTTAACCACATGGATTTTCTCCCTCAAATGTCAAGCAGCATCTCTTTATTTCTCCCATGTTGCCCAAACTTGCTGCTATTTGCCATATCCTTTTTTTTTTTTTCCTTAGCTTTAGAAGATCTCTTCTCACACAAACCAGTCTTCTTCTCTCCTGCTTGACTTACGACATTTTGGAATTGCCTGCTCCTGTGCCCATAGGAGGTGGTGCTTAAAAAGTGACCAGCACTGATGGACCTTAGCACCTTCAGTAGTGGTCTCCCAGGGGACTTTCTTGACTAGTACCCTCAGCAGCCTGAAGTTTGCTCTCCTTATGTCCAGAGTTGAAGTTTTGCTGGCACTTCTCCTCCTGACAACAGAGATTTTAAACTCAATTGCTTCGTGGTTGCTGTGGCCAAGATGGCTGCTCATCTCCACTTTGCTCACGAGATCCTCTCTGCTGACAAGGAGAGCAATTTTCTCAGCTGGCTCCCTTAGCACCCATACCAAGAAGTTACCATTCAGGTGTTTTAGGACTCATCTGGACTTGTTTGTTTCATCTATGTGGTACTCTCAGTTAACATCTGCCAAGCTGAAGTGCCCTACAAGGACCACCCTACAATGGTGGTTGAGGTAGAGCTATTCCTTAATTCCTTAAGGAATAATTCATCAGTGTCCTCATCTTGGCTGTGTGGCCTGTAGTAGATTCCCACAATGACACCCATTGTTTCACCCTTAATCCTTACCCAGAGGTTCTCAACTGTGGCATTGCCAGCTGCAGGCTCCATACATTCCAGACTTGATGCTACAGACAGCGCCACCCCCACCTCATCTGTCCTCCTGTCCCTCTGAAGAGCCTGTCACCAGCAGGGCACCACAGTCACAGCACTCATCCCACCAGGCTTTGCTTACACCAGGGAGACACACTTTAGCCAGGAAGGAAGATGCACTTAGTAGGTGAAGACTCACTTGGGTCAGCTGAACTCAAATAAGGATGAGACTACAGAAGGCTTTACTAAGGAGTGGATGTATCTAAATATACTTATGATAGGCAATAATTAATGAACCTACAGGTACAGTAAATTAGTTAACTTGAGAAGTAACTTAGCAAATATGACCAATCCTTACAGACAAGAACATGTCCTGTGAGTTTTCCATGATGCTGCTATGTTATAGTATCTGTAAAATTCACAAAACAAAAGGTAGTGTTTTAGTGGTTTAAGTTTGGGTGCTTTTTTTAAAGTGCTATGTCTGAAGAATTCCCTGAACAGTTTCCCAGATGGTTACTGAAGGGTCTGCAGACATATTTGGTCAATCTACATGCTTTTCCCTCCACCTCTGTCTCCAGATAAAGACAAATGGAAAAGCACACATTCTTCAGTACAAACATTCCTTACTTAGGATTTCAGTTTTGGGATGCTTGTGAGGGCAGTTGTTTCTGTGTCAGCTAAAATTTTGCAGAGATCTATGTGGAGAAGGAAAAAGAAATCAGGAAATTTAGATCTAATATCTCACTTTGCAAATGGCTCCATCTGGCTTTACGCAGCTCAAGATTGTGCTGACCCATTTTCCATTGAAGAAGCCAAAAATTTGTTAAATTTCTGAAAAAGAGTCCCCAGAAGATAGCCTCCCTTCCATGCAGTTCCTACACACATCCAGGCTTGCTACAACTGTAATTGTGAGATGGAAGTCTTTTTATTGGCACTGTACTTCAGCTTGTGCTCAATAGCACTCCAATACAACCATGTAGCTTGGTGTAAGCCAGTGACTTAAAATCCACTGTGACACAGCTACTGCAAAAACAAACAAATATGCACTGTGAACACTGTTCCTCAGAAAGGCTGCCAAACCTTTTATACTAAGGGAATTAAGGCAGAGCCTTGCTACTGATAATCAAGCATTCAATCTTAAAACTTATTTTTAACCTTCTTGCTTTAACTGACATTCCTAGGCATCTACCGGAACCTGACTTCTTTCCCAAAAAGAAAGAAAGTAAGACTGGATAATCAGAACATCTTTTTGCTAATAATGGTACAACCTGCTTACACTGTATCCTTCAGACTTTTCACTGGTTAGGTTCACCTTGCATACTAACTGAGAACAGACTTGCTCTTCATTTACTTCTTTAAAAAGCAATCCTCTTATGCAATTTACCTTGGACTGGTCACATCATGGGTATTGTGGAACAATTTCTGTATCTTGTTGCAAGGAACAACTCCCACTTTCACCAGGTATGAATAGGCTTCCACAGTAAAAGCCCAGAAGTGCTTCCCTTTGGCAATCCCAGTGTCACCAATGATGTAATCCAGGGTTGTGTAGCATCCAACCTGCAAGCGCTCAGATCCCAGAAGCAGAGGAAATCCAGCCCTACTTTCCACCGAGGTTCTTCTTGGGTTCAGCTGGAGATGTTCATTGTTGTACCCACATTTGTCATCAAAAAGAAAACTGAAAACTGAAAAACAGTATCGGAAAAAATTCTGCTTAGTTATGTATTTGGCCTTCTGTGCTTATAAACTACATTTTAAATCATACTGGCATTAGAATTTGTCACTTTTAAAGGCTACTAGGACTGTCATGCAAACTAACAGTCTCTGTATGTTACCTGCTTAATCTATAAAAATGCTTCTAAACATTTATGAAACTGGTAACAGTGTAGGAGACATCTGGGAGCTACTGGAAACTACTTTCAGCTCTTAATACTGACAGACAGAAGGAAACCCTGTACCTGGGGCTGGAGGAGTACGCATAATAACTTCTCTGCTCCAAGGGCTACAGATGGACCCTTTGTATCCTCGAACTCTAAAGGCATAGCTGCTGTCATCATCAAGATCAGATAATACTTTGGTCTTGCCACAAACTTCAGTCTTTTGCCATGTCACACTCTCCTCTTCTTTATTAAGTTTATGATACTCAAGAACATAGGTATCGGCTGAATCTGTCTTCCCAGGGCATTCCCAGCTGATTAGAGCTTTGTTGTACATTCTGCTCTGCGCTTCATTGATTTCTGGTATTTCGAGGCCTGAAACAAATGAGAAAAAAAAGCTCTGAAATTTAGGTATATATTGTTTTGGAGTTAACCATACAACCAGTCCTGGGTAACTCAAAATGTTATTGTATTCCAAGGCTATCCGTGCTCCTGTGAGATTTCAGATGCTTTGTAGCTAGGGAAAATTACAATTATTTTGGCCATTGCTATTTTGGTTTTTTAGTAAACTGTTATTTTTCTCACTTCTATCAACTCATATTTGGTTTTCCTTATTGGTGGGAAGGGATTGTTGAAACTATATTGAGAGGAAACTCATTTTAAAGCATCTACCTCTTAAAGGTGTCTTAAAGACATAACCCCTTTGTTGATCTGTAGCACTGTTAAAGGGGAGAATCTGACTCTCTCAGTTAAAAGGAGTAGGTGAGGATAGTTCTCTGTTCATACACTTAAATAAATCCCCTATTTTCTGTTTTTACTTTGAAATGCCTGAGCCTTTTTTTTTTTTCTGGCAGCTTTAAAAACTATTACTTTCTGTTACACAATGAAAAGCTTTTAGAAAGACTGAATGTGATATAAATACGATATTTTGAAGCCAGTGCAAACCGGTACTTAAGAAAATGTCATTTTAGATTCTTTATGAAAGCTGAAACTAACACTGCTGCCAAGTAATGCTTTCTGAATCATGGAGACAGGAGGAACAATGCAAGTCACAACACTGAGCTCTGCAACTGCTGTCCTGTGCAAGTTCTGGCTTGATCCAGAGAAGCTCTTAAAGCTAAAACCTGAGAAAGACCTAATGCTCTCAGAATTTACCATTGGAATGGAAGGACAAGTCACCAAGGATGTCTTCTTGCTTGGCAGTGTCCACCACAAAGTCTTCAAAAGTAGTTTCAGCTGCTGGCCTAAAGCTCTTCAGAGACTCAGTAGCTTTCTGGATTCTGAAAACACAAAAGTAGGATAGCACAAGAAAAAAAAAAGACAATTGAAGTTGGACATTCCTTAAAGTAAAAATGCTAGGTTTTGTGTTACAGTGCACTCAGGATATGCTTTACCCTACATTTCCAGGGACCCCTGTGACTGGGATCAGATGAGCCTGGTCCTTTCCTTCCTGCTCTGATGGGGTTGGCGGAGAGCAAAAAGAGCCCTCCCTGTCCAGAGCCTAGATAAGGCCATGACCCTTTCTGTTCACCCTCTTTCCCCCCTCATCTCATGGGATAAAGAAGCTAGACAACCACATCGAGGGTAGAGACTCTTTTGAATCTTTGCCCATCTCCTGATGTTCCTCCCCTCAAGGCCTCATATCTCTGCTCGTCTAATAATTTAGGGGCTGAGAGAGGTAGGAGTGTCAGTTGGCCCCCAGCGTGGGTTTGCTAAAAGCCCACGCAGGAGCTGGAGCCCTTATTTTAGGGGTCTCAAAAGTTTTTTGGGAAAGTCAACTACCCGGTTCCTTCAGCTGCTTTTGAGTAGCTTTGAGTGACTGGGATGAGTTGGGACTTTGTCTGAGTGCCTCAGGTGAGCCGGCTGGAGCTGGGACCCCCGACGATTCCACACAGGACCGCACGGTCCACAGGATTAGTAAGAATCCCTTTGATCGTGTTTTCCCGGGAGCGCATCTAGCTGGGAGGGGTTACCATAGTGACCGTAGGAATCTGCCTGCGGGGCTAAGCTAGGACCAGCGCTTGGAACGGGCAGGCTGGGCATTGCAGTGGAGAAGCCACTCCGACCGAGAGAACCCGCGTTCCCGGGGTGGGGAAGCCACAGGAGGGGGTATCTAACCCTGGAACAGCAGCAGGGAAACCCCCATGCCCCAGGGGAGCCGAGAAAAAGAGCAGGAGCCACCCTGACGGTGCAGCAACCCCCCGCCCCCATTTCCCATGTTCTAAGACCGGGGAATACAAAAACCCGTGCTGTGTAAGAGTCTGGTGGTGGAGAGTCTACCAATACGATTAAAAAATGGGTGCAAAAGTATCAGTGGACTAAAAGAGCACATCAAAACACCTTAACAATATTTAAACCAATGTTACATTCCCAAATAAGCTTCTACTGCGTTTCGTATGCTGGTTAACAAAAGAACTACCAGATTTCACTGTGCAGGAAGTGAATTCAATCTCATCTTGGGACCAAATTGGATATTAACCTTAGAAGTTGAAAATGGTGAACATAAAGCTTCTCTATTTATTCTGATATTTTTACAAGCTCAAAAACAGATTTTAGAAGCCGAAAAAAGCATACAAACACAGACTAACAGTCCAAATAACCCTTTTTCCCCTTCGTATCCACCCCCCTGATACCCCAGCCCTCATATTGCCTTACCCACCCTCTATTTCCCTGTAACACCTGCTTCTTCTGAGAAATATAGTCTGGACTTCTCCAAAAGTGAAAGGTTCTCTTCCCAGAGCCCTGGGGATGTGGCAGGGTCTCTGAGACACATGCAGCAGCATAGTGGCAGCGGCCAAGTGCTCCAATCTTCTTCTCACAATCCTTTCCTCCTCCCAGCCCCCCACCCTCTTCCAGCCTCCAGCAGCACCACCCCACCCACCTTCTCAACGCCTCCCTCCAGGTTGCCACGGGAAAGGGGAAGGGGTCGATTACGACACAGTTCCCAGCGCCAGGGCCAGTCCCTGCACAGCCCCCAGCCCGGACCGTGCCGGGGGGCAACCGAGTCCATCCCACAGCCCCGGCAGCACGTGGGTTTCCCCCGCAGCACCGGCAGCCTGGGTAGGGGGGGGCGAGCTGCTTCTCACCGGGACCCAAGGGGTGGGGGGGAGAAACCCCCCTGCCTCTATGGACATTGGAAATGAATTCATGCCATCTGTAGCACCTGTTGTATACCTAGGTAGGAGAAATGGTTCCAGAGTTTATCAACCGCTACCTTCTAGAGACAAAACAGATTTGTAAAATACAGAGAGAATTTGGGAGATCAAGCGAGATTTTCAAAGGGATGATGAGGGCAACTTTGGCAACTTTTAATATTACTGATTTATTTAAATGTTTAGTAAGCCCTTCTGAATATGAGATATGGGAAAATAGATGGGAGTTGGCTTTTACAACAGTTTTACAGGAAATAAAACAAACACCCAGTGAGGCCAATGATAATGATGGTAACCCTATTACAATAGATCATCTATGCGGCACAGGTGACCAGCATTGTCTTAGACATCAAGGACACCCAATTTGTTTCTTCGAAATTCCATTGCACCATTGCACCCTGCAGATGCCCTGAGGTTTGCATTCTCAGTTCCCACCATCAGTTGAGAAGCCCCAGTGAAACGCTATCACTGGAAAGTTTTGCCCCAAGGTCTAAAATCAAGTCCTTTCATATGCCAACAATACGTAGCCTCGCTACTGTCTCTGGTACATGCAGAGAGAAAGGACACCATCATCCTTCACTACATCATGCTCGTGTGCGCCCCCAATAACTCTATATTCCAATACATGCTTGACCTAGTGATTGAGATTTTAACCTCTGCTGGATTTCAATTGCAGAAAAGCAAAGTTCAAAGGATGCCACCTTGGAGATACCTGGGTCTGGAGATCTCTGCAAGGACCATTGTCCCACATAAATTGGAGATCAATTGGAACCCCAGGACACTAGCAGACCTCCACTCATTATGTGGGTCTTTGAACTAGGTAAGGCCCTGGCTAGGCCTCACAAATGAGGATCTAGACCCTCTCTTCAACTTATTGAAGGGGAAGAGGGAGCTGGCCTCCACCAGGGAGCTGACCCCAGAGGCAAAGACAGCAATCGAAAAGGTACAGAAGGCCTTGTCAGAAAGGCAGGCACATCAGTGTGACCCAAACGTGCCTTTTCAGTTCATTGTTCTAGGGAAGCTGCCACACTTGCATGGGTTGATTTTCCAATGGATCAAGGGGCAGAAGGATCCACTCTTGATCATGGAGTGGGTTTTCCTCTCACACCAAAGATCCAAGACCATCACTAAGCCACAAGAGCTGATAGCAAAGCTGATTCAGAAGGCCAGGTTGAGACTGTGCAAATTAGCAGGGTGTGATTTTACATGTATTCACCTCCTAGTCAGGCTTTCTGAGGAGGGAAGGAACTCTCCTGAGAGACTGACCAAAAGGATGTCTGAGCATTTGCTCCAGAGCAGCACCAGTCTCCAATTATCTCTGGACAGCTACAGGGGACAAATATCAGTCCATGCCCCATCTACAAGTTGTTTAATGAGGAATTCCACCTTATTCCTTGAGAGAAAAGGAGTCGGAGACCACTCCATGCCCTCACAGTGTTCACAGATGCATCTGAGACTTCCCACAAGTCGGTGATGACTTGGAGAAATCCACAGACTCAGCATTGGGAAGCTGATGTCGAGCTTGTGGAGGGATCCCCCCAGGTGGCTGAACTGGCTGCAGTGGTAAGAGCTTTTGAGAAGTTCTCTGAGCCAATCAGCTTGGTGACAGACTCTGCCTATGTGGCAGGAGTAGTGTCCAGGGCGGAGCAGGCTGTGCTCAAAGAAATAGAGAATGAACATCTCTTCAGATTGCTCTCAAGGCTGATTTATTTAATGTCTCACCAAGAGCATCCATTCTTTGTGATGCATGTGAGGTCACACACTGATTTGCCAGGTGAGATTGCAGAGGGGAATCGTAAAGCAGACGCCCTTGCTGCACCAGTCGAAAAAGCACGTCTCCCTGATGTCTTCCAACAGGCAAAGCTGAGTCACCAGCATTACCATCACAATGTGCCAGGTCTGATCTGACAGTTCCAGCTAACAGGGAGTCAGGCTCGAGGCATTTTGACCAACTGTCCCGACTGCCAGCTCCAGGCCATGCCATCATTGGGCATGGGGGTAAACCCCAAGGGCCGTAGCAGCTGTGAGGTGTGGCAGACAGACATCACACACATTCAAAGCTTTGGTCACCTTGAATGCATTCATGTAAGCGTGGACACATTCTCAGGTGCAGTGTATGCCTCTGCTCATATAGGACAAAAGGCTGCTCATGCCAAAGAGCACCTAGTGCAAGCATTTTCAGTATTGGGGGTTCCAAAAACAATTAAAACAAATAATGGCCCAGTGTATGCATCCAAGGAGTTTCTGGAATTTCTCGAGCAGTGGGGAGTGGAACATAAGACTGGCATCTCCCACTCCCCCACAGGTCAAGCCGTGGTCAAGTGTGCACACCAGATACTCAAGCAGGTATTGGAAAGACAGAGCAGTTTGGCTCCATGGATGTCTCCACGGGAGAAGCTCTGCAAAGCCATGTTTACCATCAATTTTCTGAATTGTTCATTTGAAAACATGAGTCCACCAGTTGTACGTCACTTTAACAGTGGCAATCAGTTCAGATTGTCTCAGCGCCCACCGGTCTTGATCAGGGATCCAGAAACTTGGGAAACCAAAGGTCCCTATGAACTTGTGACCTGGGGTCGTGGCTATGCGTGTGTAGCTACTCCCTCAGGCCCTCGGTGGATTCCCCAGAAGTGGGTGAAACCTTTTGTCCCCAAGAATCCAGGTCAGATCGATGGGGATGAGAAGCAAGTAGCTGATGCTTCAAAGAGAAGACGCCACCAAATGGAAGAAGGAGAATTTTCCTAAGTGTGAATTCCTTCTGGCAGAAACAGAAACTTTAACATATTCTTAAAATGTTTGTTTTTCCCTTTTAGAGAAAACCTACCTCCCACTCAGCCCTGTGATGAACCCCATCCAAGCTGTCATCTCGCTAACGAAGAACAGTTCAAGGGTTGTGGATTCACAGGGTGGTGGACATCTATTGTTAGATCAATTTTGTTACTTCTTGTTATTCTGTTCCTTGTAACCTTGGCATTTAGGATTGTCTTGGTTTGACACGGAAAAAGAATCTTCTCGGAAGGAAGAGGTCAGTTTGGATATTGACACTTGGGGTGACCAATTGAGGGTGGACACACCTCTGAGAACACAGAGGGGTTAAAAGCAGAATTCCCAGGGGAACTCGCTCTCTTTGGTTCCGGTCAGGGTGCAGTGCAGGACTCTCCCCTGCCCGGCCCCTCGCTGGGTGGGGGAGGGGAAGGCCCATGGCCTGGCTGAGGTAAGGCTGAAGGGTGGAGGGACTGGAACCGGGCTGGCCCCTGCAGATGGAAGGGTGGAGAAATCTGGTACGTCTCCATTCCCCCCCAGAGCCTCTCTCTCTCGAAAGAGACAGCGACGGTTTGCCAGCAGTACCGCAGGGAAGGAGGAGAGCGGGGGGGCCCCAAGGCTGCAAGGTGCCAGCGTGGGAGCTGGACTGGAGATCGGGGCAGAGAGCCAGCCAGGGAGTCGGGACATTTAACCCTTCCTTGAGAAATGAAAGCTTTGTGAAGTTTTACTCCTCCTCGGCTTGAAAGAGAGGAAGAGAGACAGCCTGGGACCTGAGATGTCAGAAGGAGAAATTCTTTGTGGGAGGAGATGATGGAGTGTCTTCTGGCTGGACTTTTTCTTGTTAGCCATAGACTGAACTGATTTTCTCCTCCAAGAGAGAGACTGTATTTTAAGAGGATGTTGGTGAGCCAAGAGACCTGCTTCAGCAGCTGAGGAAAACACAGGAGTGGAGCGAGCAGAGAAAAGTTGGGGAGGTTTGTGGTGGTGCTCCCTGTCTTCAGAGAAGAAGAGAAGATCTCTGTTCCTGAGACCCTCGGCCCCAGAGGAGGAAGAAAATGGGGGGGACTGTGGTCCCAAAACATGAAAAACTGAACTGTTGTTTTTTGCCCTCTTGGCAGAGCATCCTTGAAAGGAAAAATCCTAAAAGCAGTCTTTCCATCCATGCATTGGTGGTGAGGGCACTGTGCATGGAAAGGCGAGGGTCACACTGGCAAACTTTTTTCTCCAGGCAGTGCCATGTGTGACATGGAAACACAAGGAGTGGCAGCTGTGTTTCCTAGGGGTCTATGGTGCAAGGGAGACTCCTCTCTCCCCTGATGGACTCAGTATAGATTATATTGAAGGGTGAACACTTGATGAAGGGTCCAAATTTGTCTCAGTGTGGTTTGTTGGAGTTGGGTGGTGGGAGGAGGAATGTTTTGATAGGTTTTCCTTTTGGAGTGTGTGTGTGGTTTTCTTTTTTTTTTCTTCATAGTAGTAGCTTAATGAAGTTTTTTTTCCCTTTGTTATTAAGCTTGGGCCTGCTCTGCTCTGTTTCCTGATCGCATTTCACAGCATTCAATTGAGAGGTTGCATTTTCATGGGGGCACTGGCATTGTGCCAGTGTCAAACTATGACAGGGATCCTGCATCACTTGATTTTCAAAGTTATCAAGTCAACCACATAGAGCTGACAAACCTAAGGAGGTCTGACTACACTGCCAACTGTAGGTGGTGGGAAACCCATACTCAGGGTTAAATTGAGCCCAGTGAATTCCTGTAACCTTGTTAAACAAATAAGGGGGAGGTGTTACAGTGCGCTCGGGCAATGCTTTTCCCCATTTCCAGGGACCTTCCAGATAAGCCTGGTCCTTTCCTTCCTGCCCTGACAGGGTGGGTGGAGAGCCAAAAGAGCCCTCCCTGTCCAGAGCCTAGGTAAGGCCATGACCCTCCCTGTTCACCCTCTTTCCCCCCTTATCTCATGGAATAAAGAAGCTGGACAACCACATCGGAGTGAGAGCCTCTTTTGTATCTTTGCCTATCTCCTGACATTCCTCCCCTCAAGGCCTCATATCTCTGGGCTAGCCTAATAATTTAGGGGCTGAGAGAGGTAGGAGCATCAGTTTTGCTTTAAAAAAAGTTCTGCTTTCATGTACTTACTGATGTCTCCCAGAAATTTTCTCTAGAATCTCTTAGAAAGATTCTCAAATGTAAAATTTAAAGGCTTTTTGTACATCAGTGTAAAGACAATGAACAGGTAGTCATTCAGTTGCTAAAGCATATAAACAATTTGGAGGATTATGTTCAAAGTACCAAACTGATGTGAGGCACTAGTAGAGAACACAAAGATCAAAGAGACTAAAGCCAGAAGAGACCTGTTAGATTAACTTGCAAATACTTGATAAAATCTCTGAGACAAGGAATTTGTCAGGGAGCTAAACAGACTATCCTCCCACTGCAGTCCCACTGAACAAGGCTAGGCATTGTGGCAGGACAAGAGCACTCCTCTTCTGAGTGTTGTTTCCTAATGTACACTCTAATGCAGAAATTCCAGCTGAACATGACCAGGAACATCTCCCAAGAATACAACTGCATGGACATCCTGGAACAGTACTTGCACCTCAAACAAGATATTTAAGATACCTGACATGAAGTTGTTTTGCTGTTTGAACGAAACAAGAGGGATCAGTTTCTTTCAGCACTTCTTGAGCATATCCTACAAGGCCATTATTTTCCAGGAGCCCTTGGTATTCTTCCACTTGTGTTTGCAATTTTTCCAGCCTTATATTCTTAGAAGTTTCAATTGCCCTAAGAGCTGCAGATTTCTTCTCTTCCAAGACATGGTATAATTTCTCAAAACTCTGAGATGCTTCTTGTTTAGCTCTTTCACTGTTGCACTAGGAGCAAACAAAAGACATTTCAGACAGATTCTGCATCACTGTGACTATACAGAAACATACTTAAGGTTGTTCAAGACATTACAGTAATCTAGTCATCCATTTGACAGATAAGACTAATGAGCTTTGTTATGCTATTCAGCACTGAAAATGAGATCAGCACATCACCTCAGCATTTGCTGTCTTTAACAGAGAATGAAGAGTAGGAAAGCATTCCTCTGATTATGCCTTGAGATATGCATTACATTTGTCTCTATAGCTCATGAAAAAGCACTGTAAAAACATGTCAGTCTCTGAAGTCTTCATGCCCAAGAGCTAGATGCTCTTCCACCTTCCCCAACCACCCTGACCTGAGGGTCCAGCCCAGCTTCTCATTTACACCCTCTGAACCATAGTGCCACCTCTAAATACTGTCCTGGATAAAAGGAACTGCAAAACACAGAGGCAGTCTGTAATCAAAACACATCAGTACTAGAAGCTTCTGACACTTCTGCCTTCATGTTTTTTGGCTTGTATGTGACTCTTCTGCAGGGAGATTTTGCCCTTAATTCTGAGTTTTTCAAGGTAAATAGGCAGCATACATACTGCACCATCATAAATACAGAAATGCCCTTACGCTTAGCCCACTTTGGTTAAGGTATCAAATAAGCTTAATTCTATTTCAATTTACAGCAGCACTCAAAATGAACTTCCCTTTGTTTGCTTCCCATACTGGCAGGACTAGGTTTTACCACATGTGATTTAGTCTACCACAAACTGTTCAAAAATTGTTTTACTACTTAACTGAAAAAATCAGAGTTAGAAACACCTCACTGAAAATAGTTTTGAATCCTTCCTGTGTCTGTAATAGGTCACGCCCAGACAACCTTCAAGCCACTCTTACCTCTGTTTCTTTCAGCAGCAGATCCAGCTGTGTGATGTGAGCTTTCACCTGGCTCTCCTTACTGATGAGATACTCAATATCTTTTGAAAGCTTCTCCTGTTGAAGTAAAACAGCCAGAATAAGGCATCTCAGAGAAAGTGACAACCAGCACAGGCAGGTCATCCAGCTAGTCCTCAGTTTATCTAGCTGAGCTATGAGCAGCAGTCCTGTGGAGAATTGTTTGGTGACCTGCAGTGACTGCAAAGCAACTGTGAGCGACACTGCTGGCACAGACTCTAAGGATCAGAGGTAACAGTGTCAGCTGGTTCCCGGTCACCCAGGAATCACCCTAAGACTGGGAAAAAGAGGCTTCAGGACATTAAACTTATGAGAAGGAGTTGATAGTTATTAACTCATTTGTAGTAAGAGTTGCTAGAAAAATGAGTAGCTCAAATCACAGATTTGTCCCTGTGCTTCCCTCGCTGCAAGAGTTAGCAGTTGTACAGGAAAAGCCTTGCAAACTGGTAAGGAGGCTAAAGAGCAGAAGCAGGCTAATCTGGTCTTTTTCTTTTTTTCATTTTTTTGCCTCCTGAGAGCAAGAGAGGAAGAAAAGGAAGAAGAGGAAGTAGGTGTGTCTTTAATAACAAACTGATATTTGCAAGTCTTCTCTGTTGTGTTTTGCTTAGGAAATTAACAGCTATGGAGCTTCAGAAACATAGAAAGATACATACACAAATATCAACAGATATTTCAGATGCAAATATGTAAGAAGCACTTCTCAAGTATCCTCTGCCACAAGCTACCTGAACACTTCTATTAAAAAAACTTGACTGTAAAGTTGATTAACTGCTCAAACATTCTGCATTGTCTGTACTGCTGTACAATTAGCTAAAATAAGATGACAGCACTTTTCTGGGGTTATGTTTCGAGCATCATAGCAAACAGTTTCGTTTCTAAAACATGCTTTATATCAAATTAATGATACATTAATGAATGCTGCACAACAACAGGACTCAAGACTAGTTCAGGGTCTCCTAAACACACATCCTGGCTTCTATCCAGTGGGAGTTTGCCCTCACATCAGAAGTACTCTTCTCCTTAAGGCCAGGTCCAATGATATTTTCTTTTACCTTAAGGGTTTTGTAGGCAGTGCTCATGGTTGTTACTCTATGGTTTGCATGACTTCCACCCAGTTTGCAAAGATGACAAACAGGCCTTCTGCAGATTTCACAGTACATATTTACTCTCTCCATTTCATGTTCTGGACACATCAAAATCTGTGGGATAAAAAAAAAAGAGCAGAGACAATACAGATGTACTTCCAAAAATGGAGGTTCTCAGCAAAAATCAAAACACCCAATGAACCCAAAGCAGCATATAACTTCATCAGTGAATATTTTATAGTCAGGTTATCTTCTACCTTTTATATCTGTCAGTGCCATTGAAAGACAGCAGATGAACATACAGTTTCACAAGGTTTACAGTAAGTAAGCCTCTAGCACTGTGTAGCCTCCATATAGCAATCAATCTTTTGCTAAACCCTGCCCATTTTGTTTGCAATGCATCCAGCACCCTACACTCCAGCCCAGATCTGTAAATACAATATTTAACACACCCAGCCTGTCAAACTTAACTATGCTCATGCCAGCATCTCTTGCAACAGCTATGAACTGTTTCTTAAAGCAAGAGCTGACATAATATTGTAGCAATTTAAGTCCAAGCTAGATTTTGATAAACCACATAGCCATTGCTCTTGGAGCTACGAATTGCAGCCACCATCTACAGCTACAGTCATTTTGAAGACAAAAGATGCCAGTGTTTCAGTCTTTCTGACTCCAATTGCAAGGTGCTCACACTGACTGCTACTTCCAGGATTAGCTCAAACAGCATTGCATGAAAGCTGGTTTGCTAAAAATCACCTTTCAAAAATGGAACTTGTTGAAATAAACACTCAAAGAGTTAAAAAAGTGCTGCTCAGGTCCAAGCTCAGGTAACACATTAAACCATATAAAGTATGTGTGTGTGTGTGTGTGTGAGTGTGTGTGTGTGTGTGTGTGTGTGTGTGTGTGTTGGTTAAAAAAAAAAAAATGCTTGCTTTGCCTCATTCTAGAGCACTGAAAGAAAACATGTAGCTCATCTATTGCATAGAAGTTACCAAAGAGAAGCTTTTGCAGAAGCTTTTCAGTTTCAATATGCCCCTGCACAAGAAAGGTCAGAAAAGGGCATAAATATAGGACTGTGAGTAGCATAAATATGGATACAAAAAGCTAAAACCTGAAACAAGCTTTCAAGTCTCAAATGTTATCTTAAAGTATGGTGAAAAGCCCAAAGGCACCAGTCTCAACAGTACCTTAAGACTATCATTAAACCAAATATGCAATTAGCAATCTCATTTGGATTGACTGCTGGATTTGGAAGGAAATAAAAAAGGGAAAAAAGGAAGCTGCCAAGAAAATCAGCTGTGCAAGCAAACATCTCCAAAAACTACAGTCAGTTAGTTTGTCTAAGTAAATTTTCCACAGCAGTGTACAGCCACACCTCACAGAAAATCCAAATTTTTATTCATCTCCTCATATAAGCAAGAATTACAGCCTGCAAGCAAGAGACAGCAGAGGTCAGCAGACTGCCTTGTCTTCTCTCAAAGTTCTAGAACAATCAGCCCAGTATGTTCTTCTCCCATCCCCACCACACACGCTTCAAAGTGGTCTCCAGCCTGGTTGTAAATTAAAGTGGTGACTGAGAACATTGGTTAGGAAATCAACAAATACTCCATGCTTTCAGTTCAAGTCTTAAAAATGCTGTGCAATGAAAAATGCACTTTTCTTTCTTTATATTAAGCTCAAACAGCCCTCAGAAAAGTTTCTGTAAGAGCACAGTAAAAGCTTATCGCAGTTGGCAAGTTTTTTAAAACAAGTAGACATATCTAAAGTTAACCACACTAAGCTTTTCTCCTTTTTTCCCCTCTTCCTGTCTTCACATATAATTAGAAATGCTAAATCACACATGCGCACACATATTCAATACATCAGTGACAGAATATTCTAAACCACTTCACCCCATTTTGCTCTGCTTCAAGAGAACTCAACTACTGACTTTTAATCCTGAATTCTGTGTGCATGTAGTGTAACAACACAGGGCACTTTTAGGAGCGTGCAGGGATCACAAGATGCCTTTGGTATTTTCCAATAGCAACGTTGCAACTGTGGGGGTTTAGATGCCATAGAAGAGAAGTTTTTAAGGAGCTTTATAGCATCTTAAAGCAAGAGCTAGAAGATAGGTTAAAGTTTGCATACTTTCTCATTTATCCAACAGAGAGACATTTCACACAATGTGTGTGCAAACACATTTGAAAGCATATGAAGCACATGCTCATTTTTAACTGGAATGAATGTTTTACACTCAAGGAAAACACCACCAAGATGTTCAATATCTCGCAGCCTGCTAACTTTAGAGGCTCAAATTTTTCCAGTCTCAGAAGGAAAGTACACCAGCAGTTAAGAGGTTCTTACACATAGCACATTCATCAAATTTACTTAATCATAATTAATCAGGACTCCCTGACCATCAGTATTTCTGGCACCTGCGGGATGTCCAGCAAGGAGGCACAGGCACACAGCATGTGCTGGGACATTAAGGCCATTATTGTGGTCCTTGGTTAGCAAGATAGCGTCTGTGACATGTACCATCTGTAATCTAACAAATTCAATAAGGCACTGCCAAGTACTGCACCATGCTCAGCATGAGACACAAAGGTAGTGGCATTTTGTTATCACTGTTTTGTCTGAATGCACTAACAGCAGTACCAGTGTATAAAGTAGAAATTTTGCAATAACGTTTTTATCTCTTCTGCTATAGATAAAAAAATAATGGTGTAATAACAATGGAGACCATAACTTCACCTTTTGCTCTTGTTAGATGCAAGGAAGGAGAGAAAGAATATGCTTGGTGATGGATTAAATTCAAGCACAACGTATCCAAAGGGGAAGTACCTAAAGGGGCATGGAAGAGGCCAGGTGTGCTGGGGTTTTTAAGTTTAACACACACAGGCATCCTCCCTAGGCAGTCCATTTTAGATGCTCAAGAGGAAGATGCCAAAAACACCAAGGGTGTGGATTCAATCCCTGTATGAATCATTCACTTAAAAGCTGAACTTGATGATCCTTGTGAGCCCCTTCCAAGTTAGAATATTCGGTTACTTGTGATCATTAAGCCTTAAAAAAGAAAAAAAAAAAAAGAAAATGAAAGAAAGACTCAAATCACAAGTAACACAATCCACTCCACAAAGTAAAAACCCTTATTTTTACAGGACTCTTCAAGTATGTTCTCAATATCCCGTTCAATGACAGCAAGGAGCAAAAGCTTGTGGTTCACTCAATAAATAACAGCAATTGTCAAGAAAGCAATCATGGTCCTAAAAAGCAACTATCAGACACAGACACTGATGTGTCTGCAGCTACAGGAGAATGTTGCAACCTGAATTCCGTAAGGACACTTACCTTGGGTCTGAAGTTGGTGGTTGGTCCTACGTATTCATGCTGGGCTTTCACAGTTCCCCAGGGATGGTGGATTTTGAAACATTCATTGCAGTAGCTTGCACTGCAGTCCATGCAGCTCTTTGTGGACTCCTGAGGTGGAGGTTTGCAGAAATCACACATAATAGCAATGGCTGCCCTGGCTGCCTGTCTGTACCTTTCCACAATGGTTTCCAGAGTGAAGTTGCGAAATAAGCCATTGATGCCACGCTCCCCGAGATCAACATCCCGCTGGCAACTCGGACAAGGAAACAGAGTCGATCTAGGAGTCAGTGAATTGCGTTTTCTGCCTGCGTAGACACCAAAACCCAGTTTAGGATGAGCATAAACCAAACTGGTTTAGATTTTAAAAGAAGCACAGGAATTTACAAACCAATTCCAGACTGCAGCACATCGTCCAAACCAGTACAACACCAATTCATATGCGGTCTGCCAAGCCAAAGAGAATACAATTGCCCTGACAAGGTAGTGTAAAGTCTGACTCCAAGGAATATTACAAACTACTACTAGAAAACTTAATTTTATGTTAAGATAAATTTAGCTCTTCCAATTACATTTTCTTTATCTAGTTTTGGATGCACTCAAGCTGTAACCTTTTGAAACAATAAACAAAAAACTTTCTGGAAGCCAAGTGGTTTTAGACTAACTAGTTACCTGTATAGAGAGCAACAGCTTCCTAACACATTGAAGTGAAAGATGCTTACTCCCAGAGCAACAGAAATACATAGCCCACCTTGAGCTCCTTGAAATTTGTTTTGGCTGAGTTCAAACTTACTTTCCTCATCCCAAGAGGCATCATAAAAAAAAAAAACCCAGGAAAACAAGGGAACAGTATGACATCTGTCTCAAATCATTTAGCCAAATAATTTAGTCAAAAAATGCTTAGGCTCACTTGGGCCCTCCTGAAAGGCCTCAGTAGAGGAGGGCTGCTAAATGAGCCCTACACACCAAAGGGGAATCTGAGGTAGTTTATCTTCAGGCTACTCTACTCTGAACTGAGGAACCACAGATCTCCACAGGGATGTTAAACAGCATATATCTACCTCTGTTAATTCCTGAAGAGGGAGCTGCAGAGAAGCTGCACTCCTACCAAACAGCTACACACAAATTTCCCCTTCTCCAAAGTAAAATCACATGCTCAAGAAAAGCCACTAACTTAAGAGCCTTTTGAGTCTGTAAGGAGATGGCTCACACAAACTCACAGGTTATTCACAACGTAATATTCCTGAGGTTATCAAACCAGGAGTGCATCCTGTTCACTCATGAACCCACAGGCTGCAACTACCAGACAGAATCCTTTATGTATTTCAAAAGCAGACCAAGCTAGTCTTTAGGCTTAACTTGTATTCTCCCAGCGTCTCCTTACAAAGAAAAAACAAAAACCCCATATTCTGCAGTGCTGGTGCATGGCTTTAAGATCTCTTTGAGAGCATTGCACACTGGTGTAACCAACTGTCCTGATTTCATCTGGGTTAGAGATCATTTTCTTAGTAGCTGGTACAGCGCTGTGGTTTGGATTCAGTATCAGGTTATTATGCACTGATGTTTTGGCTGTTGCTAAGGAGTGCTTAACCTAAATCCAGGACTTTCCAGTTTTCCATGCTTCACCAGAGAGCAGGTGCATGAAAAGCCGGGAAGGAAAACAGCCAGGACAGCTGACCCAAACAGCCAAAGGGATATTCCAAACCATAACCTGTCATGTCCAGAACATAAACTAGGGGCAGTCAGGCGTGACAGGGTGGGCACTTGTATTGTGCATCTCTTGTTTCTCTTCGATTTTATTCTTCTCTCTCCTTTGTATTACCATTTTTTAATTACTGTTATCCCTCCAATATAACCTCCAGTATATAATTAACTCTATTCCAGCTGAAACCAGGACACTAATAAATTTGTAAATGGAGGTATGACTTAAAGCTGAATTCTTAGTGTTGAAATTGGCTCTTCTTCAGAAAGGGAAATTTGTTCTTCTCTGTATTTAATCAGTATTTTCCCATCAAAATTGCTAATGCTATATTTCTTCTTGAAGTGTCCTGTCATGCTACCCAAAATACACTTGCCTTGAGCTGCTCTCCTGTTGCTTCTCCACCTAAGAATCCAAATGCCCTTTCCAGTCTCTTCAAATAAAACAACAAACCAACACTCCTATAAGCAATCAATTCCTTTAAAAATTTTTGAAATTTAACCTGTGGTAGTTATGCATGACTGTCAGCTAAGAAGTCACAATCAGAGCATGAATAAGTGTGCATGCACTGACAGTCTCTCATCCAGTTTAGTCTCATGCCTTTCTGTAAGAAGTGAGCAGAAAAACTGGGCTGCATTTACAGAACAGGATGGGTGACACAAGGCACAGGTATGCAACCCTCTACCTAAGGGAGAAGAGATTGTTGCCTGATTTCACTTTTTCTTCATATTTACTTGAAATTAATTAATTACTGCACATCCTTCAGTATCTACAACTTGGCATACACAGCAACACACACATGCAAGGTACAGCATCAACAGTGAAACACAAACTGTATTTCCAGTGTATGCTCCAAGCTAGCACTGCACACAGGAACACAGAGAAACCTTCTACACAGACTTCTACAATGTCCTACACAAAAAATTACTTCACATGCAGTGCCATGCAGACAACAGCTACAAAAAGTGATCTAGAATACACACATTCACTGAAACTAAGAAAATAATCATACAATGCAGCACATATCGGGACTGCCTACAAGTAGTATGCTAGAGCAGAGAGCAAAAATGACAAAAAAAAGATAACACTGAAAAAAAAAACATGGTGCAGTGGTCAAGTTTAATAATACAATCTGAAATTCATATCCATCCCAATGGAGGCCTTTCATTCTGCCTGTGGTGGACAGAAATGAGATTGTCATCATGAGCCATGCTCTGCAAAAACTGGTGACATTATTTATGGAAAGCAATCCAGTGTCAAGGAAGTCCTGCACACCTTCAGATGTCTCATCCCTTTTTATTGACAGCACTCTCAGAATCTAGGTTTGGGTGTTTTCCTGTTTTAAATCCTGGAAATTTATTTGCTAAGCTATCTGGCATGTTCTGCCACTTCTATACTCAAAAGTAAGGAGATACATCCTCTTTTTGCCTAGTGAGTGTTAAAATATTAACGCTGTGGTCTGCTTTCTGCTTAAAGGATTTCTACACTCATATTTTAAGAAGAAAGCACTGATGAAGTAATTAATTACTTTGGACACTGTCTTTCCTATCTGTATTGTGTCCAATTTGCTGAAACTAAATTCTGGTTATATTAAAAAAAAAATCCAAACAAACAAAAAGCACATTAAAAAACCCAAAGCAAAAAACCCCTTGGATTTTGTGGATGTATTTAGATATGCATCTCAGAGAAACTTAGCTCCTACACACTTTCTCTTTTACACTTTACCAATTCAGTTTACAACAGGCAAATATGTATTTTGTGAAATACTAGAAATCATCACATGAAATTTTCCACTGTGATTTGTAAACTGATTGCTCCACTTGCAATAAGTTGCTCAATCAGTTACAAAAAAAAATCACAACATATACTCAGACACACAAATATTACCATAGAGATTGCAAAGATGCAAGTCAAAAAGCAATTTTAAGTATTGTCCTTTAAAGACAATGTTTAAAAGTCTTCTTCCTAAGGACAGGTACTAACACTTAAAATGTTGACAAGTCCAAGGTGCAGTGAATGGTTTGCAAAGGGATAAGACATCTTAAAGTTGTGTTTTTCAAGTAAACAGTATTACCAGAATTCTATGGTTGTGGAAGACATGGACATTAAATGTGTGGAAGTTTAATAAAAAAAGATTTAAAAGTCAACTGGATTCTCTTGCAATGTTGGGGTTTTTTTTTAAATAGAAATGTATATTGCCTCCACATAACTTAGTTAATGTTTTTGGATGGGCTTTTAGGGGGAAGAAAAAAGGGAGGGGGAAAAGGGGGATAGGGATAGCAAGGGGAAGGGGTAAAGAGGGAGGGAAGGGGGAACGGGGAGAAGGGAAAGGCTTCATAATAGAAGCCAGCTGAGCTAAAATGTTACTTTCAGATACTTTAGTCTTTCACAAATCAAAAGAGCTTCCTGCAAAAAGAGCAGACGTGGACAGCTTTCCAAGAGGTCTGATGGTATGGTACGCTATCTTTGTTTTATGCCACTTTCAGCCTTCAACTGAGGTAATTAAACTTCCTCTTCTGATCTGCTGCTTTGTCCTCCACTGAGTGTGAAATTCAGATTTGTGTTTCGCTCAGTTCACATCTTTCTTGAAGGACACCATATTTTATGGATTACTCATGTGTCTGCCAGTACTGTGGCAACAAGGAATTTGGGGACTTTTTCTCCCATTTTTGACCAACTATTAAATTTTTAAAAATGTAATCAGTATTTAAAAAGTCCACATAGTGGCTGAGCTGCTCAGACAAGCTTAATTTTGGAAAAGAGATTTAATTAAAAGACTGACTATCCTTCAATCTGATTGTGTCACTAGACATGCCAAATATTACAAGTCTAAGTGTAAAATGTTTCATTTTCCTCACATATTCATGTGCTGTGATAAACTGTGAGATTCAGAACTACCTATTCATACCAACATGGTGCAAATTTCAATCAAATTAAGCAGGCTTAAATACAATAATGAACTGATATTACATTCCATTTAGCAGCGATGGCCAAACATGACCTGTAAACCTAAGGAAGATCAATCCAATAATCACACTTCATTACCAGTAAGACAGCAGTTTCATTGAAACTTGAGCACGTAAACTCCTGAAAATTAAAAAGCAGGGGGTGGAGGAGATGGTATGGTGATTGCTGGGGTTCTGTGTGGATTTTTGTACCCACCAATGTATATTCAGTCATATACACACAAGCTAAAAAATATAATCCAGCCCTTAACTGAATTTCAGTCCAGTTGACCTTTAAATCAGTCTTGCACAGAAAGCTGTCCTTATAGAACTTCTTTGCTGTACCTTTGCTCACTGCAAAATAATTTTTGTGGACTTGACCACTGACAAAAAGCTATATGCTAATCAACAATATTTAACTCGAGATCTAAATGCTAGACTATCTCTAGCCAACACAAAAAGTGAAGCATTTCTACCTCTGCACCCAAAAGACCTCCTCTGTGAGGCTGTGAACAATGAACAGAGAGCTATTTAGACATCAAAAAAATGAGATATACCATTGGTTTACAATGGTTCAAATGAAAAGCACCAACTCTTTTCTCTCCTGTGGCTGTTAAACTCCTGCAGGATTGAATGGCAAGAATGTTTAATTTCCTAGGCATATCAAAAAACAGCAAGATTTAAGCAGAACACGAAAAGGGAGAAAGAACACATTGGGGGGGGAGTGGCACAGGGAGAGATATTTCAAACATTTGCACAAGTGTCAATATAACCACATTACATGCTTTAATTGCAGCAACACTGTAATTACAGTAATATTAGAGATAATTGAACAGTAGTAAGAAATACCCATCATTTTCATGTTATATACAGTAAGACCTTGTTAATTAAAAAATATTTTAAATACAGTACAAACACAGGAATATTCTTAACCCAACACACTGCTTTTTAAGCAGCACATACACTCCATTTCAACGAGTTCTGTCGTTTTTACATTAAGATAAACTGTACTTGTAAATGCAAGCTGTGTGTGCACAACAAATACAGAACATGACCAAATACATACCAGCTCTTCTGGCATACCAAGAATTTAAATGCCAACCCATTTAAAATAGATTATATTCCTTATGAAGACATCAGGGATTCTTTAAGTGAGGAAAAAAACCAAAAAACCATAATGGGAAGAAGGTGTCATATGCATTTTGAAATGTGACACTAAGGTCTTCACACATGCCCTGCACAAGCCTCCCAGAAGTTCCAGCGGGTTTTTGTTATGCATGTGAGACCCCACTTTGGATGTTTTCCTTCCATTTTCTCTCTTATGGAGCTGTTTTCTTGCAAATTTCCCACAAAGCAAATTTAGCAAGGAAATGCACAGTATGTGTACTTCAGATGCAAGACAACAACTATGCAAATGTAAATTGCAAGCTGGCAACCATTGCTGGTACCAAACTGGTCTGAGAGCAAATCTCACACTTGATATAGCAATGGAGCTACAATGCTTGTAACATTAGAAGCAAAGACAGTATAATCTGAATTTAAACATCTATTCTTTAATGCTTCCATTTCCATGTGCTTTTCACTCTGTAAATTTGAACTGAGATGATAATTTTCCTGTGATGTGCATCTGCCCAATGCTCTTTGAGGTGAGAGGGGGGAAGCTCATTATTTCCAATTCTCAACCCTCTCTTGCTAGTCATCAAGCAGGTCTTTAGGCAAGCAATCACCTCTCTGTTAGCAGGTCAGATGAGGAGATATAGTCCCATCAGTTTGCTGAGACAGTGGCAGACCAAAGTGGATTTAAAGATTTACAACTCCTGCAATAACTTGTGTACATGTATCTCTGGACAGGGTGGTGGCGGCAGGAGGAGCACCAAGAACTAGTGGCTTTTTGCTTAACAAACAGATTTGAAAGAGTACCAGTACTAACAATTCAGTACTAAACAAAAAGAAGCTAGTGAAATTGCACATTTGATCTGTGAAAACAGGGAAGGATGAATTTTAGTAGTAAGAAATGTAAGAGCTTTAGAGTTTGTCTTAGTTGGTAACTCTTCCAGAGCACAGAGAAGTGTTGTTTTAAAGTGGATAATTATGTCAGAAGAAAGCCTGAAAGCCAAGATAAGATATCTTTCAAGAAATAAAGCATGCACAAAGCACTTTCAGTGCATCTGTAGGAGAGCAGACCAACTCATCCATGGATTACAAAGAATCTTTCTAGCACAATACCTCAAAGAGCATGAGGAGTCCTAAAGCTAAGACTCCTTAAATCTTCAAGCAGACCACAACGAAGGAGGCTGCTAGGGCTGTCTGCTTACAGTCATCTCCCCTCCAAACCTGCAACTGTGCAATAATCATAACCAATGGAACACTATTTACTGTATGCATAATGAAGTGGGCAGGACAAAACTAGCTTGCAAAGTCTAAAGTGGCTCAGAAGGAAGTCAGAACTACTGCATTGGGGCTGGCTGAAACCAGAGCAAACCACTGGCAGGCAATGAAATCACCAAAATCTACATCTCCATGCTACTGAACATGATGCTACTACATTGCCATGTAACTGAAATACAGAAATAAACAAGCACAATGGTTATAAAGATTTATAGAATGCCACAAAGACTAATCTATTATAGACGAAACAGAGTGCATTGTCCTTAAAAATATTCCCATTGTTCTTGACACAAAATTAACAAGAGTAGCACTATCCCTAAATCATCTCTATAACCGCATAAGGAGTACCATGAAGACATTTTACCAATGCAGACCCCATTCAGCTGAAGCCAGTCTAATAGTAAAATTAGGAAAACATGCACAATCTCTGATACATACCTGATCTATTAATCCTGTCAATTCTGTCCATGCTAGAAGCAGAGATTCTAATCCGAGGGCTACTCTGATTAGAGGATTCAGAGCCTCCATCAGCAAAGGAGTCTTCAAATGCAAAAAGTATTTCTTTCACACATTTGTGACAGACATTGTGCTGGCAGGGAATGATCAGCGGATGGGTAAACAATTCTTTGCATGCTGGGCAGATAAGCTCTCTTTCAATACCCTTAATGGCAACCTTCATGATAGAAAGAGGGAGAAACAAGTGTAAGTGCAGGAAAACACGAGCCACCAAGACTTATTGCACTGCTCTAAGTCACCAAACCACAGCTCTGCAGAAAAAAGGCACACAATTTTATCTGGCTAAAACAAATATCAATTAACATTTATGAAAGCACTGACAGCATTCATTTCAACTTAAGTGAACATTGCCACTAGGCAAACAGTTCATCTTTAGGTCATGTCTGCATTGCAGGGGAGGAAAGGAGGGGAGTAGTCTTAATTCCACTCAAGGAGCTGGTGAAATGCAACCGAACGCAACCATACTTCTTAACAATAGCAGTCCATATGTTTAGCTTGCTTACTGGCTTACAAAGAGGGAGCAGGGGAAAGAAAAAAAAAAAAAAAACAACGAAATTAAGTGTCAGACTGGTTAAACCACAGGCTCTCCTGACGCGTAATTGGCGTTTATGGGCTGAAACTCTCTTGACTTCATTAAGGTAATAGTTCCGAGTCAGGAACATCATTTATTTATTTATGCGTTTATGTATGTGTTTCTTTACGCCTTTTACCTGGCGCACAAAGGGCCGCCTGTGGATCGGTGCGGCTCCTCGGCAAGTCGGTGCCGGCGCGCCCCGCCGAGCCCCGGGCGGGCTCGGGCAGCGGCAGCGCCGCTCCGCCCGGCGCCCTGCGGAGCGCGCTCCCCTCCGCGCCCCTCGGAGCTCCCTGCCTGCCGTCCCGGCTCCGCGCGGGGACGAACCTGCGGGCGCACGTCCGCCGGGCTGACAGCCGGACAGACAGACAGGCACACACACACACCCTACAGCCCCCCGCAGCACGAAGGAACGCCGCACTCCGCCCCGGCGGCCGCGCCCCGCCGGCTCCCCCCGCGCTCACCGGGCTCTCCAGCCGATCGCCCTCCATCTCCGCAACTCTTCCTCCTCCTCCTCCTCCTCCTCCTGCGCCG
>QUSF01000063.1:448858-465749 GCA_003676055.1 Chloebia gouldiae
GGGCGGGCGCGGGGCAGCGCGGGCGGGGCGGGGCGGGCGCGCCCGCGGACGCCGCCGCGCCGCGGAGCTGTCCAGCCGCCCCCGCCGCGCAGCTGCCCGCGGAGCGCCGGCTCTCGGGCTCCGCTATTGTTCCGCGGCTTTTCTTTCGCCGGAAATACCGCAAGTCCCGGCGGCCCGGGAGTATTGAGTGCTTTCCCGCTCCTGCCATTGATCATGTCTCATGGTACCCGTGGGATGGAATCACTGAGTCGTGGAACGGTTTGGGTTGGAAGGCACCTTGAAGATCACGGAATCGCAGATTGAATCAATCAGGTTGGAAAGACCTCTGAGACCATCGAGTCCACTCTGTGTCCTAGAGCCATCCTATCAACTGGACCTTGCCACTAAAAGCCACATCCGGTCTTTCCTGAAATACCTTCACCACCTCCATGGGCTTTGAAGAAATTCTTTTTCATGTCCAGCCTAAATTTCCCCTGATGCAGCTTTGGATAGTGTCCTCTCATCCTAAACATCTAATGCCCCACACTGTTGCCAGGATCACCTTCCAGAAGAACAGATTGCTCAAGCCTTCTTCAACTCGGCCTTACTCTCGGTTTGGAGCATCCACAGCTTCTCAGGGCAACTTGCGCCAGTGTTTCATTGCCCTCTCAGTGAAGAATTTCATCCTAATATATAATCTAAACCTGCCCTCTTTAAGTTTAAATTCATTACCCCTTTTTACATTACCTGGCCATAAAATAACTCCCTCTCCCTCTTTTTCATAAGCCCCCTTTAAATACTGAAAGACCACAATGAAGTCCTCATGGAACCTTCTCCATGCCCAACAGTCTCAACTCTCTCACCATGTCTCAGCATAGGAGAGGTGCTACAGCCATCTGATCATTTTTATGGACTCTTTTGGACTCACTCCAACAGATCTGCGTCTGTCTTGTGCTGAGAATCGCAGACCTGGATGCAATACTCCAGGTGGATAGAGTAAGGGCAGAGTAGAGGGGGATAATCTCCTCCCTCAGGCTGCTGGCCACACTTCTTTTGATGCAGCCCAGGATACAATTGGCTCTCTGGGCTGCCAGTGCACCCTGTTGCCACATATCCAGCTTTTCATCCCTGAGAACCCCCAAGTCCTTCCCCTCAGAGCTGCTCTCAATGACTCCTTCTCCCAGTCTGTTCTCACGTTTGGAATTGCCTAGATCCAGGTGCAGCTCTGCACTTGCACTTGCTGGACTTCATAAGATTCTCATGGGCGCACTTCTCTGGTTTGTCCAGGTCCCCCTGGAAGGCATCCCTTCCATCTTTTGTGCCATCTGCACTGCTCAGCTTTGTGCCATCTGCAGATCTGCTGAGGGTGCTCTGGATCTCACTGGCCATGACATTTATAAAGATACTGAAGAGCACCAGTCCCAAGAAACCACTCATCCCTGGCCTTCACCTGGATACAGAGCCATTGACCACAACTCTGTGGCCAGTTCCTTATCTACGGAATAGTTCATCAATCAAATGCATGTCTCTCCAATTTGGAGATAAGAATGTCATGTGGGACTGTGTCAAAAACCTTACAGAGGTTATCTCTTGGTCTTGCATTGTCAACTTCTGCAGTCATCCCGTCACAGAAGGTGACCAGTTTTGTCAGGCACAATTTGCCATTATTGAAGCGGTGCTGGCTTCTCAGACCACCTCCTGGTTTTTCATGTGCCTTAACAATTTTACATGAGGACCTGTCCCATGATCATCCCAGGCACTAAGGTAATTACCCAGACCTTCCTTCATCCCCTAATTAAAAATAGGTATGGTGTTTCCCCTTTTCCAGCCACTGAGGACTTTGCTTGACTGCCATGAGTTCTCAAATATCATGCAGGAGGCATGCACCAGGCAGCTTTTGTGGCAGCTAGGATGAAAAAGAGATGGGGAAGTGGTTATAATGGCGAGCATCTCCTACCCTTCCCTTACAGCATGTTTCCATTGGAACAGGGGTAGTAAATACCCTTTTCACTATCCACTAGAACAAACAAAAAACACTTTTCAATTCCCAGCACTTTCACTTTTGGCAAGGGTGCAGACACAGCCATTGCAGTGGCTAAGGGAGAAAGAACCAGTTAGCAAGCTTTGAGTAAAAGCATGCACTGTCCTCACATTACACAGTAGAAGGAGGTTTAATTAATTAAAATACATGCAGCCTGGGTTATGTGAATGATGAAACGTTGTCAGTTGGACAAACACCAGATGTGACCTACTGTTCTATTTGAAGAAAAACATCAGGATAAGAAGTTCCCTTTTCCTCTGAAAACCACTTTTCATATGAGTCAATAAAACAAACACTGTTGAAATTACTTACTTGGGCATTATTTACACCTGGGTTTCAGTGGCCTGGATGTGAAACTTGAATGATCAGAAATCATGAAAACAGAGGTGATTTTTTTATGTGTCCAGTACAACAAAGAAGAACTTTCTACAGAAGACTTATAAAGATATTATTTAGCATTTACTTTACTAACCAGTGTCATAAAAATACAGAGTGCTCTGGTTGAAGTTATTCTGATAGTATCAGTAGATGGACAGTATGTATATTCAAACTGAAACATATCACTTAAATGGGCGTGGGGCGAACAGGTTGGTAAGGTCATATGTTGTTAGCCTTCCAACTGTGTTTTGAATAATGATTTGCAAGCCTCTGAATATGGATATTATCTCTTACCCACCTCTGCTATTCCTCAGCTTTCCTGATTCCTGCTTTCCTTACAGGCAGGAGGCTTTTAATAAGCCCTTGTCTGCACTAGCACACTACCCACCGCTGATGCTGGGTTGTGGTTGATGCAGGGCCAAATAAACAATCAGCTTCAGACTAGAACAAAGACCCCTGGGCTCTAAGGCTGCCTTTGAAAAGGTAGGAAGAAATTTTGTCTTTGGTAGCTATGCAAGGAAAACCATTCTGTGCTCTATGCCAAAAGTGTGGATGCTAGCACAGGTGTGTGCTGCTAGTGCAGACAAACATGGAGCACACATTTTCCCCTGTCCTCCTGAAGTCTTCACATGCACCACAGGGCCAGCTACTGTTACTGCCAGAACTTGTGAATGATTCTTTGTTCAATCTCTTAATAAATCATTAAGGTATTATCTTGTTTCTATACGTTTTTGTTCTGGCTGCAGGGTAGTTTAGAGCAAGATTTTAATTACCACCTACATCACATAAAGATATGGAAGAAGATATCCTTGAAGGTCTCCAAAGGGTAAAACTCCCTCTTCTGCACTCACACCTTTTTACTAGTCTTTTGATCCTCCCCAGCTCAGGACTACTAAATTTGAATTGCCAAAATTCTCATTAGCTTCAAGTACTGGGAGGAAAAGGCAACAGCTAGGAAATACTGATACAATAAAAAGATGAGAGCACAAACCAGCATCAGAACATACTTCTGTCCTTAGCTTCTGAAAAGGGTATTAATAAGATTAGCATGACTACAAAAGTCAGACCTACTCTTCTCCTTCATTTCTAGCCAAAGATGTGGATCAATTGGACACCCGTTCTGCTCACAAGGGACTCATTTTGCATGGAGTAATGCCTGGGTTGTGTTTAAGTAGCTCTACACATCCTTCAAAATTCAGCCCTGTTTCTTTGGCAGACAGGGTCTGACCAGGATTTACAGCATGCCCTGCACTCCCAAGACAGCAGAAGAAAACAGTAACTAGGATGGGTGGGCATTACCATCCTCTTTCCCCCTCCCACCTCAGGTTAAATATGCTTATTAATTTAATAATTGATATGCAGAAATCTCCTGAGTGCTCATTTGCATTAACTATCAAGATAGTTTCAAGAAGGATGCAGCACTGCTTTCCAGCAAGCTGTAAAAATCCTACACTTGTTAAACAGTGCAACTGAAGTCCTACTGCAGGGAAAAAAACATAAGCCTGTCTCAAAGCACCAGAAAGGTTCTGCCAACACCTCCCCTCTCTTCAGTAGGTCTGCAAACCAAAGCTTTACAAGACATTTATTTTCATGCTCTTTTTGCAACCACAGCTTGAGACTGAAGCAGTTTCCTGCTGGTCTGACTTCCTCTGACTGAAAATATTAGAGCCAATGCATCACAGTGGAGATATGCAGGATGAGAATAGAATTTTTCCTGAGCTAGTATGACTGACCTGGAGACTGAGCTATCGTACAAACATTTTTTGTCCCTGTGCAATGTGTTTTCTTCCAGGATGAATTCAGAGGGGTGTTAGCCCTCATCCTCCTCTCTGTAAATTGTCAGTGATGCTATTTACTTCCCTATTTACTTATTTTCTCCTGAACAGTTGAATCTAATTAAGATGATTTTTACCCACAGGATTCTTCCAGTCATGCAGGATAAAAAATAAGGCAGCAATAAGACAAGAATTTATGCTGCCTGAGAGATATGTGCCTGTTTTGGCTCAGGAATAGAGGCTCAGTTTTGTCTTCACAATGGCTGCCCTTCAGCAGCGTGACCTTGAAGAGCTAGCTAAGATCTGTAGACCTTGGGTGTTTCAAAGTGAACGTAACTGTGGCCTGAGGATCTCATCATAAAAAAAAAAAAAAAAAAAAAAAAAAAAATTATCAGTCCCTAATCCCTTGGTTCAGGGTTGTTTGTCTTCTCTGCAGAGGAGTGCTGCAGGTCCATAATCCTCAAGGCTGGGCAGGTTTCCTAACAGATCCCATAACCTGATCAGCAGGACTGGACAAGTTCAGAAGGTCCCGTGTGCCACTGCTATGCACAGAGCACTGAGTCAATAAACACAGCAAATAGCTTTGGGTAGGATTTGTAGCTAGCATGTTTCAAAGTATGCTAAACTGATTCAGTGTGTCTTTACTTTTTACTTACTGCCAAATGTACAGTACTCTGCTTCAGTTCCAGGACACCTGGAAAGCAGCAGAGAATCCAAGGAGCAGCTACATACAAGTCTACACAGAGGAGTCTGTTCTTTCCCTCCATATATTGCAATCACTTGATTGCCAAGCAAATGGAAGAAATCTAATGAAAAAGCTTTCCAAAAATACAAGACATTCAAATCAAAATATCTTCCACCTCTGAATTAAGGGAGAGTCCTACCTCTAAAGAAATTATTACTGTTTAGCAGAAAGAAAGTGTAAGGTTATTTTGAAAAGGATTTAGAATACAAACCATTTACCTGAAAAAAAAATTACAAGAAAATCAGTCATAGGCTCAGTTTCTGACACCATAAAGATATGATACAATAAATAGTACAGTACACATGGAACACATGGGTGAAACTGAGTGGAAATTTAACAGGGTAGAAATCCGTTTTGGATTTAGGTGAAATGTGGTGTTTTGAAGTCTGATAACTCTGCTGTGCTCAAGGCTCCCTGTTCTCACAAAAAGCTTGTGCTCACAAAAGTTTCATTCCGTTTTCACAAGGAAAAGAATGCAAATTCGAAGATAATGACACCCCCTTGAACTTTGAAAGACAAGAACCTAAAGCTGAGGCTGCAAGAGATGGGCAAGACGACCAGAGAGTTCTCTCTGTACAAGAACTGATAAGGACTAATTGCAAGTTGTAATGCAAAACCAGTAAAATTAATATGCATAAACCTATTGTGAAACTCCATGCATATGTACAAGTAAGGGGAATAATAAAAGGTTTGGGAATTCTCAGGGGAGCACATGTTCTTTAAGGGGAGACAATCCCCACTTGCACCCAGCGCTAAAATAAACATACCAACTTTACAACTTTTACAAGTTGTGGAGTAAGTTTTTTTTTTTCCCTGCAAATCACGGGGAGCTTCTCTCCTTCACTTCAGACTGTAGATATCTCTGTCACAGAAGACAAAGCTGGCAACTCACCCTTGCCATGTCACATCCCATGTGCTTCTAGGTGCTTCAGGGAAACTGTTGGAGTGATGAGAACATGCCTAAGATGTGGAAACACACTTCTGTCACACAGGCTGACTAACACAGCCAAGTAACTGATTAAAAGCTGTGAAGACAGGCAAATTGGATTTTAACTGCTCTTGATTGTTAGATTTCAAACTCAGACCCCTCTGAAGTATCTAACTTAATGCTTCTGCCTGACTGAACTCCAAGTTATCTTTACATACACTTTAACTCCAAGTTATCTTTATATACAACCAGAGTCACTACTTTGTGCAGATACCCCTCACAATATACGTATATTCTGGCATGTTTTTGAATATTCTATAAAAGGAAGAAAATTGCTGTTAGAAGAAAATTCTCCTCATAGGAACCCAAACCCCAAAGAAGGACTTTCCTGCACACAAGCACGAAATACGTAAAGCCTTATCTTCTTTAGCATGAGGAGCAGAGCTCCAGTTTGGCTGAGTCAGTCAGCCCAGAGCCACCTGCCAGCCACCACAGCAACTAGCAAATGTTGCCTTTCTCCTCTCCAGCTCCTTATTGTGATTTCAGTTTGAAACCCTGCTCTACCTCTTTTTGTCACCTGGATAACAGCTGAAATGCTACCACAAGAGAATCTTATATGAATCATTACATGAAACCAGGCAGAAAGCAGGTCCAGAAATCAGTGTCACATGCAGTTTGCAGGTAGAGAGCAGGCAGAACTTGAAACGCTCTTAAAATTATTTTTATATATTTCTCATGTTCATATCATATGGGGTTTAGGGCTTGTTTTCAGTAGTGTCTATTTCTCTAAATGTTTTTTCTAGAGAATAGCATTTAAAGCTGTTTCTTATAAACCACAAACTGTCAGTTTCTGCAAACCATGTGGAGAGTAGGAATAGATGGCAAAACAAAGGGAACAAGTAAGAAAAAAAGAGAGTGATGACCTTGATTAAAAAACAGAGCATGCAAAAATCTTTATTTCAATTGAATAAGGGGTCTCAGGGACAGTGGTGTTGGTTTCTCTCTGAAACTCCCATTGGTTTATATCAGCTTATTGATTGTATTCTCCTTACAGAAAAATGCTCAAGAATGGTTTTACGGAACAGATGGCAAGTATTGGTATAATTTAGCCCATCAGATATGATTGTTTCTTTACAATATCTAACAATTCTTTGGAGTTAATACTTCAGGAGAATCATGTGCATTTCAAAAGAAGGAAACATACACCTATGAAAGCAAAACAATATGAACTGGAGTTTGGGTGAATAGCTGGGTTAGGAGTGTGTATGTTTTGACTACTGCAAAAGTAAACTTACAGGGAATAATATGGGGGAGGGGTGGGGAAGAGGCAGGATTAGAAGAAGCCTGAGACTATCTCTGGAATGATACATCCTTTTGAGACAGATGAGTGTCCTTGCTGTGGTTTGAACTGAGATTTCAGAGTCCTGAAAGAAAGTCATACAATCTCCTTCTGCACCAGTGCCTCTGATACAAAATGCAGTTAGTTGTTAATCTGTCTCTCAGGGGTATTTTGGAGCTCTCAGATGCTACTGTGACATTTGTGACAGGTGCCATGGAGGCCCAGAATATCTCAGAGAGTATTGTAGTGAGCCTAAACAGATGTAGTGGGTATATGGATTACACAAGGAGTGTTTTATTGGAACTAAAAGTGCTACATGCATCTTCCTGTTCTAGGTACTATGTGCAAGTTGTGTGTGTGAAGGCAGGTCACAGGACAATATTGAGTACAGATGATTAAAAGAGATAACAGGTTTTTGAAGTGACATTCCCCCGGGGAAAAGTGATATATAATGATTTGCCCTGTTTGAGAGGTCTGATGGAGGTTGCCAGCTAAGTGGAAAAATAGCATGCTTGCCAAAAGGGGTCATGTGCCCAGGGTTCAAGAGCTGATGCATCATACCTGAAGGGACCCTGCATATTCAGAGGTGGGGGAACAAGTGTAAAGTAGTCTTATTGCATCCTGATCTTCTAATAGGTCTTTGTTCAGTGAAAGCCAGATGCTTAGCAGTTAACTCAGAGAATGTTAATGCTTCCAGGCTTTATTGAAAAAGCTTTATTGATAGCGGGAAGTGGGCACAGGAAGACTGGAGTGCTGGAACCTCTAAATAGCAATTCCCTGACCCAAAGCAAATACAGTTTACCATGCAGAAGAGTCCTTTTGCTGGCATGATTTATGTAATCTGAGAAGGGAGTTTAATTATCCCAGCAGAACACCTCCAAGCTGCTGGATAACATCAATAAATTACAAAGAGGCTGTAATCTAAAACCCTGGTCTGAAGGTTCAAAAAATGCAAAAGGAAAATGTGGAGAGCAATAGGTCTCAGAGCAAGAAGCTTGAGCAGTGATCGTCACTATGGGAAGTCTGTGGCAGTCACACAAGTGGTGTTGCTCCCCTTTTCTTCATGTACATCAAATGTCTGTGATGATGGGACTTGGCAATGTCATTGTCTATGTATAAACAACAGCACTGTTTGCAATAAACTTGCATATTTCACACTACTGTGCCAACTCTGCTGTCTATCATGCCATATGCTCTTGCAGAGGGTGTCTGAATAAAGAACAAATTGCTTAACTCTGGGATAAGGGACAGATGTAGCACCCCATTACAGGGACATTCCAGGCACAAGGAGTTTCTGGCCTGAAACACTTTATGATTTTCTTTGGTGTATAAATGGTGAGAACAAGACTGGATTTTCCTTTAAAGCCCTGGCATGATTGTACTCAGGCAAGGAGAAGCAGAAAATCACCCAGGAAGCTCCTCATTCACCTGGTCTAAAGATTCTTCCAGGACATTTAAAAGAGGTAATGGAGGAGACGGAGAGGGAGAGGGAGAAGGATGTGCACAAAGAACTGGCTGTGAATGCAGCCTTGGGAGATATGCTGGAAAGCCATCAGGATGAGTCTGGAACAAGCAATATTTCTGACAGCCCTAGTGTTTTCCTCAATTATTTTTAAGTTTAAAAATATTTTGGCTGTTTTATTAAAAAACAAACAAACAAACAAACAAACAAACAAAAAAAACCCACTAAGCCTGAACCTTTGGTGCTCCCTGGTTATCACACATATCAGCAACTCAACAGTACAAAAGTTAGATTTCCTCCTTTTTTTTTTTTTTCTTTTCGCATGAAATGCGCGTGCAAGTTTTCCTCAAAATGCTTGCCATATCTGAATCAGTGCCTGCCGAAGAACAGTTCGCCTTCCAGCACTGCCCGCAGCCGGTGGCAAGCAGCAGCAGCCCCCCGGGCAGGGCGCATCGCATCCCCGCGCTGGAGCGGGGCATTCCCGCAGGGAGCAGGAGCGGGGCATTCCCGCACGGAGCAAGAGTGGGGCATCCCCGCACGGAGCAGGAGCGGGGCATTCCCGCAGGGAGCAGGAGCGGGGCATTCCCGCACGGAGCAAGAGTGGGGCATCCCCGCACGGAGCAGGAGCGGGGCATTCCCGCACGGAGCAGGAGCGGGGCTGCAAACGCCACAGATGCCCGCACAGCTGTGCTGGGCTGGGGGGCACTTCGCGTGGAAACTGTCTTTGAAATTTTCACCTGGTAGCCTCGGAAGTGTGTGGCAAACATTAGTCGAATCTCCAGAACACGTTAGCTGTAAAGACGAGTCACTCCCCGCATTCCCATAAAAAAAAATGCACAGACCACTTGCGGAGGGAGCCGTCCCTCCGCGCGGGCTCTGCCCGCCCGCCCGCCGTGTCCCGGCGCCGCTCGCCGTCCCTACCTTGTCCCGCTTCAGCAGCTCCAAGATGTAGCCGAAGCGGGGGCTGTCGGCGGCCGCCTCCATGGCCCCGCTCCCGGCGGGATCACCTCGCCCGGCGCTGCCCCGGCCCGGTCCCGGCGCTCTCCGGGGGCCCGGCCGCCGTGGTGCGACCGATGCTCTGCCCGCCCAGCGCTCACGGGACCCGGGATGCTGCTGAGAGCGTCGCACGCCGGAGCATCGCGGCAGGACTGCCAGGGAAATTTGCCTGGAGCACCTGGAGGTGCCCAGGAGCACCGCCTCTGCCGCGGGAGCTGCTGCGTTAAAGCCGACAGAGTTACACCTACTGGTGGTCTCATAAAAACGGAGTGGTGCTGTATTAATCACTGAGGCTGTGGCATTGGGCTGGTGCCCGTGCGTGCCCCCCAGGGCAGCACTCAAGGTGGGCATGCCTCCTTTCAAAGCACAGGTTGAAGTGGATGTATGCTGAGGAGTAGCATGATGCATTTGTACCCAGGGCCCATCTGGCTTTCTTAAATTCTAAGCTTTTGTTTAAATGACAAATTGTGTCTGAACAGAGAACACCTACTAATGTGCATGATTGCATATATGATCTCTTTCATGTGTTTGCACTTGACTGGTGATGTGTTTGTGGGGTAACTCAAACATGAGGAAATCTTCCTGTCATCTCTTTTTCTTCATCCCAGGCCTGATGCAACTTCTAAGGATGAGATAGATACAACATGCCTATATACAACTGTGGCAGAAAAACTGGTCCCAGCAACCCAAGTACCCTCCTCTGCTTGATGAAGGCAGCCATCAATTCCACTGATATGTTCACACCAGGCAGGAGGATCAGTCATCAGGTGAGGCACTGCACAGCCACCTGGACACAGTGGGCAACGGGGTTCCACAGGACAGCTGGGGAATGGTGTTTGACATGTGGCAGACATCACATTTCTGCTCCATGCCTGTCCCCACTCCATGCCTAATATATACCTTGCTCCTGGTAGAGGAACTGCAGCCAGCAGTGGCTCATTTCTTCCTGTTCTGGAGTCAAACTTCCTCAAACACAAAGGTCCTAGCTGCCTGCAAGACCTGGGGGAAAAGCACAGGTGAATGGGCAGCCCACTGCTGTCTCACCATCCTCTTCCAAGCTGAGAGGTGGAAGGTGACAAACCCTTCTTACACTGTAGCTATCAGGTAGCCCATGGGGCACATCACCCCAGTGTGGTGAAAACACACCAAAGAGTATTTTATAACAGTATAATGTATCCCCTCAGGGGCTGCATTTCCTAAGATATTGATATAGTAGTAATGTTATCTCAAATTCTCTCTACAGGTTACTCACTGAAATAGTATATCCTTCCTTTCTCAGGAAACAGGACTCATGAATAGCTTGAGACTTTTCTGTTACTAGATATTGTACAATTATATATATCAAATTACTCGTTATTCAAATAGCTCATTATTATGATATAGACAGGCTTCCAATGCACTTTTTGCTTTTGTGCAAACAGCCCAAGAATAAAAGATGGGCAGTGGCACTGGGGACAGTGAGAGGTCATCACCCACACAGATGAGAACTCCTCTGTATATAATTGAACTCAGTGTGAGATATTTTGCTTCCTGGGTTGATTTCAGCTCACCAAATGGCAGTCATGTATGAAATTTTCACTACTGTAATTTCTTTGTCTCAGTGTGGAGTGCTGGTAGAGAGCAGGGCTGGCCGCGGCTGGGACAAGGGACAGCCTGAAGGAGTACCTTGCTTGTCCCAAGCTGCTCAAGTCCAGCAGCCATCTGCAGGAAACCATGCTGGCAATGGCCTCAGCGACAGCAGCTCCTGCATCAAGGAAGGTTGTACCACTGTATCACTGTGACTCTCCAAATGATAACCAGCACCAAGAGCAAACATACCTTTGACCCTACAGCTCCTTAATGACAGGCTGTGTGAAAAGCCAGGGAATTTACAACCCTTTGTGCTCCATAGCACAAGCTGTTTACTCTACTGGAACTCTTTCAGCGGAAGGGCATGCCTGCACCTGAATCTCACTGCAGCTTTGTCATGTCTTGGTTAAGGAACCCCCAACAGCCACCAGCCAAAGTATGTGAGACAAGAGTTTCTTCCCATGCATGGATCTGCTCCAAATCGGAGTTCTGTCTTGTGTTCTTTAGCCACAAACCACACCAGTATTGTGAACTGCTCTGAATTTCTGGCTGCTGTCTCATAATGTTTTTTCTTCAGCTGTCAGATTTGTGTTGTATGTTTTTTTCTCTATTGCTGCCAAACATTGTAGGTTATGGCCAAGGACTTGGGCATAGGACAAAAAAGGATGATTCTTTGTTCCACTTCCTTCACCTCCTCATGTCCCACTTCCATAAATTGATAAATGTAAATGTCAATGTAAAGAGATGTAAATGTAGCTCAAGTCATGAAATCAGCCAGAGTAAGAAGGATACAGGAGAAGATGGAAGAAGCTGATGGTTCTTTCATGATCCGTTCCTGGAGTGGTTTTGTTTCAGGATTAGCTGTGTTAGCACTCCAGGTTCAGATGGCCACCAGTGATAATTAAGCATGAGGAAGCCACAAACCACTTTTGCATTGATTTCACAGCTTCAGCAATGACATCCTCCCACGCAGCTCTAGCCAGGATGATCCTGGGCACTACGTGACAGCGGTCTCTGCCATCAGCCCTGCAGAAAAGTGTTTTTCTGCAAGTCCAGCAAGCCCAAGCAGAGCCCTGTGGACAGTTCAGCATCATTTACACGAGCTCTCTCCCTACATCCAGACTAGCTAGGAATTTGGGACTATCCTTTGCAGAAGATACCGATTCCTGTAGCCATTCTGAGGGCTCCTGATTACTTCTCCTTGGATAGCAGACAGTTTTTTCCAGCCTTTGCCTTGAGTGGCAGAAGGCTGACAGGGGAATGCGCACTTGGAAGGCTCTAGACAGATGGGGAAGCTTCACATTGCAGCTGGTGGCCCAGGGGCTTTCACCCCTCTTGGTAACTCATGGCTGTGTTTTACACAACCTTTACTGAGGTGGGCTCTATGCTGAAAATAGCTGGGAGCTCCTCACCTGTTCCACATAAATACAAGATATTAAATTGCTTTTCATAGTTTTCCTTCTTTTGTTTCATGTTTTACATCAGTTCCTTTCTAAGGAACCAGGATGTCTAAAAATCAATTCAAACCTTCTCTTGTCATTAAATTATATAAGAGTATGTCATATTATGTTAAAGTGAAACATACAGGATCATATTTGTTTTCTGTTACTTAAATTTGAAGCAGATCTCAAAAAAAAAAAAAAAGGATACCAGTCAGATTACCAAATTATATAAATTATATATTGGTATATATATAAAATTTGGTATCATTTTATATCAGTGGAAAAACTGTTCCTGTATTTCAATCCTGAAATGCCATAAAGCACAGGGTTCTGTTGTGGCATGTTAGTACACAAATTAAAATACAAAGGAAATTTGTTTTTCTTGACCTATGAATTATGTTGATTCTCCCAAGACAATGACAACAGCTCTAGATTTTCTCTTTGATCTCCTTCTCTGTCTCAGCTGACTTCTAAACTAAATCGGAGCAGTGAAGCTTACTCAGATGCTTTGGTCTTTCTGTTCCCCTAGGACTGTGAGGTGTTTTCCCGTTGCCATTGCACAGGGAATCCAGTCAAGCACACACCCTCAGCACACATGTCTAGCACCATAGTGAGGTTGGTATTCTCCCACTGCACTCCTGTAAATACACTTGACCTTGTTGGCCATCATCACCTGAGGAAATCTACCTAAAGGTTTTTTGAAACCAGTTGCAGGTGGTGGTATGTTAAGGACTAGCACAAATAATTAGGTATAAAGGAGAGAAAGAACACTTCCATTTTATAGTCTGGGGACAAACGGCTTTGTGTAGATGTCCTTTCATCTCAGACAACTCCTATATCACTGAACAATGGAGATGCAAGAAAGGTGATGTTAAAGATAGTAGAAAACTGTGCTAGAATTCAGCATGAAATGCTTCACTGTTTAATTGTACATGTGAGTAAACATTTGAAATCATGGAAGAAACGCCTCTGAAATGTGAGTATGCATGTCTCTGATAAAGACTGTGACCTGCTTTTATTCTCAGAACAGCCTTCAGAGGCCTGCATCAAGCTTGAGTAATATGAAAGAGAATCCATGTGAATAGTTTATGAATTTTATATAAACTCCTTCCTTCTGCAGGGAGTGATGTAGATGTGAGCTGTCACTGGCAGAAGAAAAATTGCCAGATGAGACCTTATGATGGCTGGAAAGGTGTTGCAAGTCAGACAAATGAGACCAAACTATTTCAAAGAGCAGAGGACTTGCATGCAGACCTACAATAAACTCCATCTCTATAGTTTTTCTAGGCATCACAGGGGCATTTTTTTCTGCCATTTTTTCCCCCTGCTGTGTTGCTCTGGGGTAAACAGAGGAGCAGAGTTTCCAAAGTGTTTTGACAAGCAGTCAGAAACTGTCTGCTTCTGCATCTCTTCCACTCCTGCACCTTCACTGTGACAACTGCGCTAATGATCTCCACTCAGGATTCAGATTTAGCCTGGGGTCCCCAAATCACTTGCATGATGCAACTGCCAAATCACATCTTCACTTTTGCTGGACAGTTTGGTTTCTACCCTTTCAATGTCTCTAAACTTCCTTAGCGATCTAATTTTTATCCCCTATCACCACAGGCTGAAACAGAGTTTTATTTATTTTCATATACTTTAATCTAATAGAAAACAGCAAAAACATGAAGGTCATTAAATACATAGGGCTTAATATGGCCAATAAACAGCAGGAGATACTGAAGCAGTGGCTAACACAACATACTTGGTTGCTAGTGGCCAGAAGAAAGATTCTCACCCTTTGCCTGTACCTCTCATTTCCCTTACTTCTGGCTCTAAGTCCTTGGCAAATGTAATAAAATTAAAAAGTGAATTTCAAATCCATGATATATTGGAAGGAAATACTTCTACTGTGTTCAGACCTTTTTGACACTGGAGATACCTATCTCTAGGCATTTTGTCCTGCCCCCTTTAAAGACCTCTGTTCAAGTTCCATTCAGTATTTTTGAGACAGAAACACACAAAATAAAGTACAGAGAGAAAAATGCATCTTCACTCTTTGAAAATTATCTTTATGTATGATTTCCTCCTAGCCTATGCCATGTGATACTAGCAGAGTATCACATGCCCATGGGAACAAGCTAGTTTAAAAAATATGGGTTAAGTATGTAGACCATTATTAATATTTAATGTATTGAGTATGTTATTAGATATTTATGAGGAATAAAGTACATAATTATGCATACCATGAATATATCATGTAATTGCCATTTTTTGTTGCAACTACTGTTAATCAAGTTTGACAATACAAAGAGAATTTGGGCTATCTAGAGTTTTAAGAAATATTAATTGAGCAAAACACAGCAAGCTTGAGTCTATTAATTTACTGATTCTATTTAGTTACTTAAAACAATGCGTCTAATGAAGAAATCAGAGACATGCAAATCAGAGAAAGATAAGGGAAAGATGATCTCTGCTGAGATCTGCATGCAAATGTCATGTATGTGTTAGTAATTTTGTGTGTTTTGCAAAAGGGGCAGGTCTGTAACTGTGAAAGCTCTGAAGAATGAAGCATAGATATGAAAGCTTTTAAGGCTCAGCTGGCCTTCAGAGTCTATTACACCCTTCTACAAGGCCTGTCCAATTCATGCCTTCAAGGTGTAAGTGTGTCAGCTGGGCTCCTACACTCTTCCTTCAGCTCAGCTATACCAGGATTAGGTTTGAATTAACTTTCCTTTTTCAAAATGGCATGCTGTGCTCCTACAATGAAATTAATCCCCTGCATTTACCCATGGGTTAATGAAGTCTTTAATCCCCTCTAGAGGTGGATTAAGCTCCCTGCAGATTGACTTTGCACAGAGCAGGGTGGCTGCAGACCCTGCTGTGCCCAAGGGCTGACCCTCCCGGTGTCACACAGTGCCAGAAGGAGCCTGCCCCTTCACGGGTGTGCCCGCTGGGCATCTGAGGCTCTCCAGAACCCCCACACCAATCGCTCAATATAACACCAGCATCCAGCTGGGATCAGCATTTAGGCATGCTGCTGGAGTAGCTTCCTGCAGGAGTACTGACTGCTGCCTGTGGGCAGGCAGTGCTGCCCTGCTGAGAGCTCCTGGGCCTCCTTCCCTCTCTGAAGGATGACAGAGGCACTGGCAACCTGTCAAAGAACAAGTGGCTCAAACAAAGCTGGCTTATGTGTATAAAGGGATGTATCACAGAGCAAAAGGTCAGAAATGTCACTTGGAGGAGTTTGTCTGAAATCACTGCAAAGAAAATTGTTCCTTTTAGTATTAGTGGCATTCCTGCTCCCTGGTCCTGTTGTGTGGAGTGTGGAAAGGATGTGCGGCATAAATTTGGTCCTGGCCGGCAGTATTTGGGGTCCAAACTCCCAAATCATGGCTCCGCCTGGTTCCCCAGGTGTGCTGCTCTGCAGGGCAAACAAAGCATCATGAGGGGCAGAGCCAGGCACAGGGTGCAGAAGCAGAGAGCCATGGCTCCAGGCGTTGTCCCACAGATACCACTGAGAAAAGTGAGCTTTTGCCAACCTGTGTGACCTTGGTTGCCTTCATCTCATGGGTCACAGGCAGAAGCACAGTCCCTCATGATGTGAGCCCCTGCCATGGGCCCACAAGTACTTACACACTATTCTGGAGTTTCTAGGAAATGAAATCTCCCTGGATTCCCATGCAAATTTATTTTCATTCCTTTGACTTCTACAGAGTGCTTGACAAGTATAGCAGTTCTCATCAGGCCTTCCTGATGCAGCAGCTTAACTAAGCAGAACTGACTTCCCTCCAATTCAGTTACAACACACTAAATCCACAGAGGCACTCTCACTTTGCCCTGCTGTTGAGAGCAAAGTCAAATGCACGTTAGTGTGCCAAGGGTGTGCCCTCTCAGTGCCATCCCCAAATAACTTGTCAGGCAAGGATTTCAAAGAGGTTAAAGATAGACAAACTCATACTAGTTTGGAATACTGTATTATTTACTTTTTTACTTTTTACTTATTTATTATTTACTTTGAAGTAAACAAGAATAATCTGTTCTTGAATGACAGCAGTAGATGAGCAGAAGTGTTTAGGCCAGAGCTGTCTCAACCTATAGAGCAAGGCACGTCTAAGATCTTCATTTGCCAATGCTTCTAGAGCACAAAACTTCAGTGAAATGACTGCTTTCCATCCCTGTTGACTCCAAATCCAGCTAGCACCAAAAAGCACCAGAAAGCTCGATTTATTCTGACAGGACTAGTGGCCTGTGC
>QUSF01000063.1:465759-615914 GCA_003676055.1 Chloebia gouldiae
AAGCACCAGAAAGCTCGATTTATTCTGACAGGACTAGTGGCCTGTGCATAGCTGGAGTAGGCTGGGCAGCCAGTAAGGGGATGGAAGGGGGATCCAGTCCAGACTGGCTATCATATCAACAGCTGCTGCAGAATTTAATTTCCTTTTATAGAAGGGAAACTGTGGGAACTGTTGCTCTCCACAGTCAGTGGAGCCTTTGGTTTAAAAAACTGCCCTCCCTGGGGAACAGACGCTACGTAACATCTCAAATGCCTGTGTGTTTGCTCAGGTTTCTGCTGCAGCCAAAACCAGTGTGCTTGTATTTGCTTTATGCAGGGACCTGTGAAGTCTGCCTTTTCTGTGGCTTCTGGACCGTGGCTTGGAGTCACAGGAGATGAGAAAGCCTGCAACAGTCCCAAGAGGTTACAGGCAGAGGGTAAGGGGAAGAAAGTGTTAGGACCATCCAGGGGCAGAAGGAGAAACATGCCAGGAGCATTCCTGCTGCTGTGCACGGGGCCGGTGGTGCAGAGCACAGGCTGAGGTGCCTGGCCAGGTCTGTGCTGGTGGCCACTGAGCTCAGGAGCTGTAAGAGCCTGGGGAAAAGCTTTCCCACCAATAGCTGCCATTCCCAACTCGTGCTCAGAGCTGGCAACACCCCTCAGCAGGGAGGAGTGTACATCCTGGGCAGAGTAAACGTTTGCCTCTGGTGTTCCCTCATTCCTGTGTTTAATAAAAACTAGGATAAACCAGGGCTGGCAGAAGGTAAGGGGAGAGGACTTGTCTTATGGCCAGGGAAGCTTACCTTGTTAACACATTTAACCCCTTTTCTTCAGATGCCCACCATCACAGTCCTCCCTAGTACCAGCAGCTCCTTATTCCTTATGGAATGAAGTTGTTGGAGGCTGGAGGTTTTTTTGCACTGAAAACAGATGTCAAGGCATAGAGACATCAGAAAAAATTAGTGTTAGTAGCAGTTTGCATGGTGTATACAGGAAGTTATCTATAGCAACTAGGAAGTCACAGAGGGCATGTTATCACTGCCCTGCAGGACTCATTCTGGCCACATACAGGGAGTTATATATAGAGCTGTATACAAAAATACAGAATAGCTCTGTGCCTGTGCTGGAAAGCCTCATCAGGACTTCTCTTGAGCAGACTCCTGTCCTTGACCTCACCAGAGAACTGCATATTTCAGAGCATATTTTGGAAAGATGCTGGACAGCAAGTACCTCCCAAGGACAGCTGATCTGTAAAGTACAAGTGTACAGCCCAGAGTGCATGTATGCCCAATCTAATATTTCTAATTTCCTTCTGAAGTATTTTTGTGCTATTTATAGAAACCTTCCCCCTGTCACGCCTTCCCATCTATGTACTTCACAGACTGGCTCCACAATAAACTGTCCCACCAGAGCAAAACTCTCCTTGGTTTAAGAATCCACAAGGTTGAGGGTTCAGGGATGGTAAAAAAAAAATTAAAGTGGACTCTAAAGAACTGTAAGAAATAGTTCACCAGAGTGTCTCAAGGCAGGATAAAGTGTCTGTACATCATGCCCTCATCTTAGTCTAACCTACTATGAAGGAGCACCCCTGACAAATGTCCTCTGGGCAAGAGGTTTACACAGATGATCCCCTTCCACATTATAGGGTCTGAATTCAAAGGTTTTAATGATAAAATAAGCAGAATGGATGTTGAGACAAAGATGAAAATGCAATTTGGTCAAGGGAGCCTATTTTAGTAAGGCTTGGCTGTAATTTAAAGAAGGTTGTTAAACAAAGACTTCTGGACAGTACAACAGCAAATAAATATAGCTCTGTGCTTAGGGAAACCTTTAAATTAAACAAAAGTAATACGCAATTTCAACAGCAGTCTTACAGATTTAGCTGTCTAGGCAGCATAAACACCTGTCCCAAAAGCACTCACAAAGGGTGATAAATAACAGAAAATCTTGACTCATTTTCACTTCAAATTTTTCTTCTGCAGATTTCTCGTAGAAGGATAAAGTGGGATTCTCCCTCCCAGGGCAAGACAGAGCCTTTGTCTCATGTCTGAAGCAAAGGGAATACAGGGAGAGTTCTGGGTGGAAGCCCAGGTTAGATCTTGCAGAAATAGCCCCATGAAAGCTTCCATGCTCTCCCAGTTTGAGCATCCAAAGCAGTTCCTTCAGTGGTGGACAGGTGTACTGGGTTGGGCATCTGGGCTGGGCACCAGATGCCTACCAGACCATTCTATCACTCTCCTTCCCAGCTCGACAAGAGAGAGAAAATAAGATTGGAAAGGACATACAGGTTCAGATAAGGCACTTTACTAAAGCAAAAGTGAAAGCGTGCACATGCACAAGCAGAGAAAAAAAAAAAAGTTTATTCTCTACTTCCCATTGTTGGCAAGCAATGTTCAACCACTTCCTAGGAACAAGGCTTCAGCACCTGGAGTGGTTGCTCCAGAAGGCAAACATTGAAAATAAAAAATGTCCCCTTTCCTCCTCCTTTCCTTAGCTTTTATATCTGAGCTGATGTCATATGCTAGGAAATATCCCTTGGGTCAGTTTGGGTCAGCTGGCCTGGTTGTGTCTTCTCCCAGAACCGTGCCCAGCCCCAGCCTACTAATGGGGCAGGCAAGAAAGCTGGGGAGACAGTGCTGACACTGTGCCAGCACTGCCCAGCTGCAACCAAAGCACCACTGTGTTATCAGCACCTTTCCAGCTGCCAGTGCAAAGCACAGCGCTGTGAGGGCTGCTAAGGGATAATGAACTCAGCCAGACTCAACACAACAGAGTAGGTCCTGAACCTCTTCCTAGAGCTTGCTTATCATCAGTGTTAGGAGTTAACATGGAAGCCACTTTCACAAGCAGGCTAAAATTGTCAAAACACAGCTGCTACATTCATATCTCCCTCACTGCATTTGTGAATTTAATATAAACAACTTACATGGCAAGTTGAAAGCTCTTTTCCTGAACATTTCTAATTCTCAAAGCGAGAGCATGCAGATTTTCACAGATATTCTCTTCCTTGATGAACTTTCTCTTTCTTACTGCAAGTCAGGACCTTATTCTTCCTCAGAATCCTACTTGTTCTCCAGTGATAGCAGACTGTCCAGTCCCATTCCCAAGTACAGAGCCTGTATCTACAGATAAACATTTTAAAGGATGTCAGTCTCACCTTAGTGGAAGGCAAGATCATGGAGCAAATCCTCCTAGAAATTATGGTAAGGCATGTGGAAAATAAGTAGGTGATTTGTGACAGACAGCATGGCTTCACTAAGGGCAAATAGTGCCTAACAATTTTTGTGGCCTTCTAAAATGGCCTTACACTGATGGATGTGGAAAAGAAAACTGGCATCATATACGTGGACTTGTGTAAAGCCTTTGACACGGTACCACATGACATCCTTGCTCTAAACTGGAGAGGGTGGACCACTCAATGGATAAGGAATGGGCTGTATGGTCTCACTTAAAAGAGCACTAAATGTCCAAGCAGAGACCAGTGATGAGCAGCCTTTGGCAGGGCCTGGTGCTGGGACCGGCACTGTTCCACATCCCTGGGGGCAGCAGGCACAGTGGGACTGAGTGCACCCCCAGCAAGTGTGTCAATGACTCTGAGCTGCTTGGTGCTACCCACACACCAGAAGGAAGAAATAGTATCCAGGGGGATACTGGACAGGCTTGAGAAGGGAGTTTGTGCAAACCTCGTGGAGTTTGGCACAGCCAAGTGCAAGTGCAAGGTCCTGCAGACAAACTGGGCAACAAATGGATTGAGAGCAGCTGTTTTGAGGACACGGGGGTGACAGGGGTGCTGGTGGATGAGAGGCTGGACATGACCTGGCCATGAGCACTCCCAGCCCAGAAAGCCAAATGTGCCCTAGGCTGCATCCAAAGCAGCGTGGGCAGCAGGAGAGGGAGAATTCTGCCCCTCTGCTCTGCTCCATTGAGATCCTATTAGGAGTGCTGCATCCATCTCTGGCATCCTCAACATAAGGACATGGACCTTCTGCAGTGCATCCAGAGCAGGCCATAAAGATGATCAGAGGGCTGGAACATCCCTCCTGTGAGGAGACAGTGAGAGAGGGCTGCTTGACCTGGGAAGGAGAAGGCTGTGGGGAGACCTACAGCACCTTCCAGTACCTGAAGGGACTCTACAAAAAAGTTGGAGAGGGTCTTTTTAAAAGGGCATGTAGTGACAGTACAAGGGGGAATGGATTAAAACTGAGAAAGTAGGCATTGAGAAAAAATTCTTCACTGTGAGGGTGGTGAGACACTGGGAAAAGAATTGCCCAAAGAAGCTGTGGATGCCCCATCCCTGGAAGTGCTCAAATCCAGGTTGGAATTTGAGCAACCTGGGATTGAGCAGCCTGGTCTGGTGGGAGGTCTCCCTGCCCTTGGCAGGGGAGTTGGAAGAGATGATTTTTAAGGTCCCTTCCAAACCAAACCATTCTATGATTCTGTATTCTCACAATGTAGTTATCAAACAAGGCACTTTTCCAGTACCTCAAAAATAAAGCAGTGGTGGCAGGGTTTGCTGCCTTTGATGGGTTCAGCTTGAAAACCCTTGGAGGCTGTCATTCTCTGTGCCCTTGGAAAGACAGGTTCTCACCCAGAACATGTAACTTGGAAAAAAATACATGACAAGAGCTATGGTTAAAAAGAAATTACAATTTTCCCTCATTTTCTCAACAGTTCATTGATTTTTATTAAACTCAGAAACTAATCAGGCAAATAGAGACCAGGAACACAAAAGCTTAAAAATGGCAAACAGAAAATGTAAATCTACAACATATTGTAACCCAGTGGACTAATTTAATAACCATATAGTATAAACATATTGAGACTATCTTCTTTTTCACCCACTGTCATCTGAAGTGAGGAAAACTTGTTAAGGGGTCTTTTCTTGCAACAGCAAAAAAAGAACTTTTCAGAACCACCACAGTAACATCAACGTAAACAGACCAATAATCTCATTCAACTGATGAATTTTCGAGATGTCTCATATTTAGTTGCAGCAATAGCATCTTCTTACTTAGGATGTCTCCCCTTCTTATGCATGTCCTGACATCTCTTCAACCTCCACAGGGACACTGATAGCAAGTTTCTCCAAAATGCCAGGAGATAGGCTGTCCATTAAAGGCTTTGACTTTGGAAATCACTGTTTCTTCCCATATATATTAGGCAAGCCCATACTGAATGGCTCACTGGGCACAAAGTTGAAATGTATTTTTTAGGGAATACAACAGTTTCTACAGAATATTTAATTTGTATACTGGCATCCATGGAGAAAGCATATTTGATGCAGCTTCTTCAGCTCCTCTCAGGTTGTCTTTTACCTTGGGCAACAGAGCATAGAGCAAGGTACTCTTAACATGTGCTTCAACACATGCACTTCAGTTATTTCTGCAATACCCAATTCACTTACTAGTTTTTCTCAGTGATGATGATTGTTCCATTTAGAAAAAACAGTTCTCAGTATGAAAATTCATAAACACAAACATGCTTGGAAGCAGCCTTCCAAAATGGTGTTACCATATCTGTCAGCAGCTATGTACAAATCAAGTGGGCCTGAAAGTCCTAATGATAATGTTTAAATCCCCAGTCCTCAGAACCTATGGAAAATATGTATTTGACTTCCTTTTTTCAACATACCATTTTACAGCTGTTTTTCTGGAAGAGAAACTTGGGCCACACATAGAGTTTGGGAGTGTTTCAGATAGGATAGAGGCACTCACATTTGTCAGCCTAATAGCAAAGAGGTTTTACATCCTCAAGTACATGGTAAAGCCATTCAATGCATGAATTTCTTATGTAGGTTCAGTCTCAGCAATGTAAAGCTGTGATTAACACAAAATTATTAGAGGTAGGTAATAATCACATGATTTACTTTTTCTAGCTACATTTAAACTTCACAGTTCACATTTAAGTTTTAGCTCTATTTTGATGTATCCCCTTTAAAAGTGATTTTAGTTATGGACTTATGTGAAACTCTTGTCCACAGATCTGTCATTTAACATTTTTCTAGTCAGAAGACACAAAAAAAACCCACGAAAATCAAAGAGACAATCCAATACAGTCAGAATCCAGATGTCTGCTACACAGGAACATTCAGGCAAACATAACTTGTTTGCCTGACATCAGTTGGGACATTCAAAATGGCAAATAATGTATGCAGCGTTGGTTATTAGTACAGCTTTTTGTCAACCTAAAAAAGATTAAAGATTTCAAAAGAATTAAAGTAATTAGATACTCAGTGTGAGATGAAAGCATAGGAATTTTGCTGCTTTCATCAAACTTTGGGTTAATGAGAAACAAATATGTCTTGTGCAACCTTTAGGAAGGGCTAGCTCTGCAGCCAACATGTAGCCTGAAAAGATGTTGTAGAATAACTGGGGGGCAAGGAGATAAGAAATGTAAAATCCATATAAAGAACCCAGAGTAGCTTACAAAAAAAATAGCAAGAAATGTTACCTGTTTTTTGAAACAGAAAACTGTTAAATTACTTGCCATGAGAATTCTTCTTGTTCACATAGTATGATTTTTCACCATTACCCCCATATTTTCTGCTGAGGGACCCTGATGCCATTCACAGATGAGAATGTGGTCACACACAGGACAACTCAGAAACCATAGATCAAGATTTTGCAAGTATGGATTTGCCTCACGATAATCAAATACATAATTTTTCACTAAGCTAAGTAAGGACAAATATTTAAACTGTTTCCCAGCAGAGACTAAGAACACCTTATTCAACTCTTCTGAAATTTAAAGCTACTCCCTCTACCAGGGTATGTAGTAAATGCTAAAGAACTCAAAAGTGGTTCACCAGCAAGGCAGAGAAGAAGTGGTGGGGATGGATAGCTATAATTACATCTCATCTTCATTTTAACTACACTGCATTCCAGAAACCCATCCTATCTACCATAAAATCAACTTGTCATCACAATCTGATGTAAAGACAAGAAAATACCAAGCTTTTTTGACCAATTTTTACTTCAAGATTTTTGTTGTTTGGTTTTAAATGGGTTTTCATTTAGGTAGACCCCCATGACCTTAGAGACTTTTGCTTAGGGAAGTTATTTCAGCCTTTGCTGACCAACAACCCATTAAGCCCATCCAGGAAAATGGGATTCTCACAGGAAGTGCTGTAGTGAGCCCCCTGCCTGGGAGATACTCTCTTTTAGGTATCTTGCTACTTCTTTTTACTTGTGGCTGGATTTCTGGTCATCTCAGCATGTGGGCAATAAAACCAATTACCAAGCTCTATCTTTGCCCCTTAACTCCTTCATACTCCTTGAGTCTGTACCTTCCTTTTGCTCCCTAATCTTACCCTAGGCAGCCCAAATCCTTTCCACCAGTTTGGTTCCATTATGACTCTACATTTTCCACTCCTGCCTCCAGCCTCAGTATCTCCCGGTTTTATTTTTCTTACTCTGCAACAGTCCTGCTCAAGCACCTCATTCCCCCTCTCTAGTACTAGCCTCACAGTTCTCTTGGTTCCACTCCTCTGGACTTCCCAGTTTCTACAACTATCAAGTCTCTCCTCCTCCAAGTAGTGTCTACTGGGACATGTCTAGATCACACACACCTTACCCCGCTCCTCCACTGCTTTTCCAAGCAGACCGCTATCACTAGTTATGCTCCCAGTGCTGCGATGAAAATTAATTTGCTAGAGAAATAAAGCCTATATATTTAAGTAGGAAGGCTGCTACAGGTTTGGACAATGGGATTGTTCTGGTAGGCTAAAGATACCTACTGGACCTCTCTGACATGTGTGCTAGGAGTACAACTACCCTTTTCACTTGCCCTGCATTGCAAAACAGGAATCATGTTTATCCCCAAAGCTCTTTTTGCTGGACAAAAAGATCTACATCCTGTTTCTTTGGGCTCAGCAGTGGCAAATGGCGCACCTAATTAGGAAGTCTTCAGTTGTCTTTGGAACCTTTAGAAAAAAAAAGTGCTGTTAATGACTGGCAAGTAGAAAGACATTGTGTGTGCACAAACTGACCTGCCACAAACACACCAGCTGTAAAGTTACTTGCTTCAACTCTGATCAGCACTTCAAGCATACAAAATAAGGCACTAGTAAAGCACTAAAGAAGCTAAGAATGTTCATCATTACTCTAATTTTAATAACTTCAATGTATTGCAGAGGTTTGTCTTTGGAAGCAGGTTCTAATGCTACTCTTGCATACAGGTATGCTTCCAAAAGACTGAGCTGAATATCTCTTATTGATGCACATCAATATGCCACACTATTAGTGAACTTCACATAAAGAAACTATTTCAGATGAAAACTCTTTGTATGGCTAACAATCCACTCCAGCTGTGTAAAACCTACTCAGAAGAATTATAAGATCCATTTAGTAAGGCCACACAACCTTAAAAGTCCAGTATATTGAATAAAATAATTTTATTTGTATTTAATTAATTTGTTTGTGAAAACAAAATTATGGAATCTGAAAGTTGATGATAATAGGTAATTTTTAACTGAGACTTAATATGAGAGATTCTCTACCCAAAAATATGTCAAACAGTAAGATTATAAAGAACTTCAATGTTCTGTGCTATACTGTATGATATGTAAACAATTTTGAAAATACTTCCCCATTATATATTTTGACACAGTATGCACAAATTTAAAAAAATAAAATCAAAATGAAGTTTAAATGCCTCAAGGGATTTCTCAGAAGTAAAGCCATCTGAAAAGCCATTTACAGTCTGTGGTGACAAACTTCTATATAATCAAAATATTCCCCATTTCACAATGCAGAATAACCTGCTGAAGGCAACTCCCTATCAAAGTGATGCCAGCAACACACATCTGATTGTATGAATCCTGCACTTAAAAGAGCACATTGGTTATACATGGCTTTTAACCCTGGGCTACAGTTATGCTACCAGAACTAAATTCAAGTCTAAATCAGTCATGTAGAGAGGTGTATGTCATCTGAACGCTGTTTAAAGTCCGTGTTTTCCAGATCTGATGAAGGTGGTGAAGACGCTCTGATGCTCTTGTGCTTACATTTAGGGCGGGATGAACTTTGCAAATACCAGATTCTCCAATTAATGACAAACCACAGATCCCAAAGTACGCATGTAAAGCATCTGAAAGAAAGAAAAGGAAAAAAAAACTTTCAAGCTGTAACATCCAATATTCAGCCCATATTCAAATATCTCCGAGTAATTACAACCAAGGAAAACAAATAATCAGGTGCTGTATTTTAAACTTGAGTTTTGATGGAAGGAAAACATTTCTGCCCAAAGCTACCAGCATGAACTAAAGTCCAAATTTCTTTCATAACAACTTGTGCACTACTTCATTTTTTCTGGCTGCCACAGCCAAAAAATCAAAAGGATTTAAGTACCTGAAAATAACCAGTTCAGAAAGCAAATTTTTTTTTTTCTTGCATGCATTTTGTGGCTGGTTACTTTATGAGCAGCTAACTACTGAAACAACAAAATTCTTGCAAATAGCTGCCAACAGCAAGATTTAAAGAAACTGAAGAAGGCATTACTTTTCCTAGGTTCCCATTTTCCTGAAAGATTATCCTAAGGATAGGAATTCATGCAGCTTGATCAAGAGATGACTGCCACCAAATGGGGTGCTCTTACTCTCCTGTTCCATGCTGCTCCTGATGTCCACCTTATACCAGGGCTGAGTCTGCCTCCTCTGGGTAGCAGCAATTGGATCATGTGCCCATGAAATCATAGGTGAAAGATCTAAAGATAATGGGAATTTCATGTGCCCCTTGAAAAAGCTCAACATGTAGCACTCCATGTAGGTGTCAATAATTTAGTATCTCACTAAAATGATCACAAAATCATTTAGGCTGGAAAAAACCTCTAAGATCAGAGTCCAATCTGTTTACCTGTATGTCCTAACATTGCCAAGACCAGGACCAAGCCCTGCCCCAAGTGTCATATTGTATCTCCAGGGATGGTGACTCAAACATTGCCTCAAGTAGCCTGTTCCAATGTTTTACAACCCTCCTGGTGAAGAAATGTTTCCCGCTATCCACTACATGTTTCCTACTATACTACATCTCCTCTAGTGTAACCTGAGGCTGTTTCTTCTTGTCCTATCAGTTCTGTGTTAAATAATGTTAATGGTCTCCACAACCAACAGTATTTTGATGTCTGTTAGCATGGAAACACAGCAAGACTACAAAATATTATTTTCCTGAATAATCAGCTGGAAAGAGTTATTTGTTAACATTGCAAGTCCATATGACACATAGATTATCACCAGCAGTTGACTGTCTGGAATTTCTTCTAGTCTTCTTAAAAATATTATTGCACGGCAAAGACAGCTTGAGTCCCCAAATTTAAACATAGCCTTTATAAAGTAGCAGCCACACAAGTTAAAATCTAATTTGGATTGAATCTTAGGAATCTTTATAGTGTCAACATGATCGAAAGACAGCTTGCCTTTCAAATTTGAAACTGAGCTTGCAGGAAGCCCAGTTGTGTATCTGTAACAATGAAAACACAGAAGCAATCTTTGCAATGTTGCATTTATAGTCTTTCTTTGTATCACAACTGCACTAACTTTTTACTTTTTCCTTCAAAACATGACCACAGACTTATGCCATCATCTGCCTGAGGGAAAAATGCTACATTAAGTCTGGAAAATAAACAAACATGCACACACACAGCAAAGAAAAATAATTATTATTTGTCTTCCATTTTTTAAATCTTACCTTGAACAGTCACAACTACACGAAAAGACAGAATCATAGAATCATAAAATAGCCTGAGTTGGAAGAACCCCACAAAGGTGATCAAAGTCTGACTGCTGGCTCTCCACAGGACACCCTAAGAGTATACACCACATGCCTGAAAGCATTGTCCAAAAATTTCTTAACTCTCTCAGGTTGGTGCTATGACCACTTTCCTGAAAAGCCTGTTCCAGTGCCCAACCACCCTCTGGGTGAAGAACCTTTTCCTAATATCCAAACAAAACCTCCTCTAATGCAACTTCAGGCCACTCCCTCATTTCCTGTCACTGTCACCAGAAAGGAAAGATCAGTGCCTGCCCCTCCTCTTCCCCTTACGAGGAAGTTGTGACTTCAGTGAGGTCTGTCCTCAGTCTCTTCTCCAGGCTGAACAAACAGAGTGACCTCAGCCACTCCTCTCACGGCTTCACCTCAAGGCCCTTCACCATCCTTGTGGCCCTCCTCTGGACAGTCTCTAACAGCTCAATGTATTTTTTGTGTTGTGACATCCAAAACTGCCCCCAGCACCTGAGGTGCCATATACTGGACAGTTTCTCCAGAAGGATTTTGGAAGGGACAGTACTGAAAGCCTTAGATTACATCAACTGGCTTCCGTTGGTCAGCTAGGGGGACAACCTTGTCATAAAAGGAAATTAAGTTTAAGACAGGTTACCACATGATGAGTATTTGAAACAGACTTTTCTAATCTCTGACTCATGAGGTAAATGTTTCATTAAGATAAACGAAAACACTCCCTCCAAATGATACTGTTAAATATATCAAAAGCACTGTATTTTCAGTGTGGGTTTACCTTGAAAAATTCTGAACTGTTGTTCAAAATGCAATTATCAAAGGATTAAATATCAGGGCACAGATTCTAAACAGACTCTTCCTTTATTATGACTAAATTTTTATCTTATTTGGTCACTTTACTAAGACTGTTTATATGCCACGAGCACTGAAAACACTACTGGCACAAGCTTTGTTTTCAGAAGTTTGCAATACCTTAACTGAACTCTAACATCTTGTAAAATTAAAAGATTTTACCATCCTTTTGACTTTTTTTCACTACTTCAAATTATCCACTTCTGAAAGCATAATAACTGTCAGACATACTTGTATAAACAAAATCTGTAAATCATAGTACTTAACTGTGTAAACTTTGACTGTTTTTACAAATACCAGTGACTTACAAATAAGCTTAAATTATTCATTTACTAAAGAAACAAATATTTTGATATATTAAACTCAATTTACAGAAGTTACAATATATCCTTTAAGCAGAACAGTCAAACACAAACTAAATAGACAGTGATACTCTTTTAACAGTAATCTAAACAACAACAGCTCTGTGGCTCTGTGTTCAGCTCTGTGGCTGAACAAGGAAAAACTTCATGTACCTCGTTCCCATTCAAGAATGAAAACTTTTTTATATTTTGAGGTTTTTTTTTTGTTTTGTTTTTTGGTTGGTTGGTTGATTGGTTGTTTTTCTGGTTTTTTTTGGAAGGGTATGTTTCCCTTACACCTCTCAGATATCTGACTGCCAGAATTTATTTGTTACTTAGAAAACACTCACTGCAATTTTGAGAAGTTATTTTACCTGGATGGCTGTCTGGCCACTTGGCAAATCCACCAACAAGGCGATCTTGAGTTGACAGGATATAATTTCGGTTTTTCTCAAAATTTGTATATTGGAATATGTTCAAAAGCTGAAAAGAAATTAGATTGTGACACTAATATAAGTCTCAGTATACTTGTAACACTAAGTCTTAACTAAGTCTTGTATATTTTTAACACTAGAATATAGTGCCTATTTTTCAGATAAGCAGTAACAGCACACATAGCACTAATCTACAAACCTGTTTCCTGCATTTTTTGCAAGATGAAACACATTTATAGTCATTGGTACATATTGGTGCATTTGTGTCAAATATCTAACTCTTTCAAGCAAAGAAAATAGTGCTTAAAGAAATGAAAACAAGTCAATAACTATCCCTACACCTGTTCTGTACACTACCTTCAATGTTGCTCCCACCCAGAAGGAATAGCAAGTGTCTACAGGCTTGTTGGGTCGTCCATGGTAGCCATTCTGTTGCCTCATTATACACCATCTTCTTATTCTGTTCAGTTCTTTTTCTGAAAAAACTTCCTCCAGTTTGCCCATCAAACACAGTGATGCAATACCACAAAAAGTAGAACCACCTGTGAAGAGAGAGCAGGGCTTGCTATTCTTTGATACATAGGTTTTCTGAAGCCTGTATGATCTCAGTCAGAACTTGAACTAAGCTATTAACAATTAAATCAATGGCCTTTTGAAAGTATGAAAAAGTTAACTTTGAGTCTAAAATTCGAAAAAATAACAACACTCTAGTTCAGCAGGTATGCCAAAGGGGGGAAAAAACCCCCAACCCAGCTCTTGTGGAAATAAACCAGCTCATTTTCTTAAAGCTGTTTCTTCTCACAATGCTGTGCAACTTATATTACACAGCAGTCTAGAAATAAGTAAATGGAATTGCAACAGAAATATTTCTTCACTTGTAACTTAAAAAAGAAAGCTATTGGAATGCCAGCAATCAGACTGAAGCAGAGATGCCAAAGCCAGCCTCAGACACAATCCCCTAGAGAATACAAACAGACAGAAGTGTCTGGAGAGCAGGAGGAGAAAAAAATTCAACTCAAATTATTAAAAAAAAAAAGCGCACAGTTAATACGGTGAAAAGACTCCTGGATTCTCTTGGTTGTAATTCATTGTGCTTTGAAGGAATTTTTTGCTGTGAAGGAAACTGCACAGTAAAAAAGATGAACTCATGTTCTTTGCGTAGCCCAGACACCGCTTTTTAAAGCCCATCAAAGTTCAAGTCTAATACCTGATATGATAAAACCAAAGGCTGGGAAAGACCATAAGTCAGCTGCTGACAAAAGACTTGGGCCCCAAAGTTCCTTACAATATCCTGGTGCTGGAAGACCTCAGGAGCTGTAAGATTATTTTCACTCTAATGCTGAAATGTAGTGCTGAAGTACTTCTATTTGTTATCATTAACGTTCTACAGAAAGTTAATTAACCAATTGTTTTAATATCTAGGGATCTAATTTAAATGTTTCAGCATTACTGATCCAGCAAGAAGGAAACAGACAAAATCCTATCAAAGCTCAATACTATGGGTAAAGATAACAAACATTTGATAGGATCATAGAATCATTTAGGTTGGAAAAGACCTCCAAGATCATCGAGGCCAACCATGGACCAATCACCACCTTGTCAGACAACAGCACTAGATTTAGTATCAGTCATCTAAAAGGCAAAAAAATCCTCTGTCACAAGCAGACTGCTGCTTCTTGGCATAGAAACATTTTGCTTAAAAATAGCAGTCTCTTGGGGATTCCTATCTTCAGATCTACCAACTCTTCACAAAAATTAACTGTTGCTTCAAGATTTGAACCCACAACAGATGCTCTATCTATCAGAGGAAATGTTTCTGTGTTTTACCAAAGGTGTTGAAATTGGAAATGATCAGTCACATGGCACAAATTCTCTAGCAGAGAAAATCTTCAGAGTAACAATGGCACGTGTGGAAATAGTTTGCTCTGTCAGCAACAGAAGTACAAGAATTACAAGCAACACCTTTCAACAAAACACTCTCAGGGTAAGATTAATGGGATTAAAAGCTTGCCTGTTCAGATATTAAGCTAGATCTAAAGGAAGAAGTGACATTTGGAGGCATATTTGGATTTGCTCCTCCTCACACAACTTTCTTAAAAATCAGAAAAGAAGGAAAGGCATGGCAAACCCGGCACCTTCTACAGCATTGTCAATACCACTCTGAAAGATGTAGAACATTTTGACATTCTTACCATGGGATTCCAGTCCAGCTCCCTGTGCCAGGCCATTATCATAAGACTGAAGGAAAAAAAAAAATCCCACAAAGCAGTTACTTTAGAACCACAGCACTCTCACAGACACTGCAATTTCTTAGTTTACCAGCAAAATTATCATCAGATCATTGCCACAATTTAATCTCATTAAATTCTAAACCTCTAAAAGTTCTTGACACAACACAGTTAACAAATCAGCTCTTTTTCAATGCAGGAAGTTTTTATTACTTTCATGGCATTAATTTTAGTTGTGACATGTTAGAAACTTGAAAAAGGGTAAGCTACAAAGAAAAAAACATGTAATGCAAGTACAAAAAGACAAAAATAATCAAAACAAAATAATCAAAACAAATAAAACAAAACAGAAATAAATAGATAACTTGATCTGTCTATAATCCAAGAGCAGTTTAACATTAAAAAAAGAGGCAAAATGCAAAGTACTACTGTGTGTAAAATACTCAAATCCAAGCATTACTTTAGTAAGAAGCAAGTGCATCAGGCTTTAAAAAACAATGAGAAGGGAACCAGAAAAAAGAAGGAATTTATAACATGCACTGGAATAAACTTAAATTGGTGTATAAAATATTACTGTTAAAAAATACCATTACAGTGCTTAAAAAACCACTCTGTTAAGTGCAAAAAAAGGGGAAATTAAAGTCTGACAAAGCAAGAATATTATAGCTCATGTCTGTCATGTGCAATCTAGGAACACATAATCTTTCTTATAAGAAATTACTCATAAAATAGAAAATATTTATTTTACAAGAGTTCTCAGAATACTTAATGAATTATCTCTGAACAAATACCAAAATGCTTAGTAGAAACAATATTCTACATCAGCTGCTCAATTAATGATTGGATCAGTATCTGGTCAGACACAAAACAGCAAAAATCTTTCCCTCACATCCTCCAGGTACTGACTGAATTCTCACGTTTTCTCTAAAACAGTGGCCAGTAAATACAGGACACCTTGACAAACCAATAATGACTACCATAGTCCTAACCAAAGAATGGCTACAGGACTATTGTTATCTTTAGAAACTACCTAAGGATTATTTTGTACATCTGCTTTTAAAGCTTGAGATTGAGAACAAAAAAGCAAACAGAAGAAGACACAGAAGCTACACTAAAACTGTATTCCTGGTTTGGAGTTGTTGTTGCAAGCTGAAGCAACAAAAACCACTAATATCTGATATATACACTTCAAGCTGCAACTTGATTTCTCAGGTTTGAACCAGTAAATTTTAGTAATCTCTATGAACTTCTGAGTGTTAAAGCACACAGTGTGAACTCTTCCTTTTTCACTGCCTTTTGAGAATGCAATACAAATGTGTTACCACACTCCACAGATGTATTAATTGCTAAGGAAAGGCAAGTTGATTAGCAAAGTTATGCTGGCAAAGCTAATTAACTGAAAAAACCAGCAGTATTAAGAGGAGGTATTTGCTTTATGTATGACAAAGTAATTAGCTCTGGAGAAAAGCTGTTAAGTGTGCATCCCAGACACTACTATGTTGGGCTCTACAATTAGCTTTAAACTCTAAAAGACAATAGCTGACCCTTGGCAAACTGACACCAATTTATTTACAGAGAGCAGCTGCTGTCTGGGAACTTGTGTACCTTAAAGAGCTAGGGAATACTTTTATTTCCTTGTCCTTTTGAAAAGACTCCACAAATTGTATGCAAAAGGAGCTCTTGATTACTGCAACATGACAACTGCATAATTAAATACTATCCCCAGAAAACGTGTAAATCCAGTTGGGTAAAATCTTCAAAGTCTACAAGTTTTACATCAGCTTAACTATATCAACAGACCAATACAAGCGCATTTGAAGAAGACTGTACTAGAAGAAGCAGATGTTATTTTTAAAGCTTCTTGCAATATCTCTGCTTTTTTTAAAAAAGAGCATTGTTGCAAAGATCAGTGTTATTGAGTCTTTGGAAGTCATTCAAAATCTCAGCATCCCAGTGTTTGTTGTCTTTTGATTAATGTTATATCTGAGTTCTGAATGTAAAAGACAAGAGTCAATCTACACTGCTAAAAATTGTATATTGAAATCTATTTTACTGACAATAAAACTGGCCCAGAATTATTTTTGTGATCAGCATTGTATGAACACTTCTTAGTCAAATGACAACAAGAAGGCTATCTGTTCTGTATGAAGATTCAATTCTTTTAAACACTTGAAACATGGTTTATGTTCCCATCTGCTGTTCTTGATATGCCTAACTAAACAAATGCACTCCCTCATTCAGCTGTATTGACCTGTATGACTCAATTCTTACACTCCATCAATAAAGGCAACAAATTCCAAAGAATAAGCTAAAAAATCCAGAAGCTTCTTACAAAGAGTACTCTGGTTAACCAGTTTCATTACTCTCAGCCCACATGAGTTGTACTTCACATGTATGAAAATTCGAAAAACTGGAAGAAGTTCTGTTAACTGTCACATGCTTCATCTAGATGCACACGAGTGACGTACAACAGTAAATCAAAACTACATCTTTCTGTCAGAGCAGTTTGGTACGGAGCAATGCAATCCCCTTTTTTCTATAACTAAAGAAAGTGACAGAATGAGGTGACATTGTAGCAAAACAGGAATAAGCATTTACAATAACGCCTATAGCTATATTAACACTATAGTTAGTTACACAAGGAATAACAAATTAAATAACCTCAAACAGAATTTACTTTCAATTGTTCCATTTTATAGGTTAGTTTTAGCACCATCTACAAAATCATAATGAGAGAAATCAAGCTAACATTCTTGGATGCCACATTTCACACTTGTGTTTATTTATGAGATACACTTTAAGAAATACTTGTCTCCTGTAATAGGTAATTAAACTGAAATACAGCTCAAGGAAAGTGGTGGAAAGAGATGAATGAATGAAAGAACAACCACCGCTGTGAAATGATCTTCACAATGGGCTAGTTCCTGAATGTCTGAGACTTCTTCAGACAAATTCACAGCTCTAAATGTGACTAAACAGGAAACAAACATTTTGTGGCTTTTCCTAGAATTGTCAGACACCTCACAACTGAATTAATTCACAGAAATACTGGTGGGCCAAGGAATGCAAATCCAGAAAACACAGACAGAACTAGTGCATGTGCATACCAACCCTGCAGTGAATTCACAGCACATTAGTGGTCTAAAGTAGTCCTACTGAACACAGTGCAGATAACCTACCAATTCACAGTAAACCTGGGCAAAAATACAGCATGTCTTGCTGCACATTTCTACATGCTAGAATGACTGCTCCCTACAGAGCACTGCTAATAGGATGTCTCTAAGTTACTCTCTGAGCTAGCCAGGAAATGACACAATCTTTATGATAAACCACAGCGTCTTCTGAACTTTGACCAAGCCAAGACTCAGTTCTACTTTACTGGTGAACTGAAGTATTAGTAGGACACCTTCCAAGATGTCTTGCCATGGTAAAGCTTAAATTATTTTATTTTTTAATGATATGCATTTTTCCAAAGGGAACATAATGACTGGAATTTGCAGGTGCAACAATTCTAAGCTCTAGAAGCAAAGTATAAATTTGGTTCAAGATCACACTTCACAGTAAGTCTCTAGTACCATTTCAAAGCTCTAAACTTTCAAAAAATCTCCACTTGCCTGCTCTTTAATGCTCTCTGTCTGTTCTCATCTGATGCTCTCTGTCTGTTCTGTCTTAGAAAGAAATAGTTGCTTCTCCCTCTCTTTATTTTTTCAGTGCTATCTCTTAACATTACATATCTCTGTCACACTCCCATTAACAATGTCATTTCCAGAATAAAGATTCATAGTATATTAAATACTTATTTTACATAAGCTGATTTGTACCTTTCACGCTTCAACTCAACTTTCTTTGTCCTGTACCTAGTCCCACCATTTCCTTTGGAATCAAAATGGCACTCAAATGTTCATAACGTGAACTAACAGACAATGTGATGTACAGAACTACAATGAGGATTTTGCTCTTGGGTTTTGTTTTCTATTCTTTTGTAACATTTGATTCTCCTATTCTATCTGTGCTAAGCTATTTGACTAACGATTGATCTCAGTAAACATTAAGGTCCAGAAATGATCACAGGAGGAAGAATGCTCCTAACCTAATCAGTAATAGCAAGTACTCTGCCTAAGCTCCTCTCTCAGACTGTGAAAGGAGAATGGATAAATCACTGTCCTTGTGCAAAATCCACTCTCAGATTTAGCAGGGATACTCTCATGCTGAGAACCCATGCTAACTAAGGTGAGCTACCAGCCATGGGAGAAGGGCTCTTATGGGAGGCAGGAGAGGTAGAAACCCCCATATCATGGACCGTTTTCTGGGGAATGCAGGGGTGAGCATAACTTACTATGGGGTGGCTCGGGAAAGAGCCAATGGTAAGAAACAGAAATACCAAAGCAGACTGGGGAAGAACAAGTATGGGGAAACGGAGGGGAAAGTGGGATAAAAGGTGCTACTAGGATGTGAACAGACCACAGGCCCACATCCTTGTATGACTGAGCCCTGACCTTGATCATCTCAGTCTGTCCAGGACTATGGTAGTGTGCCAGAAAGCTTCTTGAGGTGTACAGTGAGAAATACTAAGACATCCAACTACCCCATTTAAAAATAAACAACAAATAAAAAACAATTTGGCCTGAAGCAGATTTTGAAGTCTGTTTTTAAACTTGTTTCTCACATAAATTTTACAATCTTGCTGCTGACAGCAACTACTGAAAATAGTAATTTACAACAGAAGTTGTGTGTCATCATAAATTTGGGTCTTCTTTGTGTACCACAAGAGTTTAATCTGTGTTTATTCACATTCAGGGAACTGCAATTTTCAAGCTTGCTCAGCTTCCTTAAAAATTTGTGTTTCAGTCTTTGAAAATGTAACTCAATTAAACTAATGAAACAACAAGAAAAAACATTGAAAACTCCTTTACTCCAATCAAATATGAAGACATTTCGCACAGACAGAGATAAAAAATGAGTACATACTCATTAATATATTTTTTTATTCCAAGTATATAATAAATAAATTATGCAGTGCATGACTGGAAACATTTAAGCATGAACTGGTGTCAATAATTAGCTTATTTGAATCTGTGTATCTTTTAAAAAGCAGTACTACAGCTCAATGAAATATGAGGATTTTATTGGTACACTTTTCAAAAGTACTTTATACACTTTTTCTAAGTTACACAAACATCATACCTGAGTTTTCAAAAACTTGATTTCAATTGTTTAATTATTTTAAATAAAGAGGATTTTCAGTGAACAAACACAGCAAATAAAATTATCTTGCTAGCATACACATTTTAATGAAAATGCAAAAAAAATGCACTTTGTAATTCTCAACATGAAAAAATAAAGAAATTACCATAACACAGTTTGGACATACATTTTTTTAGCCATAGTTAAGAAAAAAAGCTTAAAGCCTTGAAGCATAGGAAGAAGCGACATTTTGTGAACACTCACCATACTTCTTCTAATGTAGTCTATTGCTTTCTTCATATCCATGCCTGACCAGTTATCGAGCATGTAGCAGATACAGGAAGCACAGTACACAAACCTCATATCATTCTCACTTCCTTCCAGCACTGCACAGAAACTGAAAGAAACATTTCTGTCTTTAGACACCACCTGTTACACCAGAAAATATGAAATGCGGTTCAAAGAATTGCACAGTGTTTTCTTTAAAGATTAGTTTACAGTAGCCTCATAAATATAACCCAAAGCTACACTAGATTTTATTTTTAGAAAAAAGTGATTCTAAGACAAGGAAAATGTACAGAACTCAAAACATTTAGGAGCCTGAGCAACTATTTCCAGCAACATAATGACACTGGTGTTTATTTATTCCATGATGTTTCTGCTTACACTCTTTCACTTATTACAGTATATACAGATACATGATTTATAATTTTACCCCTTTTGAGCAGTATTCTTAGGAATCCTAATAGCTCACAAGGCTTTCCTTCCTTACTGCAACTTGACGACCAGTTTCCCAGGTATGTATAAAGGTAATTGCTAATACTACCATTTCTAATACACATGGTGAATCAGCCTTTCATTAGTTATTGTTACAATCTCACCAAACTCTATGAACATTTAATTTTTTTTTTTGTACCTGAGTTATTTTGGCACAATCTCAGAGACTCCCAAGATGCTGATGGTTGCCCTGATTTGGATGTTTGTATCCGAAAGTGGCCAACAGAATTATTTTAAGTAACTGGCAGTAACCACCCCGCTGTACTGAGCACTGGTGAGACCACACCTCAAGCTTTGTGCTCTGTTTTTGGCCCCTCAAGACAAGGAAGACCACTGAGGTGCTAAAGCATGCCCAGGGAAGGGCAGCGGAGCTGGGAAGGGCTTGGACCACAAATCTGATGAGGAGCAGCTGAGGGAGCTTGGAGTGTTTAGCCTGGAGAACACCCAGAGGACATCTTATCAGTCAACCACCTGAAAGGTGGCAAGGTGGGGGGGGCTGGTCTCCTCTCCCAAGTGGGACAGAAGAAGTGGCTTCAAGTTGCACCAGACAAGGTTTAAATTAAGTATTAGAAAAAAATTCTTCATCAGAAGGGTTGTCTAGCACTGGAACAGGCCCAGGGAAATGCTGGAATCACCATCCCTGGAGGTATGTAAAAGACATGTAGCTGTGGCACTGAAGGACATGGTTTAGTGCTGGGCTTGGCAGTGCTGGGTTAAGAGTCAGACTTCATGAACTCAAAGGTCTTTTCCAACCTAAATGCTTCTAGATATACAAAAGTATGCTTCTACAACAATATAAAATGGTTGGATTACCTGTGACAGTAAATAAACCGTCAATTGTTTCTTCCAGGATTTGCTGCTTGGCAAGCCTCCATTTGGTTCGAAGAGCTAGTTAGTATCCTCTGATGACTTAACTACTTCCAAGAAGCCAGCATATGTTCTATGACTTATGTGACTACCAAACTAACTATCTTTGAATAGAACAAAAAGATTATAGCTACTTCTATAAAAAAACAGGTTTCTTATGTTTCATTCCACATGTGGGCTGTGGGAGTTGCAGCATATAAAATATTTTTTACCTTCCATCCTCCAGCTGGAGAGCTCTGAGTCCTGCCAGTATAGCATCTTTATTTACTCGACTTAAATCATCTCCAAGAATAACCAGACATGATAGTCCTGTGTAAGTCATTGCTATGTGCCCACTATCATAAGGATGAGATATACCCGGACCCTAAAAAAAGAGGAAAAAAATAGAAATATTGACACATCACAAGAGCTTATACTACAGCAAAGCTTTTTTTCTTTTTTAAGGTAAGAGTTTCTCTTCCCTTCACTCATTCTGGTTAAACTGAAGGCATCCTGCTCAGCTTTCCTTATCAAACTACGCTACTGCATAACTCTACTGGTCTTGTAAACACTTGGTGAGTAGGAAGCTTTGGAAAATAGCTTTGCCAAGAGCTCCATTTGCGACATGGCTCCATTTGAAAGTTCTGGAAAAAGATGGGATGTACTCAACTGTACCTAAGTTTGTTCTGACACATCACCGAGCATTAGCTCCCTGGCAGCTGGGTAAGCACTCTTACACAGCCAATCTCTGTAAGTCTCACAGAAGAGATTTTATAACATAATGATCTACAAGTAGAAAGCAGTGAGAGATTATTAGTAATCTCTCCATCAATTGAAGCAATGCCAAATTAGCCACTTACCTACTTTCACCTCTATTTTAAAATAATCAGAGTTCAAACAAAGTATTTATATACCAAGTAATCACAGAATATCCTGAGTTGGAAAGGAATAGGAAGGATCACTGAATGTCAACTGAGAAGCTAACATTAAAGGCTGACTAGTCCCACAATATGAGTAATAGAAATGGGCAAGGGATTGATACAGCTATGTTAAAACTACTGTTTTTATGGAATTTTATAGGCCCACACTGGACTGTACCACTTCATGGAAATAGAGACCAAATGTAACAAGATGATACTTGGGATGGTTCAGTTTGGAGCAACTGGAAGATAACTATTTTAAACACAATAAAAGCTATTTCAATGCTGAGTAGTTGAGATAGATTTTTAAATTAGATTTTACTAGCATTATTGCCTAATCAGTTGCAAGTCTTATTTTGCAATTTATCCTAAAAATACAAGGAAAAAGCAGCATAAAGCCAAATTTAATATTATGTTATGTGTAACTGGTATTTTTCAGGCAAGTCATGCTTATTTCCAAAGTCAAAAGGCTTTGTTTCTATTAGGAAACTGGGAGAAAAATTGTTATTACCCACTGGACAACAAAAGACTGCTCTCATACAAGGGAATCAAAGACAATTGGGAAAGGGAGGCAGAAAACAGGGTGAAATGGGTAAAGCAGCACTGAAAAAGCTATGTAACAGAGAAGGAGAACAGAAGAGTGTGTGCTGAGAGCTGCACCTCTTCTCCCTTATTTCCAGTCCTGGACCCTCTCTGGACGTGGCATCACAAATCTCAACAGCTCCCAATCCCATCCCTCTACTGACTGTGCCCCCATCACTGTGTCCTATACCCTGCACATTAAACAGATATATAGGGCACATTAAATTGCTTTTAAGTGGTCTTTACTGACCTGAGCTAATGCACTGGTGCAGACATACCCTGAGGAGACAACAAAGGGGGTGTGGCCAGGGCCAGGGCTTGTTCTCTATGCCCTTTGTAAGAATTAGTCTGTAGGTCCATAGGAAAGAGATTTATTCGTATCTCAGAGATAAAGTGAACAGTTCTGCTCTGTTGCCACTATCTCAGCCTTCTTTAAAAGAATTAACACTTAGAAGATATAAGTTGGGGGTAAGCTTTCAAATATTTAAACTTGGCTCAGTGATGTGATAGTGTTCCCTACTGCAACAATTAGAACAGCTATTAAAACATAACTCATGACCACCAAGAGTTCCCAGTGACCACTGCGAAGCCAAGAAACTCTCTCTGCTGCAGAAGCATGGGCAAGATCTCTTCAAACCATAATAAAGAATGCTACTAAATATGCACTTGCACTGGTGCAGTCCCACTTTCAAAACAGGGCTCCTTCACGCAGGTGCCAGTCCACACACGGAGCTAAGTGGTTTTGACACGTTTACACAGAGGAGTGTGCTGGGTGCAAGGTCCACCAAGCCAACACACCTGGATACCGCCAAGAGGCATAATTATGCTTTCAAAATACACAAATATTTAGGTATATAATTTCTAAATAAATGCCTACTTAATAGCTACTTGACAATCTATCTTTTGCATGCTTTGATGTATTTCACAACACATTTTGCAGGTATTCAGTTGGTAGGGGTCTTCACTTGGACATGGGTAGCCTCAGCTTTAGAGGTGTATTTTTCATGTTATAATGACCTGAGTTCATCTAAAGCATATGATTTTTAGCTAGTTTAGCTAATCTGAGTAAAACTTAGAGTACACTTCCAACTGCCGTATCTAGCCACTAATTCAAGGTGTCTCTTCTTCTGTAATCTTTTTAATTGTTTCAAAACTATTCTGCAAGACCTTGGCATTTCTCACTTTGTAGAACCACAAAATGGCTGGGGTTGGAAGGGACCTTAAGGTCATTTCATTCCAACTTCCCTGCCATGGACAGAGACACTTTTCAGTAGGTGTTTGCTTAAAATAAAAAAATATGTAGTACAGAGAAATTTTGGCCCAGGCTTACCTGGGTCTTTAGAGTATTTATTTTTATCTTACTTTTACTTTTATATACAATTTATTGTTATCTTTTTTGTGATTCACTCTCCTGAATATTTATAACTATTCACCAGTATCAGTGTTGCAGCCTTGAGAAAATACAATGTATTTCAGGAACACAAAAGACATCTTTTTTCACCCCAAGTGAAACCATACGTTAATTACCACAATCTAACGTAAAAGTTGCAGCTATTGAAAACTAAATTCTGATTCACAACACTTTCAACATACTGAAACTGAATCACAACACTTTCAACATACTGAAAAGACCTAGGCCTATCTGAAACTTTGAGTAGACTGTTCACCCTTAAATTAAAAAGCTAGTTTAAACTTCAGTAACACCAGATCTGAGAGAGTTCAAAATCTGGAGCCATTTCAGTATACTTCAGAAAATAATTCAGAAAATATATAATTCAGAAAATATATATTCAGAAAATAATATAATTATTTTCTAATTCTAGAAGTAATTATACTTTGAATGTGACAACAGAGGAGCCACTCTTAGCCTTCATTCACAGTTAAGATGTCACAGTTCATGAGGGCTGTGTTGTGAGTTAGTGAAGTGGATATGCTTTTGTTTCACTTTCGCTTCTGTCCCAAAAAGCTGCAAAGACACTACTGTCAAACACCTCAAACAGCTAAAACACCACAACTCCCAAACCAAACCCAAATTAACTGTTCTCGAGAGATTTGCTAAAACTGGGTATTCTAACATAACCCTGACATTTTTCTATTATTTTGAAGAGCCCCTAGTGACTGAATAGATTTGGCTATCTCTGGTATGGCACTTTCTTAGAGTTCAAGAATGAAATCGCTGTAGTGGCATGTAATAGATAGCAAATGCCAATGCAAGTCCAAAATGAGTACAGGCTTTTTAAAAAAAAAATATTTTCAAGGCAGATTTAAGAGAACACTTTTAAATAATGAAAAAAGAGAAATTATCTGACTTTAAACACATCCTAGGGTCATGGCCATGAATTTCCAACTCTTTTTTCTGAGTTACTTCAGAACATTTCAGGCAACAGAGCCTGAAATGCTTTAAACTGTTCTTTGCCAATAAATCAGATAAAATCCCTCAAATACAGATACAATGAAGAAAATACTGCAATGCTTGAATACAAACCACATCCATGTGCAACCAATTTTCTAAAGATAGTGACCTTGTAGCTAATTTCTACAGGTAAAGGGGTGATTCCACCCCTTTAACTCACATGTATATTGGCCAACACATTCTAAGACACTAATGGACAGCAATATATTTCCAGTAAAGATAATATTTCGGTATGAAGCATTTCCTATTGAAGGTGAGAATTAAATTAAAACACCAGAAAGAGCTGGGAGGGGAAAACAATCTCTGCCAATCTTACAGAGATTTTGTCTTCATGGCCCTTTGCAAGATCTCAGAACTATATCGAGAATAAACTCTTAAAGCTTCATACACTGGGAAGGATTTGAAAAAGGTTTCCAAAAGCATGCACTGATTTAAAATACTACACTGTAGAGCTGCTAAAGGTGTGATACAGCTGGAAAAGGAAAGTAGAGGCCAGTGTGCAGGAAGGACTGCAAAAGAAGTACAGTAGTTCTGTCCTGTGCTTGAGAGTGAAGAATCAAATTGGACTGGAAAGTGGATGAAAAATCTGTGAGAGCATTAAACTAGCTTCTGCTAACCTCATTTCTGTCTTTTATTAAAGGCATTTTCTTTTCATATGGAAGTTTAACCTCAGTTCACTGGGCTTCAAAGCATCTGTTCTTGTCATGACAAAGTCTGGGTGGGCATCAAGTGTAATCAAACATGCATGATTCAACACAGGAGAAGAAATACCAGTTGCAGTTGCAGATACTAACTTTGGAAGAAACAGTTAGGCCCAGTCTACTAATACATGCCTCAATGTCTGGTGTCACTGCCAAGATTTTAGGTGGTTTTTTGACAGTGGGATGGCCTATATGGCACCAGACACATTGGCATCAGATGGGATTCGCTTTTCTTAAAGGAAAAGTGGACAAGCTCCAGAAGTGGGTCATGAGAACCTCATGGGATTTAACAAGACCAAGTGCGAGGTGCTACACCCACGTCAGGACAACCCCAGACTCGGAGGGTACAGACTGGGAGAAGAGAACTCATCGAGAGCAAAGGGCTCGCGAGCCCTGGTGGGTGAGAGGCTGGACATGACCCAGTCATGGGCACTCCCAGCCCAGAAAGCCAAACGTGTCCTGGGCTGCATCCAAAGCAGCGTGGGCAGCAGGGGAGGGAGGGGAATCTGTTCCCCTCTAGTGAGACCCCCATGTGGAATGCTGTGTGCAGCCCTGGGGTCTTCAGCACAGGGAGGAAGGGAACCTGTTGGAACACATCCAGAGGAGACCACTAAGTTCATTAGAGGGCTAGGGCACCTCTCCTATAGGAAAAGGCTATGACAGTCGAGATTTGTCAGCCTGGAAAAGAGAAGGCTTTGGGGTGACTTAATTTTGGCCTTCCAGTTCCTGAAGGGACCCTACAAGAAAGATGGAGAGAGACTTTTTACCAGCGTATGCAGTGATAGGACAAGGGGAACGGCTTCACACTGAAAGAATTTAGATTATGTATTAGGAAGAAATTCTTCACTGTGAGGGTGGTGAGGCATTGGAACAGATTGTCCAGAGCTGTGAAATCCCCATCCCTGGAAGGCTCCAAAGCCAGGCTGAATGAGATTTTGAGGAAGCTGGTCTAGTGGAAGGTGTCCCTGCCTGCAGCAAGGGGATAGGAGATAGATGATTTTAAGGGCCCTTTCCAGCCTGAACCTTTCTATGATAGCAAAGAACAGCACATCCTGCATCACTCAGTTAGGGCTATTCTGCCAGCCTCTCTACCTTATGATAATTCTACAGCTAGAAAAGTTTTCCTTTGTTAGTAGAAGACCAGAGAAGGAGGAGACTGCACTGAGATAAGCCACAATTTGTGTATCAGTTTCTTCATTGCTGTGAGAATTTAAGTTCTAGTTACCATTTTAGTATGTTTCTTATGCATGTTTCTTAAAAGTTCTGCAAACATTTCAACTATTAACAGTACAAAATTCCCTGCCTTTCAGAAATTCTGTAATTATGCAGTTAATACTATAAAAAAAACACAAGATCATTTATTGCCTAACTGAAAACATTTCACATACACATTCTTAACTGACCTTGGAGGGATTGAATGGCATCCCTAAATATGAAGAACCTCTGAATCCACAGCGATTCATATTTGATCCTGGAAAAGATTAAAACAATAATCAACTAACTTGTTTTTTTGAAACATTTATTCTAAACCATAATTCTCTAATAAGACCAAGACACGTTAGTTCAACACTATTCACAGCCTTAATAAAGTGTGGATGTGCCTCTCAGTCCCAACCTTAGTTTGGTATCCCTCTGATTAACAAAAAAAAAAAAAAAAAAAAGAAAGAAAACCACAAGCAAACTTAACTTTCTTTTTAATTTGGTGGAAATACAATTAGTGTCACCACAGACTTGTCTTCCATGCTCACAAGTGAAAAAGAGGAAAGGACTGCTCCCCTGGGAAAATGGCCAGAGTTAACATATTTTTTACTGCTCTCTGGATTCTTGCCTGGTAATACCATCTGTTCCCAAGCAGAACTGTTTCAAGATACTTTGCAACATGTTCAAAGATAAACAATTCACAGTTTTTAGCTATGAAACATTTCTGTCAGTGATACAGTGTAATTTGTTTCAAACCCGTCACAATACCTGAGCATGTAGCACATAGAACCATGAACCAAACACTGTCAAGAGATAAGTACAGCTTTGCAGGGCTCAAACCTGCTTTTGCATGGCAAAACCTCAGTTGTTTACTTAGTGTCTGACACTAAAAAAAACTAATGAATGCCAGTCAAACAGCAGCTGGGTGTTCTTAAATACAATCCACCTCTTTTAAGTTATTCAGCCTTTAAGCTAAAAATCCTCATGGATATTAGAGAAAATTGCACCAGAATAAATAAGAATGAATAGTTATAAAGCTGAAAGCTCTAAGTAACATCACTATGCAATGTGACCTTCAAGCGCTGTAATTTAACAGCATATAACCTTCTAATTCTAAATATACTTTGTATATATGCAAAATTTAAATTAGAAAGGTTTTATTAGCTTAAGAATTTCAACTTGGCCTGAAGTATGCAAGTTTCTCTCCAAGACAAGTCTTTGGGGCTAACTGACATGGCGTGAAACACCTGCAATTCTCCACCTCCTCCACAGTTCAGTCAAAAGTACTTTTCAATTACTCTACATAAGCAACAAAAGCAACTTCAGCCTGCTTAAAAGCTGGTGTGCCATAGTCTGATCTACGCAGAGGAAACAGAAAGAAAAAATTAATAACTGTTTTATTTTATTATAATATAAACATTTTCAGCAGAGAACATTTGTCTGTTCACTTGCAGAGTCAAAAACTTGCATTTCATGTCGCCTCAGCCTCTGGAAAGCAAGAAAAATTAAATGAGTCTTAAAGACTAATCTAAGTTCTCAAAGGACACTGCCCAAAAAAGCATCACAATTTCAAAATTGACACAATATGACTAAATCCTACCCCGTAAGTCCCAGATTCCCTAGGCAACGTAGTGGGAGAAAAAAAAAACACCATTCACATTCATTTTCTGTAAAAATGAACCTGTGTCTTAAGTGCTTAAGCAAACTAGAACACTCACTTTTACATGATACTGGTGTGGAAACCCTTTATCCAGGAAAGAGTTACTATGCTACTAACACAGCTATTCTCGCCTGCTGCAAAGGATGCATGTTACAATTAGGACAGATCTGCAGCTGAACAGGACTCAGCTGACAGCTGATAGATGGAAGGCTTCATCCCAGAAATACTGATCCCCATCACTGGCCATTTGGAGTGTAGCTTATAATTCATTATCAAGGTAGAAATGGCAGCATGAAACCCAAGTTTCTGTGCTGTTAGTAGGTCACTCTGACTGCTGAATCACAGATGCTAAACCAACAGATTAAAAATAAAGTACATTAATGTAATCATGATCTATTACTCCCTTTAGATGTTCAATTTTCATGTACTATTTTAAAACCTTTCTTGTACTACTGAACTTCCATTAACTAGAAAACAGCATTTGCAATTTTAAAATTGGATTTAAAGTTAGATTTTTAACTGTATTGCTATGAACTTAAAATCTATTTTGACACTTTTTGTCAGTACTTCTCATCTCCCACTCCAAACTTCACACACTGGCTCCTAGGAAAACCAGAAGGCCAGCAAGCCCTTTAAGGAAAACTTTAGGGCAAACTTTGCAGGGAATTTTATCCTGTCCTCAAATGCATTAATGTGCTTGCAATAATGCTTCCTAGACTATTACAAGTGAGTTGCTAAATCTCTAGTTACAATACGTGAAGTAAAAAATAGAATTCTGAGTTGATAAAGGAAGCATTAAAACAGGAAGTGAAAACAGCTTGTTTTTAACCACATGACTCTGGAACACTGATGTAGCGTCTCAAAATGTTTTTTTAACATCCTCTAAGCATACAAGTTGAAAATCAAATGAGAACTAAAGGTGAGTTACAGGAAATGGCTGTCTTTCAGTTTATGAGAGAAACTTTACAATGTGAAATTTCATCTTCTGTAAAACTGGCTTTACTGTTTTATTGCAATTTACTTGTACTTCTTGTTTTACGCAATAGCTTAGTACTTCTAATCAAACTCTTCACTTTCCTGAGCCAAAAATGGGCTGCCATAATCAGAATTAAAAACTAAACAGACCCAAATTAAAAGGATGTGATCACAGCCTATGTCCCTGGTGGAGAAACTGCTGGAGCGGCCAGTTCAGCTCCAGCAGAGTTTGCATCAGCTCAAGTCCAGCTGTGCAATGGTACCACCTGGTGTTCACTTCCACCATCAACCTTACTGAGCCACTTTCTGCAGGAGTTTAAGACAGAGCAGAAAGTAACAAATATTTCATAAACTGCTGTGTAACTGTTTGTGGTGGTTTGAAAGCTGAAAAAACATACCTCGAAAAACCTTTCACATTTGAAAACTAAAGAAAACTGGCCCTTTTCCAAAACAAAAGACTTCGTGCTTAAATCAAGAGCTGAACCTTTCCTGTGAAGAAAAAGATGTTACTTATGTGTCCTTATGCTAGAAAGCCCTTAAAATATATAAAAGAATTTCAAGCGATGACCACAGTCAACTTATCCTAAGAGCTCTTTTTTTACAGACAGGGCATTTTTGTTATTTATATGTTATGATTTCTCTTACATGGAAGGATTGATAAACTTTTACTACTAATTTTTCACATTCTGATTATCCATGCATTCCTCTGGCTGTAAGGCTTGTCTCCTGCTAAGTACAGGAATTTACATACATTACTAACATATTTTAATGTATTTAAAAAATCATAGCTTTATCATAGGCTGATTCAGTCAGTACATCCAGAAAAAAGTATGTATAAACTCTTGTCACTGAACTAGTTTGTAATTGTTCCTGTAAATCAAAAGTAATAGAGGATGTCACTAAAGGCAAAGTTGCATTCTTTAAAATGGAAGTCCATTGTACATCCAGAAAAATACTTCAAATGTAGCATAAAAGAAAGTTATGCTGGAGGAAAATTTGTATTTTTGCTCAAGAAATTCATTATCAGAAAGCTCACATGCATCAATGATTTCAAAAAAGTCAATGTTATTTTATACATTTTTTTCAGTACTGCCACATAAGAAAGAATCATTAATACAAATCTAAATTTAGACTCTGACAGAAGTAAATTTTAGGTCTGTTATGTAGCATACTGGTTTTCAGTCCTGTATCCATGGGGATTCAGACCAACAAATAAAATATGTTTTGGTTTTCCTTTTGGTTCAATTTCTTAGTACAGCAAAGCCAGTGAAGCATTCAGCCATCAAAGAGTACAATTTTCTTCCTTGTCCTGTAGTGGGCTGGTACTGGCACTTCCAGTCAACTCAACTCACCAATGCAACACAAAGATAACCTTCTGTTAGAAAAATAAATGCGTGTTTTTCTGCCACTGCAGCAAGCTCTCAAGCAGGGTCAAACAAATGCCACTGTTCCTATGGGGGAGGATGGTGGATAAACATGACCAAGCAGTGTGCTTCCACTGGGTAATTAGATTACTTGAGTACAAAGCTCCAGATTCACTCTCTTTTAAAAGTGTTGAACTGGCCCTGAATGTGACTTGCAAGAAACTGGAATACATCTTCTTAAACTGCTATGAGCCGCACTTTAGGTAGTTAAAATAAACTCAAAATTCTCTCAAGGAGCTGCACTACGAGAGGAAAAACAGTAAAACACTGACAGGATAATGACCTTAAGAACAAGCAACTAGTTAAAAGAAGGTGTTTTGTCAACCCTTTCCCAATTTCACTAACACTTCAAAAAATAACGTTTTATTATTTTATTTTCTTATAAGGTATAATTTCTGTGTAAAAGGGCATTACGCTCCTCAAAATGAAAAAAGAAAAAAGCACTTTTTAAGATTTCAACTTCTTTCTAAGAGGAAACATACTTAGGTCTTCTTGCAGTGAGCACAAACAAAACAAAAACACACAGTAGCCCTGCACCTAAGCAAAGCATTCACTAAAAAGGGAAAGAAAGGTAACAATGGCTAAAATCTGTGCAAGATTTAGCTAAACTGTTTAGCATAAGTTATAGAAGACAGAGGCCCTTCGAACAAGCAGAAGGCAGCAGTAAGTGTAAGCAATCAGCTAAGAATGTTCACACATGTGACTGCCATTCCCTCTGAATTAGAGCTGGTATTGAGCCAGTCTCTGGAACATTTAAGCTAAAATTATGGTATCAAAAGGACACTTTTTATTTGAATCACAGCTACAATAAACCCACAGAAGAATACAGTCTATCCTGACAGACCCTGATCTTCAGCTTCCTTAAGTGTGTTTTGATTAGGCTGACAGAGCATATGTTTGCTTTCTTATTCAGTAGATCAAGATCTCACAATTTGTGAGTTTTAGTTTCACATAAAATTTCAAAGGCTACAAACCTCTGCAGTGAAGTTATTATCAACAATCAGACATATTACATATCAGTAAAATACAAACATGTCAATTAAGACTATCACAGGGAGACTTAAATCTAAGAACTGCTCTAAATCATCAAATTCTGAATTTTCTAGCAGGTTCTGTAACACTCTCCTGTAGTGGGTTGACTCCAACCAGCATCTGAGGCAAGAAAACACAGAGATGAAGAGAAGACCCACAGAGTGAGATAGAGACTGTTTGATAGGTAAAGCAGAAGTTGTAGGCACACAGCAAAGCAAAATAGGAATTAATTCACTACTTCCCATCAGCTGGGCAGATGCATAGTCACTTCCCGGAAAGCAGGGCCTTAGCAAGTGTAAGGGTTACTCAGGAAGGCAAATGCCAGAACCATGAATACTGCCACCTTTCTCCCTCTCTTCCCAAGGTTTTATTGCTGAAAATGATGTTAGATGGTGTGGAGTATCCCTCTGGACAGTCCTGAGGTCAGCCTGGGTCAGCTGTCCTGCCTGTGTCTCCTGCGGTATCTGCCATGGGAAAAGGAGTGCAGAGGAGGAAAAAAAGAGCCAGCCTTGACTGGCACGGCTCAGCAACAGCTGAAAGACTAAACATCTTTTAGTACCAGGCTCAAAACACAGCAGGTTAGAGACTACTATAAAAAAAATAATTCTAGCCCAGCCAGTACACCTACTATAACAGTTATTGATAAAAATGAACAAATACTAAGTTTGCAGAGCACCAACTATTCTGTCTTCCATCCACTGGAAAAAAGACTCTAAGGCAGCAGTAGTTCTCAAAACAGTACGAATTTACCATCTTTAAAAAATGCTTTCAATAAAAATCAAGTTAAGTGCTGTGCACGAAGGAACCTTTGGAGGGACAAACATGAAAAACAAAGAATTTTTTTTTTTCTAATAAGAATTACAGGAATACTCCTTTTGACTTTTTGGTTGAAAATTCAACCACTGATGCAATCAAGAACAAACTTTGAGATTCTGTAAAAACATATTACCATTTAAAATGTAGCTTTTAAATTGGTTTCAGTCCCAGAGCCAAACTTAGTGAAGACTTTCACTGAATACAATGCAGTTACTTTAGATTAGTGGAATTCATCATTATTAAAAAGTATTTTAATTTAAATTTTTATAAACCAAATATTTAATGGAAAGAGACATTTATAAGAATGCATGAAAAAAATGCTGCAATAGAAAGTTTCTTTAAAAATAAAATGTTGTGCTTTATTGATTTTTTTTAATCTAGACAGATTCCAAACCATCAAGTTAGCAATCTCCTCTTTAACTAGAGGTGCACAAGCACTTTGAAACCAAAAACTTCAGTGCTGTAGCCTACCAGTTTAGGCACTTCTTCAAAGAGGCCGAAAGAGGGAGCAGGAGCTCTGCTGTTGAGAGGCTGCCAATTAACAAGCATTGCACTCACTCAGGATTAGAAAACAGAGAGCCAATGGAAGTAGACATTACCAGAGTATAGGCGTTTCCTATTGAATGACATGCAGTCATTCAATATCCAACCTGCTGCTATCAGCATCATTTATATTTTTTCACTTTCTATTGTCCAATAGAAAAAGCAAAAATTAAATACAAATGACATTGAAGTTTTAGCAGTATTTTAGTTTTAGCAGATAAGAACAGTGTTACTACCAAAAGCATAGGAAGAACAAGAGTTATTATAGTATGATACAAAAATACAGGACTGAAGGGCAGCTTGTTCTTCTACTGAAAAGCAGATTTATTACTTGGAAAGCATAGTGTGCACTGCCAAAAGTGCCCTCCCCAACACTCCCCAGTTTTATGAAGGGATGATTGCTAGAAAAAGAAGGAGCACACCTCTGCTGAACTGTCAGCCTCCACATCTGCACACTGATATTTTTACTGCCTTCCCTAGGAGGCTCTAGACAATGGCAATATTCTAAAAACTGACCAGACAGAATCCCCAGAGAATTACTGCATACTATCAAAGACAAACAAACATACAGAAATGCCTGTTCTGATCTCTCCTCTTGCCAACTTCCCTCTTCTTTTGTAATTAAGTCCTGAAGACTGAGATAAAAGTCACAAAGTGAGTAACTCCTAGAAACAAGGCATGTACATTGTGGAAGGATTTCTTCACAGTAAGGCACAGGAACCTTCTAATCATTAAAAAACTTTGTAGGAATATTTATATAATCCAAACTCTTATTTTTCAAGAACCAATCCTGGAATGCAATACAAGAAAAAAGAAATTTATCAGAACTAGTTCCTGTGGTGGATCTGATTGTTTCTAATCTCCAGAATAAGAAAAAGAATTTTTTTTATTACAAAAAAAAAAAAAAAAAAAGCATTAGCAGTCCTGACTTCCATATGCTTATTTCATAAAACTGATTTTAGAGACCTAATTTGTTGCATTTAGAGATCCTATTTGTTGTATATAATTAAAATAAATAATAGAAGGAAACACACAATTTTCCACCTTCATCCATCCAAAGTACATGGATGGAGGTATACATGATTTTACAGACAGGCAACTGGAATTGCCTTTTCTCTAAAGACCACCAGCCTGGAGCTATGCCCACACCAGCATTTAACATGCCAGCAGCTTTTGTCATAGAGCAGCAGTGCCTCAGCCACATCTCCCTCCCTCCTTCCCACCCCTTCTACTGCTACCAGCCATACACCTGGGCTGCGACAGAAAAAATTGCCAAAACCAACCAGCCCAGGAACAGCACCTCCCCAACTTCTGTCAAACCAACCAGGAAAGGGACATTTCCTGCAATCGCCCTTGCCAGCTTTTCTGCTGTGCACCTTCCAACCTGAGGACAGCTGGGATTCAGCAGCAGTGTCATTCCTTCTCAAAACCTTGGATAACTTCATCCTTCACAGATCTAAGGAACATCAAGCAGGGACTGTGTTTATCCATTTTGCTTCTTACCCTTATACCTCCAAACCTCCAAAAGCTGTTGTAAAAAACACACTTGTGATCACAGCTCCTGGCAGTGGAGGGGAAGTAAATATAATTACTATTAGACTTGTAACAGTTTTACAACATATGCATTTTTTTAGAACCAGGTGAAATATTCCTCTGAAATACCTAAAGGTGTAACTTTATTATACTATTTTATACTGGCTGATCATCAAATTAATTTCTACTTTTTCTAGCTTTATTATTTGTGATGAATTGATATCCAAGATCTGCTCAACATGACTACCTGAAATTATTGCGTCTGTACTTCAGGAAGGTCAACCTTGTACTTTTTTATAAAAACAAGAGCCATCCACTATTCCCCAAGTAAATAGCAAAAGTAAAAAAGTTAATATCAATTAAAAAAACTAAAAACTCACTCACTGTCTTCTGTGGGAAGCACCTGCAAGGAATAAATCCATTCTATGATATCATCTTTGTTCACCACATCTAAGGAATCCAACATATCCAGACCAGAGAGTGCGAAAAATGCAATTGTCAACCTAAAAGAAAAAGATAAGACTTATACTTCCCACCATAAATATCATGGGGAAATTAAAAAACGGTTGCAGCAATTGACACATCTATGATTTCTCAGCCTTTGACAGTGGTGCAACAGAGAGCCTAGCTTAGAATACATGAAAGTCATCTACTGGACAAAATAATGTTCTTTGTACTGAAAACATTTCTCTGCTTCATCAAGGTTTTTCATATAAGCTGCCCCTCCTTTTATATAATAATGATATGTCAATTAAAAATTTACCTAAGGGCCCATTTACCCGAAAGAAAAACCCAACAAAACAACACACTACAAAGTAAACTAGGTTATGATATTAACATGTGGAGCACTACTTCTCTGTTAAGATTTCTTACAAGAACAATCCCCTAAATATGCATTAGGTGCATATGCAACATAACCCTTAACTATAGTAAGCTGCCTCTTCTTGGGTACCAAACCCAGTTTCAGATGCTTAGATGTCAATGTCAAACAGCAAAGCCTACTTTGTAAACAAACAATGCATAAATAGGCATATAGGATGAATTAACATCTAGAGGTACTTATTTCTGGTCCTTGGGTGTGAAGCAGCCTTGATGACTACCTTACTTAAACATCTAAAATTAAGCATGTCACATTCAAGTAGCTAACAGAGCAGTAGAGTAGATAGCATGCTGAATGTCCTTTCCTACAACTTGCTTCCTTCCATGAACGTGCGCCTTCATACCTGCTAACTAACAACTTCTTTACTGGGTTTGTTTTAACTCAAATCATTGCAGCCACCCATGGCATAGCCCTCCAACAGTGCATTACTCACTCTACACAGCACCAAAGCAACAGCACTGGGTTAGGAACTTTGGAGAACTTGCTATGAGAGAAAATGCTCATGTAATGGTACCTTGGATGTTCTGACTCAGACTAAAATTAGCTGGATGTTTATTTTGCCACCCACACTTGTCTGCTGATCCTTCTAGAAATTCTTGTTCTCCATACACCAGATAAAATATGCATTGTGAAACAACTGCTACACAGGCAGAAACTAGAATTCAGTATGCCAAGGAAAGCTAACAGTTAATACCAACTTTCTTTACAAGATTAAGTTGTAATCACAAACTGGTGAGCCACCTTGGCCAGAGGTTGGTACATCTGAAGAGACAGATGTGGACAGAATCATCCACACCCGCTTAATTTCTGCATGAGGTTTTGCATCAGAATCACAAATACTAACACCATGGAAAAAAATGGTGATGTGAATCAGCCCAAAGCACACATCCAAAAGAATTATACTAATTAAAATACAGCAGCCAAATGACAATGCAGCTAATCTCAATACAGTGGCACAACCTCCTAGGGTGACATTCCTACCAGCAGGCTGGTAAAACATGTATTTATTGTCATTATTTCAAATAATTCATTTGAGTAGAGAAAGCTAAAAAATCTACATTGCACACGGAAGTATTTCTATGTAGAACAAGAGTATATTTTAACCCTTTGGATGATTAAGAAATTGTCTTTTAAAGTGAGTATTTAACACTTCAAGGCTTATATCAGCTTTTACCACTGATCAGATCTCTAGCCCACAATCTGACCCTGGATAGTAAATAACTAATATAAAAAATCACTACTTTCATTTAAAAAACCAAAGAATTTACTGTTCAGCTGCAATAAACTATTTCTTTGAAACACTGCCTGTATGTTCTAATTTTCATGAACACTGACAATCTTTCACTACAACTATTAAAAAGATTTTTTCACTCTGTTTTACCCAGCTAAGTTACTTCCAAAGAGGTACAAATAACATGCCAAGATCAGCACTAGAAACTGCTGCAAAGTAGGTCCAAAACCACAAGGCTATAAATACAACATAGACAGCAAATCTCATCTACAGTTAAAAGTGCATATGTCAGATATATGAAATTAAAAAGTGGTTTGACATATACTTAGGGTTCAGTTCACTTACTTAAGAGTAGACCGTCTGTCTCCAGCTTTATTATAGAACAGCCTGTAGTGTGATGGAATTCATTTACGGTAGGCAAGAGCGTCTAGCTCCACTGGTCATACACAGGTTGCAATACAGCTATTTAGGTACTGCATCTTTACTCAATATGCTATCCTCCCTCACAGAAAATGAATAGACATATGTCCTAGCAAAAGCAACTCTTAGCAGCACTTCAGGTGACAGACACATGCCTAGAAGTGTAAAAACTTTATCTACTGCCATTTCCACAAAGGACCCTTTGGATGGCAGATTCAGACCCCTTTGTCTTCAAGTGAGGACTAAGACTACAGTTTTACAGAAGAATTCACAAAGCATTGGAACTGACAAATTTGGGAAACTGATTAAGTATACTACAAAGAGCACCATGAAGTATCAGAATCATAGACTTCAGAGACCAGAAAGTTGCATTTTCCTGCAAAACCTCACAGTGCTGACAATCAATGTGTATGAAACACTATCAGTCAGAATGCTTAAAAACTACTTTTGTTGCAACTACTGTTGCATGCAAATAACTACAGATTAAAATTAATTACAGGCTTAGAGGCAAAAAGTTTAGTAGAGAACATGAAATGAATTTTCTTTATTCTCCATTACTGTTTGACAATCTACAGCTTAAGCGGGAATGTACCACCACAGCAAGGAAAATTTCTCTACCATCCTTGTCTGGTGAAAACAAATACAGTTTTTCATTGCAGTGCAGTGCAAAAAAACTCTGACAATTTATTTATTTACCAAATCCCTCTTTAATTTAGTTGAGTTTCCCCATTTAACTCAAAATAGACACTCCAAATCAGGAACAGGAGAAATATGAATAAAAGGGTAACACCATTTCTTTCTGCAGCTGAATAAGCTCCAGAGGTTTGCTGAAGGTTTGCTGAACTCAGTGACCTTGAACTTGGCAAAAAGGGAAACTTAATATCCTTGAAATCAAACTGGAGATGATGCATTTATGGTTCAATCTCCCACTCAGAATTAGTCAACAGACACGTGTTCACCCCTGCAGAACACATCTACATTGTCAAGGGCCTCAGAGGAGATGACCCAGGACCCTGAGAAGCCACATCCTCAAAAGTGATTCCACTTCAATGGGCAAGCTTTTTATGGTTAGCTCTTCTAATAGTGGAGAAGACTTTTCCTACAGCCACACAATTCTCCCCTAAGTACCTCATTCCCACAGCTTCCTGCCACCATCATCCCTTGCAAACAGTATACCTCCATCTTTCTTTGTAAGGAGTTTACCACCCATGGAAGATTGTGATTAGAACCCTCCTTCTATAGGCTGAAGACACCCCATTCCTTTAGCTCTTTTCAAATGTCAGCGGCACTAAGGTTAGCTATTTGTGTTATTGCTCTACTATATCTGCATGTTGTGGTCACACACAGGATGTGCCTAGACTTCCCCTTGCTGTCACCTAAAATAAATGAGAAAGTAGACTGAAACACCAGCTAATTTTTAATGAACAAATGATCTACAGCTCTGCAATCAAAATTTCACAAAATTACAGAATAGCTAGGGTTGGAAAGAACCTCTGGAGATCAACTCATACAACTCCCTTCTAATGCTGATTTATCCAGAGCAGTTTCTACAGGATTGTGTCCAGGCAGATTTTGTTATCTCCAAGGAAGAAAACTCCACAACCTCTTTGGGCAGTCTGTTTCAGTGATCAGCTGTTGGGGAATGGTTGTTGGAACAAGGCCATGATTCTACGGAATACCTGTTCCAAAAAAACCTCCATCTAAGACCCCAGAATCAGGCTTGTGTCTGACCTGGAAACAGAGCCTGGGAAACAGTTTCTGTTTCAAGGCCTGGAAAACTGCATTGTACAAGGTCTGGAATGAGATAATAAGGACAGGCATAGCCTCGAAGATATTCTCTGTCCTTGGGAGACGTGACTTACAGATGACAAACTTGGCTGGGAGAACTTAGCTACATCTGTAATCGCACATAGGAGAAGTAAAACAAAGACCTTTGTAAATTAACCAATTAGCCATTACTGCTGACTATGCTTGTAGAATACCCTATATAGGCTAAGGTATTTTTTAATAAAGTGGGAGCTTGCTTATAAATCATATTGATTTGGTGCTTGTCTTCCCCACCGCCCGCATCAATCAGCCCAGTGTGAGGAAGTTTTTTCTCATAGAGATGAACCTTCCTGAGTTTCTGTCTGCTGCCCTTTGCCCTGTCACAGGACCACTTAAAGACTCTGGCCCCATCCTCTCACCACCTACCCTTTAACATACTTGAATGCATTGGTAAGACCCTCTCTCAGTGACGTCTTCTCAAGGCTGAAGAGGCCCAGCTCACCCAAGTTTTCCTCACAGGACAGACACTTCAGCCACTTAATCATCTTCTAAACCCTCTGCTGGCCCCTCTCCAGTAGCTCAATTTCTAACTTTTCAGTATGAAGTTGTCTTACTTCACACACAGCTCAGTACTGATCTGTTCTAGTCCTTACATGTTTATGCCAGGTGTCTGTGCTCTCAACCAAAATAAAGCAGGATGACCTGATCAAAGCCATGGAGCATTCTGCACAGGATGACTTGTCAGACATTATAAAGTGGGAAGAATCTCACTATTTTATTGGCTGAATAATATTATCATACCATCTACTTGTCTCCAATATTTTTTAGCAAGTGCAGCTTGATAATCACATTACTGGTATGCTTACACTTACGGTGTAAGAACATCAAATAAGTACATTCTGAAGCCATTAGAGGAGCAAATGTCCCTCCAATTCAAAGTGAGGAAGATATTTTACTAGAAGTTTCTCTTTCATACTAGGTAATGAAGACTTAAAAATATTTGTTACATGGAGTCTTCTGCAAACTGAAGTAAAGTAAAGCTTAGGTGATTTATTTTAAAATGGCTTCCACGGCAGATTAAGAGACTGAAGCACTGGATTTAAAACAGATTAGAAGGATCAACAAGTCTTCCGTCGTGGATGTCAAGCAGTTTACGCGAGCAGTGACTACACCCCTACATTAACACATATTTTTTGGGAGCCGTCGGCCGGTGGGACAGATTTACAGGGATGTTTTTCCTGCGGGCCGCGAGAGACGGCAGCGCTCCGGGAGCGGCTTCCCGACACCGCGACCGCCCGCCGGGAGGGGAGCGCGGCCGGGCCGGGCGGACACGGCGGCGCCCGTCCCGCCTCCCGCCGGAGAAGCCCGGCCTGCTGCTACCTGCTGGTCTCCAGGGACGAGTAGCGCTCGGGCAGGATCTGGAGGCACCGCTGGAAGAAGCGCACGTGCCGCTCCCGCAGGAAGTCCAGCCGCTCCGGCTCGCCGGGGCTCGGCGCCGCCGCCGCCATCTCCACCTCGCCGCCGCTGCCCGCGCCCGGCGCGCGCGGATCGCGTCACCCGCCCCGGGGCGGGGAAACCGCGGGGGGACGCGGCCGGGAAAGGAAGGGAAAGGATGCGGGAAAAGGGAAAAGGCGCTTCGCTGCGGCGGGAGCCGGGCCGGCGACCCCACGCTTACTGCACCGCCACACCCAGCTGCGGGGAAAACGCGCTTTTAATGCCAAGGGACATGACGGGCGGCCGGTGTGACGCGACACTCGCGAAACGCACGGGGAGCACACGCCATGGCTCCAGCCAGCTCTGCGCCGGGAAGCGCTGGCTGCTGCTTCGTACTGCGGCGGGGACGGGCTGGTGCGCAGCTACGGCCCTCCTCTCCAGGCTGGGACAGCTCTGGCAAGAAAACAAAAAAGCTTGAAGTATAGAAGTGCGCTTGTGTCACGCTGCACGTCCATCGGCTCCCTCCTCACCTCGGAGAAACGCGCAACAGCGGTCCTGCACCTGCTGGTGCCACCTCTTGCCTGCGCTCCTCCCAGCCCTTGGAAGATCGATCCTTCGTGACCCGAACCTCGACCTCAGAGTGAAACAAACAACCAAAAATAATCAGCCTTTTCGTTCATCACAAAAGCCACTGTCTTCTATAGTGAAGAAGCAGTGAACGCCTTTTCGTTCATCACAAAAGGCGCTCATTGCTTCTTCACCATAGAAGGCAGTGACACCGCTTGCCGTCATTAAATTTTAATAATTTAATAATAGAAAAGGTTAAACTGTTAAACCCAGTGTGTGCAAAACGCTTCTGGGAGACAGCCGCACGTATTTAACTAATGGTAGGAAACTTTGAAAAAATTAAATCCACCACCCATATTGGAACTCACTTTCACAGGCGTTACCCAGTGAAATACTACTTTGAGAGACATAAATTCTAGGGAGTTTTTTCCCTGTTTTTGCAAACAGGAACAACTATGCTCGCTGTAATTCTTTCTACTGATAACAGGCATGAATTTTGATTTCCTTTATCAACCATTTAGATAATTAAAAACAATTTTAGATCAATGAGAAAAAAAGTCTGCTTAAAGCACCAAGCTGCACACATCTCTGGTTAAAACAAACAAAAAAGTTACCTTCTCTCTTAACTTTGCCAATCTTTTTTTTCTTTCTTGTTTCTCTAGCTCTTTAGCATGTTTTTGTAAAATGCTTAGCTCCAGTTTATGTAGATCCTGAAACATAATGAGTGGAAAAAACTTTTCTTTGGAAGTAAAACAAATTATATGAAACTATACATACAGCCTCTTCACAGCTTTTTTCTTTGTTTATTTTTGTTTGGGTTTTTGTTTGTTTTTGTTTTGAAATTATTGTGATAGTAAAGAATACGGTTTTACCAGGTAGCTACATGTTACAGCTTGTCCTGCACAAACAAATTCTAGTTAGACTACGTGGCTTGGAAATAAAAAAGTAGTAGTTCAAACCCTGCTTATAAAACTTTAGTATGAATACTGGCAATAGTATCAATTCTCCAGTAATTGCATTTACATTGATATGGGGTCTGACTTTGCCTAACAGGTACTGAAACCTGCAGGATATTCAAACAACCCTTTCCACCTCCCATCTGAATAAAATACTCAGGTCCTCTGAAGTCTTCTTAGGTAACATAGCCCAAGTGGTTTTTTCTCAAAAAAATTATTTACTGTAGAAATAAAACCACTTCTATATGGATAAAGAAATACAAGCTTGAGTAATCATGTAGAATTTAGATATTGAAGAAAAGGAGCATCTTTGTCTAAAATCAAGTTTCATACTGCTTATCTGCAATAGAGGCTGTTATTTGTAAGGAATAAATAATGGATTTAGATGAATGATACTTGGAATTTAAAACCTAACTGATTATATTGTAGTAGGACATATCAAATTTTAAACAACAATGCGAAAATGGAGGTTAAATTACACACATGTTCATGAAACTTAGAAATTTCTTCTGCAGCAATTTTCTTCCTTCCCTCCTTTTCAGTTTCTTCTTTCTTCTCATTTTCAAGCTTTTCAAGTTCCTCCTTTACTTTTTTTTGCAAGGTATTCCTTTCCAACAGTAACTTTATGTGGCTTTGGCGCTCCTTTTGTTGCTTTTTTGTTTTCTCTTCTAGTTTGAGTTGTGATGCTTGATCTATTGCAAATGCTACTACTTTCTGTTTCTTCCAGACTTCAACTGTGGCTTGTTTTCTTTTTCTTTCTTCTTCTGCCTTTTGCTTTTGAGCTTCTTCATGCTGTAGCCATCTTTCCTTGAGCATTTTTTCTGATTTCTCTTTCTCCTTCAAGTTTCTTTCTTTTTCTTGCTGCTGCTTTTCTTTCCACTTTTTAATTGACTGCAAGAGACCACAGGAAAAAATCCAAGGTTTTCAGGAAAATTTTACATATTCACATTGATTCAGTCTGAGGAAGACATTTGTTCCAAGAACAAAAAATGCATATAGGAATTAAAAGTCTACTGAAGGCAAAAACTAAAACTACGAATGCCAGGAATCAACACCTATATGTGTTTTCTCTCTTTTTTTTTTTTCTATTTTATGAATCACACAAGCAGGTTTAACAGATGTCTGGTAAGACTGGTACAGCATTCATAATAAATTCAGGTAGTTATGAATGTTGATGCAATATACTTTTTTAATGCAAACGTATTTCAGTTCTTGCTTTCTGTCCAATTAACTCACTGTTTTATATTAGTTCTTATGTCAGCCTATCTTTTATTACTTAGATAGCTCTTGAGGGAATCATTATTCTGCACGTCAGTCTGTCTGAGGTGTATTGCTTATGTAGTAGGACATTCTTGGAGACAAATGTAACAGGAAGACAGAATCACTAACTGCTCTGGGCTAGTCACCTAACTTGCTAGATCACAGACTTCAAAACATTTGTAATATACTTTGGCAATACACAGGCCACTTCCTTGGGTTGTTAGGTCTTTGTCTATTTGTAATTATTCATTAAAGACAAATACTTTGGCAGGTTGGGGATGCTAAAGATCTCAGTTATAGACCATCAACTATAAGAGAAATCCGCCTATCGCTACGATCAGAGAGGCAGACACAAAAACAAGAGTGTATACATTTCAAAAATAAGTATATTTTCTGAAATCTTCAAAAGCCTTAGGTTATTTTACCTCTTTCTTTCTTTCATGTAAAATTACATATTCCTGATACCATTTGTCATGCTGTTCTATATCTTCTTTTGTTTTTCCACTGAGATGCTTAAGGGCTTCATCCATGTAAGATAGCCTTCCTCTATATTTTGTCCGTATTTTCAGAAAATATTGATGATCATAATCATCCCAGCCTCCTTGCCGCCCCCCTGTTCGCTGAAGAAATCTTTCAAACTCTATTACTTCTTCGGGTAGATGATTTTCCAGTGTTTTATCAACTGTGATCCTGGCTGATGGTAATTTCCAAACTTTTTCTGCTGTTGAGCTCCCTAATGCCCACAGTTCCACTTTTCTCTCAAAGAGACTGAGCTCATTAATGACAGCTTTTTCCTCTTTCAAAAGCTGTTGATATCTGAAAAGAGACAAACACTGAAATGTAAGGGAAAAAAAATCCAGTATTGATTGTCCATTCACCAAAAATGAATTTTGGAATTGTTCAATGCCACACAAGAGCTATTCTTTAAAGATGAAGAAGTGAAATGGTAACAGTCGTAATGAGCCGGTAATAAAGCCCTACACAATGAGAATTAAGTTACCCTTGTACTGAAAGAACACATTTATGGCATGCATACAATTAACTCAATCCCCTCCTGACACCAATAGAGAGCAAAAGAAACCCCCCAACCCGATTAGAAAACACAACAACAACAAAAAAACCTCCCCACAATCTAATCTCTTCTACAGCCTCTCTAAAAAGCCTATTCATAGGCAAATCGTTGTTACATTGGAATGCTGCAATAGCTGTCTAAACCTAGCAGTCTAAAAACTAAGCTCTCTAAAAGGCAGTTTATCAAGATTCTAAAGCTGACAGCTTGTGCTTTGATTTACATACCACAGGAATCACTACCGAAAGAGTAAATCATAAGAACAGATTGCTAGATTAATGCAAAGTTTTCATTGTGTCTTACAAAGGCTCTTTTTCTAGTAGTTGAAGCATATATAAACATACATTTGCCTCTGTTCCTCTTTAAAAGCATTGATTGCATTTTCAATTTCTTCCATAATTTCCTTGATCTTGCCAACAACTAAGGAAAAGAAGAAAAAAGTATATAACTTCTACAGTGAAGATAAATAATAAATATAAAGTCTATAGTATTTATCAGCAGTATCCATAAATGCAGGACTTGTGGAGACTTTCAGGACACATATTTCAGTGTACAGAAAAGCATGCATTTCCATCTCAAACAGCCTTAAAAGACAAACTCTTATTTATTCAAAAGGTGTGTTTATGAAAGGACTTAGCTAACTAGATGCAAATGCCAATATAAATGTTTATTTCACTTAAAGAAGTCTCACCTTGAATAACCTCCAACTGATACCCAAAATAAGATAGACTTATCCTAGAGTTCCACTTTTGTTTCTTATAGCAATGCAGTCAGTGACTTAAGCACACTCAACTCTGGTTTATACACCATTACAGCAATCCTATTTAACCTGCAGGCAACTACTTTTATAAAGGTGACAAAGAAACATCAGTGTAAGACTTGGTCCTGTACTGTGCTGTAGTCCTGACTTGAGATGGTAATACAGCTGTCCAGAGAAGATACATTTTGCAGTAGAAAAAAATCCACCAAGTAGATTAGATGATATTATTAGACTAAAATATCTTTTTAATTAGACAACATCTCTATGGACACACTGAATGCAGTTCAACTAACCTGTATTTGGTAAAGTTATATAAACTAAATCTAATTTTTCAGCTTTTACGCCTTATTAGTTCTTTGTCTCTTAACTGACAGTTAAGTCTTGTATATAGTTTAAGTAGATAATGATTTTTTTTAACAGATAAAACACTGAATAAATGAAATGCAATTAATTTTATCTAGTATCAGAAAACCTCAGCTAGTAGGGGCCCTCAACCTGAGCTCCACAAAAGGTAGTAGGTATCACATGAGGATGATTCTTTCAGAACCTATTTCTGAAAAGTTTTAAAACATCCAGACTGAACAAACTGCTTCAGCATTTTCTGTGTCATATTCCAGTTTACATTTCAAACCGTGTCGTAACTAGAAATGAGTTCCCTGTAGAACCTACTCTGTGACCTCTTACCAGATCAAAGGGAGTTATACAGTAGCAGAATACCAAGTTTACTTTGCATAAGACAAATGTTACAGATAGGAAATCTGGCTTTTAACAACCTCAAGGAACAAACACACACCACTTGTAAGACCAAGTAAGTTTCTGTTTCCACATAGAACTGCACAATCTTTTTTCATTTCTTAGGTTTCTGCCATTTCTAGGTTTAGTCTTCCCTTTCCAGATTCCTGCAAAAATCAAAAAATGGGGGAGTGTCCCGAGTCTGCAGGAGAAAGACAACTATGCAAGAAACCTGTCTGTAGAGGAAAATGTTTTTAAACCTGATATCTTACTTACACTCTGGTGTAGGCTTCACATCTTTCAATTGCTGCTGAAGCCTCTTCACGTTGTTTTGTATTTTTGATAGCTGCTGCAGGATTTTAGCTTCTGTTAAACAAAATAAGGTGCTGATAGTTATAACAGTTTCTTCATGCATTAAATTCAGTAAAAGAACAAGAGCAATGAAGTGACCAAAATAAACCAGGGGTTTGATCTAAGCAGGGACACAAATTCTGTTTGATGACAATAAACTGCCATAGTGCTAAGCATTTTAACTGGTAATTTCATGTAGCTGACCACATGGTCCATGTTAGCTCCCTACACAGCATCAGCAGATTTTAAAATTACTAGTTCCCATTTCTAAAGGGGAGCTTTGAGAATTTTGCTTATGCAGGTGATAGCTTCTAGAGTTTTGAGGCAGACTTTGACCTAGGCTTCAAAACACCCATTTATGAAGAGAAAACAAACTTTGAAAGTGTATGTGAATGTACTGCTTCAACAAGATGCATTTATTCATTGTGTTAAATGACAAAGAATCAATGTTTTCATGTGCTCCAAGCATGAGTGCACTTATTTGCACTTTTACCACTTGGCTCCTTGTGAGTACATAAATACACTGCTGAAGAGGATGAAGTCCTGGCTACATCTTAGATACTAAGGAGCTGTATCTTCTGTCCTAAAAGATTGGGATTCAGTAAAGTACAAATTCCTGCTGAGACCACTGAAAATCTTACAGCACACAGATCATGCTGAAAGACCTCAACATAGTAAACGGGAATTTGGTGGTGGTGGTGGTGGGGGAGTTTGTACACTTTTGTATCTTTTAGTATATACTCCTTCACATCTGACATGTAGTGCTCTCATCACTGTCCTCTTTATTATCTCATTACATAATTTCATCCATATGACATGCTCCCTTCTTACTCATGCTAAAAAATTCTGAACTTCTTAGCTTAGTCATTCATCAAAAAGGTACATTTCTCAAGGACTGCAAGATGTAAAGGATATTCTAAGATTCCTTAAATAAAAGGAGCACATTAGAACAAATGCAAATTTGTAAGAAAGTATACTTTTAATTGTTTCTATGTTCTTTAACTTTTTTTGACCTGTGTCAGTTGGCATAGCATGATTTATGTGATTATTGTTGAAGGAATTCAAGTACTGTAAGTAAAGGGAGTAACTTTTTTTCTTGAGCTATATTATAGTCTGTAAGTGGAACAGATACTGCAGAACAGACTGTGCACCAACTTACAGCATTACTTGAACTAGGAATATTCAACAAGCAACAATCAGTGTGTGAATGTTGAGGCACGAATATTTTTACTATTCCTTGGCTGGACTACATTGGGTTTTGCAATATACACACAAAATTGATTCTAAGTTTCTTGAACCATACCTTTCAACCACAGTGGTTTTACAATGAAGATTAAGACGTAACAGTTAATAACATATGAGGCCAAAAATGTTTATGCTTCTGAATTTTGCAGTGACTTGTCTGTTTATAAGCACATGGTGAAATACCACATTTATCAGTATTTATCAGTATCTTCCTTCTAAACTCATCTCTCTGTACTACTGATTTTTAAACCATTTACAAAAACAACAGCATATTAAAAAAAAAAAGGCAAACAAGCTCAAATTAAACCTCACTTACTTTCCATTTTTCTGCTGACAGTCATGCTGTGTTCCAGTTCCTCTAGCAATCTGTATTCTACCCTGAAATCATTATTCCTGTTATAAAGGTGACCAGTTTTTTCTTTTTCTATATTTGCAAGCCTAGGAAGAAAGGGTGCCACAGTGAGTAAGGCACAAACACTCAGCAAAGCCGAAGATTTTCCAAGGTTAGTGTGCAGGCTGTGCTAACAGGACTGTCTTTGACTTTATACAAATCCCTGGTTTGTTCTACAACTGTTTTCAGGGAAAGTATTTCTGCAGCTATTAGACTACACACCACAGTAACCCAAGAACTTTAATAAGACATTAACAAGGATATCATCTCAGTGGCATGCAGTGGTTTACACACTGAAATTTTATGTATGAAATTTTATGCATGCATTCTCCCTGGGAGCCTTGCCAGAGCTTTCCCTGGGAAGTGCAGGCAGACAGGCTGTATTAATGCAGTGGCACACCTAGATGGAGCCCCAGCACAGACAACATTACAGAGGGATGCTGAGCCACAGTTAAATGGCATGCATCACTTCAAGTGGCTTGGAACATGACATTACATTAGCAGTCAAATTTTCAGCCACAACCCACGATCCAGGGTAATCAAGGTGAACTCGATTCAGGCACACAGTGTGAAACACTGGTGTGATACTTAAGTGCCCTGTTCAATCAGGATTCACAACTGCAAACCTCTCCTTCAATCAGATCGCTACATTAGCTATTCCCCATAAAGCTCATCTGCTTGAGAAGAAAACTCCCTGTTCTTTCAGCTGCCAGTGTAGTTGTCATCAGCACTTGGTCAAGATGTGGGGAAGCAGATATAAATCACTTCTGTGCCTGAGCTGTCTTGAACCCTTGTTTTTCAAAACAGTGGCCTAGATATTCTAGATGAAGTGTTTCAATCTTCTGTTGCTGCAGTTCCCCTTTTGTAGGTATGTCTTAAGGGCTTTAAATCCTTAGAGATTAAGCACAGCTAAGTAGGAAGACTGAGCACTCAATTGTGCCTCACACACTTCCCTTTCTGGTGCACCTAAGAACAGCAATTTGTCTAAAGTCTTACTCCATGACTGCATAAGTCCAAATGGTAATTCAAACAACAGGGCATTTTGGAGCTCATAAGCCTATGCTGAGCTACTGTAATAACCACAATAATTTGAGCTCCTGAAAAGGATACCTTTAGCCTAAAGATTTCATTACCATATATTCTTACTTTGCACCTCGAGTAAATTATGTTACCTCAGAGCAGAATGAAAAAGTACTTATGACAAAGCATTTAACTTACTGAGCTTTTAGCTTTTCTGCAGTTCTTATGAATTCAACTTTCTTAGCTCGTTCAGATTTGATCTTCCAGCTCTGAACCTGTCGGCCAGCACCTGCAGTACTGGAACAGCTCTCATTCTGTAGATAACAAAACCAATCGTTATTAACAACCTTTTTTTTTTTAATGCTCGTTGGTTACTTTCAAGCAGACAACACCGCAGCGCAGAGTTCGGTTTCCTGTGGCGCGATTCAAGTAAATTTAAGCGGCAGGGGCACGAAAGTGGAGTGAGGGGTGTGGCACGCCCGCAAACACACGAAGGCACCGCCGTGCCACAGGGCACCGCTCTGCCACAGGGCACCGCTGTGCCACAGGGCACCGCCGTGCCACAGGGCACCGCTCTGCCACAGGGCACCGCTCTGCCACAGGGCACCGCTCTGCCACAGGGCACCGCTGTGCCACAGGGCACCGCCGTGCCACAGGGCACCGCTCTGCCACAGGGCACCGCCGTGCCACAGGGCACCGCTCTGCCACGGGGCACCGCTCTGCCACAGGGCACCGCCGTGCCACAGGGCACCGCCGTGCCACAGGGCACCGCTCTGCCACAGGGCACCACTCTGCCACAGGGCACCACTCTGCCACAGGGCACCGCTCTGCCACAGGTACCGCCGTGCCACAGGGCACCACTCTGCCACAGGGCACCACTCTGCCACAGGGCACCGCTCTGCCACAGGTACCGCCGTGCCACAGGGCACCGCTCTGCCACAGGGCACCACTCTGCCACAGGGCACCGCCGTGCCACAGGGCACCGCCGTGCCACAGGTACCGCCGTGCCGCAGAGCACCGCTCTGCCATAGAGCACCGCCCTGCCACAGGTACCGCCGTGCCACAGGGCACCGCTCTGCCACAGGTACCGCCGTGCCACAGGGCACCGCTCTGCCACAGGGCACCGCCGTGCCACAGGGCACCGCCGTGCCACAGCCCGGCACACCCGCACGGCCCAGGGCTCGCCGGGCCGGGGTGCGGCGTTCTTTACCTGCAGCCGCCCCGCCGCCGCCGCCAGCGCCGGGGCCAGCGCGGCCATGTTGCGCCGAGGGGCGGGGCGGGGCGGCCGCGCCGCCGCCATTAACTCCTTCCTGCTGCCCGCCCCCTTCCCCGCGGGTTCCGGGGGGCGCAGTCTGAAAATGCGTGTCGTGTGGTTGGCTTTTCGCAAATGTCACAGCGAATGTTGTGTGTGTGTGTGTGACGTTAGAAGGTTACGCGGCATTAATCCTCTCGAGTAGTGTGTTAAATATAGTTTTAAATCTTCCAGAGGAAAAGGAATGCATGGTTTTCTCATCAGAAGAAGCTAATTTCTTCAGGCCTTGCTCAGACTCGACGACGCAGTGGGGATTAAAGGAAACAGTTGACATACAACAGTTTCTTGTTTAGAATAGAATGTATGCATTACCATGAAGGATATATGAATATGTAACAGTGTATTGGTTTAAGGGTGATTCCTGTAAAAAACGCCAATCACTTGGCGTTTAAACTTTTTAAAATTTTAAAAGTTTAATAATAATAAAATGGTTATAAAAACAATAATACAATTAGAGTAATAAAGTTTAGAGTTAGGACAATTACAAGACAATAAAAAGCAAAGAATTACGGATGCTCTCAGACACTGAGTCACGAAAAGCATCACTTGTGAACAAAGGAATCACCCTTAATACACTCGTTGCATATTTATAAATCCTTCATGGTTATGCATACATTCTATTCTAAACAAGAAACTTGGTCTGTTGTATGTCAACTGTTTCCTTTAATCCCCTGAGTCTGAGCAAGGCCTGAAGAAATTAGCTTCTTCTGATAAGAAGCCATAAATTCCTCTCCTTTGGAAGATTTAGGTGTTCCTCAAAGTGAGTATCTCATTCCTAAAAAAAAAAAAAAAAATTCCCCCACATACTTTATCTATTTTAACATTATGTTGTAACCTAAAACTACATTTAACACACTACATAAGAGAATTAATACAGCATAACTTTCTAACATTACACATATAATATTCATTGCAATATTTGCGAAAAGCCAATCATAAAATATTCATTTTTCATATTCCTTTGTTCACAAGTCATGCTTTTCGTGATTTAATGTCCGAGAGCATCCAGACGTCCGTAATTCTTTGCTTTTTATTGTCTTGTAATTGTCCTAACTCTAAACTTTATTGCTCTAATTATATTATTATTATTATAACCATTTTATTATTAAATTTCAAAAATTTTAAAAACCAAGTGATTGGTGTTTTTCACAGTATGGATTGCTTACTTCAGGAAAACAGGGATGTACCTCAGTATTCTGTCAGAACACTGTGAAGAATTCCACATGATTCAATGAATTCTTGGTGTCTCTGAAGATCTTGTTTTTCACTCGTGTATGCAAGTCAAACTTTCAAATGAATTGCCATTTAACATTTCTGTAGAACAGAAATAATTATTATGGCTTTCCTGCTACAAAGGTTTTAGGAACCAGTGTTTTCCCCAGCTACAGGACACAAACGCATTCACAAATGTTGTCCGAAGGAGGGCTATGCTGAAGACATTGTATTGCCTAATTAATGTTTTTAACAGCACTTCCCAGATAATTTTTTCCTCGTTGTATTTAATGACTATACTTGTTCTCTTGGTATTTGCTGAATAGAAATTAAAAAGTAAAGGAGAACATATCAAACCCTGCAAATACTCTTCAGCATAAATAAAGAGGGTTGTTCTCACAATTGCTACCTGAAAGGTTTGTAAAAGTATTCTCTTTTCTGCAGTGTTTCAAAGTCGTTTTTGCCTTGGTCTTCACTATTGTGTGTAAGAGAAAAGAAATAAGTTGTGTTAGCATTTGCTTTCTTTTGGTGGTTGTCAGCCCTTCCAAGTTTCCTGGTACTGTGAGCAGCAAACCAGGGTCACTGGTTAGGATCTGCTCTACAGGAGGCACCTTTTTTCAGAAAGTGCTTTGATAACCTGTTTCCACTCATAGTGTAAATCAGTAGTTCACCAGTTTCTGGCTGATCAATCTTTATGACTGTTTTACTTGTGAGTTACTCGGAATCCTGAGGACTTTACAGCGTTGGTCTGAACACTATATACAGCAATATTTCAGGTATCAGAGCATAGTTAGATTTGGTTATTTCTGGCTTTGGACAGCAGAGACTCAAACATCCAGTTGTGATGTTGGTATAGATATGAACCCTGGCTTTCAGCTGAGCCAGGACATTACTCTCTAGAGAAAGCTTCATTTCAGCTAGAATATGCCTGCAGTGGGTTCACCTTGACTGGACACCAGGACTCCACAAAGATGCTCCACCACTTGCTCTGCTCAGGAAGGCAGGGGAGGAAAATGAGATGAAAAAACTCATTGGTTGAGATTAAGACAAAGACCACAATATTCACCAGCTACTTCCTGGGACTATGGCCCCAGTACATGTAGCAATTGCTTTAGAAAACAAACACCTTAATAAGAAAAATTCACTGCCCCTTAGATTTTGTTTTTACACATCATATGGTATGGAGTGTCCCTCTGGTTACTTTGGGCCAGCTGTCCCAACTGTGTCTCCCTTCCCAGCCTCTTGCATGCTCCAGGCCTGCTGGCCTTTTTGGAGGTTTTAGAGATACAGCCCTGATGTCAGGAGTGGTCTCAGCCGTTGTGGCTACACACACAAAGCACAGTTATTTGAATGTTACCTCCACCTCAGCCAGACAAAATACAGTGCCACAAGTCTTGGACGGCCAGTTTGCCAAACAGGGAAACAGGTAATCTGCATGCAGAAGAAGCAATCTAGATAATGATATAATTTCCTTCTGACCTCTACCACATTATTTTTCAGCTTAGCTTGGTGTTTGAAGTCAATGAATCCCTGACTTCTCTGTGTGTTTTGCTTAATAAAATCTTCCAAGATTTGCCGCAAAAAGAAGGCATGGAAATGCACCAAGGAAAAAATAAAGTTCTTAATATTTAAAGAAATAGAGTATACATAGAACGGAAAAAAGCAAATAGAACAGGACAAAACCTGGAAGGTGCAATGCCAGCAATCAAACAATTGATCATGGTCACCTTATTTATGGCAGAGGCCTCATATGTCACAGCATTGATTCAGGAGTATCTGACATTTTCTGAAATCCTTTGAGCCAAATAGAGAAACAAGACTGCACCAGAACTTAATATTCCTATCCATGAGTTCTTGAGGAAACCATCTGTTTCACCACAAGATATAAGCATCCCCATAAGAAACACTTTTCTAAGTACATACTTCTCTTCAGAGTACTTTTCCCCCCCTCTTTATATTGCTAAGTTATTTCTGAGATCTCAACAGGGATGCATTAGGGCAATTGCAGAAAAGACAGACACTGTAACAGAAGCAAAATGGAATTAGTTTAAAAGAGTAAATCAGAATAAGCTAAAGCCTTTAACCCTCTGAGTGCAACTATCCACTTGTGAAGGCATTCATAAAATTGTCTAGTTATCCCATGCCATAAAAGCACCACGTTGCTGCTAACATGTGCTTTCCCTATATTTTTATTTGTGGAAATGGTGTGTCCACTCTAGCCTCAGACTTGCAAGTCAGAACTAAACAAACTCAGGACAGGAGTCAGTATAATAATAAAAGAATAAAGAAAATGGATATGAGTGTTGAAGATACATGGGTGATAAGTGCTTATTCTGGGAAATTGTAGTAATGGACTGAGGCCATGGGGGGGATAAGCAGAGTATGGAGGACAGATCATAAGTGCATCTGCAGTAAGTGCAGTAATGAGTAAGGATCAAGGTTCTGAACTATGAAAGCAGAATGCTTTCATCTCTTTAGCTTTTGTCCACCAGGTGTCATCTGAAAAGCACATGATAGCTACTAAAGGCTTAGCTTTTGGGTTGTTAATTTTTTGTTGTTGTTGGGGAGTCTTTTTGTTCTATTTTTTTTTTTTTTTAGGAAACAAACAGCAAACTTTTAGTGTCTGCAGATAGAAGCACCTGCATTCAGCCCTTTGGCTGTCTTTATCCCTCTTTATGGGATGATCTGGCCCCATATGGATACCATCAGCTTCCGGTTATTTGATGAGGACTGGATGGTCAACACTTTTTCCTGTGATGTGCTGACCTGGAGCGCTGGCAGACCTGACAGCCTGGACACAGACAGGGTTGTGGCTTTACAGCTGCAGACCAGTGTCTGTGTCCCCCAGTACCTTCTCCTGCCAATGCTTAACTTGCCCCAGAAGTCAAGGAGCTCCAGACTTGACAATGGAATTAAGAAATTAATTTTCTGTTCCCTAAATGAGTGCCTGGTCCACTCACTCCAACTCATTTTTGCATAAAGTTGTACTTTAGGTAGAAGGGAATTTGGTCGGCATGGTTGGAATTGGTGGCATGATGGCAAGGAAAGGTAGCTTGGCTTTCATCTTTAGTACCCTGTAGATGTTCCAAAGAAACTAAAAGCACAAGACATGAAAAGAGGAGTCAGTAACTTAGTTTTAGTATGCATTTGTACAAGTTGTGGAATGCAAGCCTCTCTGAGTTTCTCAGAGAGGATGATGAATGCAGGAATTGAATTAAAGCCTTTAGAGAAACTAAGATATATTAAGCCACATAGATATAAAGTAGAAGTGTAGGTTTAAGTTTTAAGTAAATAGGAGTGTAAATTATAGTTTTAAGTAAGTTTAAGCTTTAGGTTTTAAGTAGAAATACATTCCAAATGCCTTAAGAAACTGTATTAGCTAGCAAAGGCCCTAAGGCCTCATTAAAAGTTCGGCAAATTAGCCCTAGTCATAACAAAAATGTAGCAGAACCTTGCCACTAGAACAGATAGAATTTTTCACATAAAACAAATAAAACTACAGGCATTAATAGATAGAACTATTCACATAAATAGATAAACTTATAAGTTTTAAGTAAGAAAACAAATAGTGCATTTACATAAATAGATAATATATGCATAGATTTTTAGATAAAAACTGACACTACTTTTGTACTACTTTTGCACATTAGAATCTAGTTCATATTGGTTTAGAAAGAATGTTTTAGAATCATGTTTTTAGCTGATTGTATGTTTTAAAAATAAAAATCCCTGTAGTGGGGTACAATCATCATCATCATCATTGGCAACATCGTCTTCAGCATCAGCTTCACCATCATCATCAACCATCACACCTTCAACACATCAGCAGCCACGAGAAGAAGATGACAGAAGAAGAAAGAAGAAGAGAAAAGCTGTGATCCCTGCTGGTGCTGCATGGAACATCAGACTCTACTACTGCTGCTGTTGCCCAGGACATCGGACTCTGTGCCTGAGAGCACCTGTTGCTGCTGCTGCTGCTCCTGCATGGAACCTGGGACTTTATACCAGAAAGCAGCCTGGCAGCTGCTGCTCCAGCTTGGGACTCTATACTAGAAAAGCTTTAACATGGACTCTAACACCTTAACCCTTTGCCTTTGAGACTGATGTATTCATACAATAAACAACCTTTTAACAACCAACAACTGCTCATGTCTCTTTGAAGACCCTAGACCCAGTAACAATCTTGACATAGGAGAATGTAGGTGGTAGGAATAATAAAAATAAAATAAAACAGCTGTATTCTAAGTATCCATTGAAATAGCTGCTCAAGTAAACTATTCTCCCCTCCCTCCCCTCCCCTCTCTCCCCTCCCTTCTCTCCCCTCCCCTCCCCTTGTGTGTCTTAAGTCTCAAAGGTTTTTCTTGAAAATCATTCTGGATGTGATGAAGGTGTTAGTTCTAAGTTCAAGTCCCAGTGTTCCAAAATACTGCTCTTCTTAGGTCTTGGCAAGCAGAGGACACAAGAGTGCTCTGGCAAAATTACAGAAGGTTTTAGTCTTGGCCAAGCCTCAAAACAGCAAAAAGTTGGATGCTGTCCCTGGTACACATTTGTACATTCAATCAACAACCTTTGCAGCTGCTTGTGTTGGGAACTGGCAGAGTGTATAGGTCACACTACTACATCAGTCATGCTGGGGCTTTAAGACCTTACTCAGCAGCTGTCTCTGCCACTTTCTCATTATGAGTTTTTAATTTATCAGCTCCTATACTGCTTTTCTGTAACTGGTTATTAATGCAATCAAGTGTGATTGACTTTCTTAGGGCCTCTTGTTGGCCTTTTCTGAAGCTTCTGAAAAAAAGCTGACTGCCTACTTTAAGCTATTGGGAGCTTTTCTTCCTCTTGTCACCTGAAGGCCATGATATGACTAACTCAAGCCACACTGACCAGCACTCCAAAGACATCAAACCTGTCAGAGACAAATAAATGAGACTACATTACCAATGTAATGGAGGGTTCTCTAGGAAAGGTGTGTTGCAGAAAAGACAGTTCCTAATGGTACAATAAAAGTCTTATTTTTATGATTGCTTTTATTTTTTTCATTTCTGGTCCCTACCAGCTTGCTATAGTATCTATGAGAGTTATGTGATTAAATTAGTGATCACAATTAGAAGGTGCAATTCAGAATGTGGTACTTCTATATTTTTTCTTTGTAGTTACTCTAAGTCCTTATGCTTAAGCAGCTGAAAGAGCATGTGTGTGACTTGGGACTGTATCTGCACAACCAGCACAGCAACATACATATGTCAATCACAGTCACAATTTTTACCTCCATTATTCTGGATATATGCCTGAAAGGTACAAGACACATTCACTGCTATTTAGCATGTCTTTGTAGTTTAAAAAGGGAACACATCAACATAAAGTCCATTTACAGCAAAAACCCCCTAATATTGTCCAAATTCAGATTAAAAAATAACATTGAAATAGGGACAGCATTTACTACTTTCATGGCCATGAAACTGTCTACTCCAGTTTCACAGATTATTCCAGATTTCAGTAGCACAGAGTTAAACATTGTGGCTTTCACATATTTACTCTTGCAATGAAAACAAGCATGTTTTATTCACTTTCACCAAGTTTTATTTGACCAACACCCATTTATCAAAGAGAAGCACCTTCCTGACCGTATTAAATATTGCCTGTAATTTTATACCTGGCCTCAGAAAAATTTGCTGGAAAATGTGACACTACATGTGCAAGAATATACCAGTCTGTGCCAATATTAAATCAATTAAGTGTTTGAGCAAAAGACATGGTAAAATTCTGTGGGTGTTAGATAGGATCTTGGTACTATTTTAGAGGAAGGGGTTTAATGAAGACCCTTAACATGATCTGTTCTGTTGATGTTTCATGGTCCCTCTCTCTTGTGGAATATACATTATCAAAGTTGTGATTCTAGGATAAGTACTCCTGATTTCTGTCCTGATAATGCCCCAGTGAAGTCATTAGGAATGTTGCTGTATGAAAAAGTTGACACAAACAGCGCTTGATGCTTTTGATAAGGCTTTGGGTAGGTTTTTCAACCTCAAATACTACAGAAGCAGCATTGCAAGCAGTGAGATGGGAAACAGAGCTCAGGAGGCTTCAAAGGCCTTGTCCTAATTTGTAATTTTCCTTTATTTTAAAATAGTACTTAGAACAAGAAGACATCCCATAAAAAACTTAAAAGTGGAAACAGGTAGGCAACAGGGCAAGGAGAGAGAGACCACCTGTTCCATATGTATGGACTGATCTGGTAGTCTGCTGCCACTCCCACAAAACTATGCCTGTAATAATATCTTTTGACCCCTCATTATTCTAGTCCTGTGGCTTCCAGCATAGCCCCAGGAAGGTGACATTGTAATAAGAACCTGACACATACTCTGTGTCAATGAATTTGTAGATGTGTTTGAAGGCAATGGTCTCTCCTTACATATTTAGCCAACAAGAACCATGAAGTCACAAAGACCTTTTTTTTTTGTGTAGCAACTCCTGCACAGTTACCCTAAAAGGATCTGCATAGCCATTATTGTTTCCTATCTGCAGTAGACAGAAATTAGAAAATAGTTGAAATTACCAAGAAAGTGAACATAGATCAAAGAAACATTAGTTTTAATCATCTGTTGGAAACCTTCAATGTCAGGTAAGGGTTGTGGTAACAGAGATTGAAAATTATATAACTAGTAAGAAACTCACAGCCAAACAGAGGTCAGTAACTATGTTTTTGTAATTTTTATTTTTTCCTATTTATGTTTTTTGCTTTTCTTGAGATACCAGATTTTCTCTCTTTTAAAGCAGAAAATGAAATCAGAGCACTTTTGATTAGTTCCTGCCTGTTGGCAGAACTGCAAATTATCAAGCTGTTTTCAATGAAAATGAATGGGCTATCAGAATATATAAAACGCAGTCACTTGCATCTAAGTGAAGAAAATCTTTACATGCATAATGTGATATCAAATAGACAGAGTGCTGGAGATGGCTGGAGTGAAATAGCTCACAGTGGAGACACAGCGATGCAGTGAGTCTGGAATATGTGATTTAGGAAAAAAAAACATGCAAAATATGTAGAGTGTTTTTATAGTATGCTATCCTTGCTAACATGGACTGCGAGCCTGCATATCACAGTAGCCTTTAGTTAGATAATCCTGTCAGGACCAAAAATATATTTGGTTGGAAAAAAACAGAGTTGTGGGGCACTATAGAGAAAGTGAGGGACACATGCTTGGTTTCTCCTCAAACAAGCTTTTGTACCAGGCTAAGCCACTCTTCAGGCACTGATAAGGAAATGCTGTAAGTCATACAATGAGATTTTTTTTTTTCCCTTAAAGAAGTGTTTAAGAAAGAGTAATTCTGATGATTACATGTCTGAGAGAAAATAGCCTGCATGAGCAAGGTGAGAAGCTTGACTATATGTTGTAGAACTTCCTGGCAGATTGGGATAAAAATATGTAGCCCAGTATGTTTCCTATTAACAGACTGTTAATAGAAGAATTTGCAAGGATAATTCATCAAGATACAGTGGGATAATTAGATTATTTTAGTTGTGTATGGCCCAAAATCTAAAGGTCAGAGTGAGATTTCAAGTGGTTTTAATGCTGGTAAGAGTAGTATGCTCAAAAAGTCAGCTGCCAAACTGGTGTTTTTCTGTGTAGGCTGTTCTGTAGTATTGCTAAAAATTACATCCACATAATTTCACTTTTTCCTGTGTTCAATGAGTAGTAATCACAGGCCCAATCTACTTCTCACATAAATCTTTACAGGATACTTCAGAGCTCCAGGAGATGAGTTACACCCAGAACTAAAGCAGCACAAAAAAATTGTTTTAAGCCACTGTTGCCACTGCCACTCCCCTCCCTGCCTTCTGGCTGAGTTGTCACCTCAGTACCCATGGGATGGGGAACCAAAAATGAGCTGTTGGATGCCAGGACTTTTCTCTTGTCAGAAGGCACACTTCTGTAAATCAATGAATACACGCTGTCAATGCCACATAAATAAAAAAATAGCAGCTATTACTCAAGGCAAAGAAAATACAGAAGCGTACCCTTTATAGATATTTAGCTGAAGCTGTGTTGAGAGAGGTATTAAATGCCTCAGCATACAACAGTCCATTTGGAAGCATATTCTGGATTGGTACATGATAATGCTGGAAAACATCCCTCAAGTTCAACATTCCCCTTAGAAACTATTTTACTGAGCAATTTCACCATTAAGCAAAATGTCATATGCTCTGACAGAACTTCTTAGGTAATTTTATTCATTTCCAAGCAAAGTTCATTTTTCTTTTTCCTCCTGTGTAATTTTATTTATTGGAGAACTCCAGTGGGACTGATACAGTGTCTCTCCCTCTGACATCTGTCAAGAGCTATTTTCAGAATACTTTCTTTTAGGGAGAGCAACTCTGGATCCTTACCATTCCTGCTGAGTCAGGTTACAAAATCAGAGCATGCCACTCTGCTGAGAACTTTTAATATCCCAATTGTATCCTGCAGAGCTGAGGATAATAAAAGTTTACGACAAGATACTGTGAGTTATCTGACCCTAGTATGCCTAAGAGTAACTGTCTTTTTTTTTTTTTTCCTGCTTCTATTGACATTTTCAGGTTTTTGTTTGCAAACTGGTGAGGTTTTGTCACAGCAATGCACAGAGCACTCAAATGAGTACCATTTGCTAGGACTCATGGACATGAGCTGAGGCACGCTCCTGCGCTGACAATGCTGATGTAATGTGATTTGAAGAGTTCCCCCACTTGGAGAGCTAACCTGCAGGGAGATATGAGGATTTAGCATGATATTTGTGTTGGAGACCTCTATTAACACATCCGCACATAGACACTAGCATTTCACTATATCTTCAAAAAAAAAGCAGTCCTTCTAACACTCTGCTTTTGTGCCCTTGGTACTAGATGCTGCTATGCGTTAAAGGTCACTTTGTGCTGTTTCCCAAAGCCAGATGAGTGGCCCAGAAGGATTTTCCCCATGCACCCATGTCCCAGGTGTCTAGGAGCTTACCAATTGTCTATTCCATTCCCCAGCTGAGGGAACCCCACAGCCAGCGATCGAAGCTTGTTCCAAAATAAGAGGCCACGCACCTGGAAATGGCTGACTTTGATGGGGATCTGGGACAATGAGTTCCCACCATGGGGAACATGGTTTACCTGTAGATCAGCATCTGTGGTTCTGCCTTCCATCCTGCCCTCAGTCTCCTTCTGGGTGCAATTAATGTAATGTGTGTGTCTGACTGCCGGATTATGTTTCACCTCACAACTGCTCTGATCGTGTTTGCACAGGTTCCTGCAAGGTTGAACGGACAGGCACAGTCCACAGCCGTGAAGTCAAAATGGGCCTTTCAAATCTATTACGTGTCATATCTCAACTTACACACAGGAATATGCAAATGAGAAGTGACCAAAATGTATTGTAAACCTTTCATTTCATACAGCTTTTACATAGCTTGGATTTTATCTGATGAGATTACACTTAGGTGGATGAAGAGGCAGATGCTGACAGAACCCTCCCTAGCACTGCTGCTGGGCTATCTGCAGGAAATAAGAGGGGCTTCTTGGCTGTGGAAGCACCCATCCAGACTGAGCCTGTGCCTGCCAGCTCTGTCCTGTCACATGTAGAGTCTGTTGGTGTCAAATCCTAACCCAAATGCCAAATCCTATAAATCCTGTAACCAGGTACATGTATAGATAACTTGACATGATTGAGTAGGTCTCCCATAAAACAAATGTTTGTGGTCTCAGATTCCAAGGTACTGAGGAATATGAAACACAATCCCCATGCCAATACTAATTGGCAGTGCCAGGACAGACTCTTGTGGGAATCTGCTGATATGTATATGTGGTCTGGTTTTAAGCATTTCCAAAAATGACCTTAACTATCATTCCTTGTCTAACAGCTCTATCTTATCTCTCTTAAAATTATATCTTCAATATGTCTTCTTATTTTGCTATGTCTGGTTTGCCAGACAGGTTGAAATGCTCTTTGTAAAGGTTGCAGAAGAGCAAGGAAATTTTAAAAAAAAAAAAAAATCACTGCTAGGACTACAATCAGCAATTAGAAGAAAAAACAACAGCAAGGTGCATGTGCAACCCCCATGTAACTCCTGAGACTTAATGCATAGGAATTAGTATTAACCCAAAGCATAAAAATCAAATTCTTCCAGATGCTTTTCATTTATAACAGTAAAGCTTTGAACATTACAATCATAGTGTGCTTTTTAGTAAGTCAGGCCATGTCTCTCCACAGGCCCTTTTTCTGGGTTAGGCCCCATCTGACCAAAAAATGCTGCATGAAACACTTTATCCAGAGAAAAATGCAATACAAAATTGTACAGAATGACTAAACCCCAGACCCGTGCCTGAAATGTCTAAACATTTCTTCTGATGTCTGGAAAGATTTCTGTGGGGTGCACCTGAGATGGCAGCTGCTGTCAGAGCTCACCAAAAGGTGTAGACAGTAAATGCCATTTTCTCTCATGCTCGAGTTCTGAGGACATTTTCATGCCATGTTTGCCATCTGCTGGGTGTTGACTGGGAGGCATGAAAAGTGCCTGTGCAGCTCGCCCATGCTGTCCTGGCTTGGGGCAGTCCTGCACACAGCTGCTGCGGTGATACGACTTCAGGGTGCCCAGAGATGGACACCCTTGAATCTTCAGACATATTTCCTGTACTAAACTGTAAACATTTTTAAAAAATTAAAAAAAAAAAACCTCAGACTGTTATACTGTACTTTTTGTTGAGTATTTATCTGGAATTTCAGAATGCACCCTTCCCCACAACATCTGTGCATGTACCTAGATACAGTAACCTCTGTCTTCACAAAACCCTCTCTGCATTATACTCACCTAAATGTCACTGTATTAGATTATTTTAAAAAACTGGCCTAATACTTAAAGTAAGACACAATTAAATTGAAATACCTTTCATTACAGTGATTAAGGACTATTAGGAAATAAAATTTTGTACTTTACTTGAAATAGAAGTGTTCACTATTTCCTTCTGAAATGGAGACTATGCCCACTGAGTCTCAAACATAGTACCATGGTAACAGTGTATGAGGATCAAATTTATAATATCAAAATATATTAAAATATAATTTATATATAAAATATAATTTAAAATAAACAATTAATACCTTATCCCTGCAGAAATACCATTTCTAAGTCAGTTTGGACACATTGTCATGCACAAATCCTTTAAAAATCTCTGCTAATCTGGGGTTAAATCATAGCTGTCTTTTCTAGAGAACCAGTACTATGGAGGAGACCCACCTTAGGCATTTTTGTTCCAAAGCCAAATGGACTAAATCAGATGTTCCCCCAATTATAAAAATTAGTAATAGTAAATCGATACAACTCATGCATTTGCATTAGTAATCCCAGTAGACATAAACAAAAAGCTAGTTTAAAGCAGTTATCATTTTCATTTGAAATTGCTGAGCAAAAGCCAGCTGTCTAAAATCCAGAGACAGGTCAGTATTACGAATTTAATGCATTGCTTGCAGAACTGCTCCAGAAAGCTGTGCAGTCTGAAAGTATTAATGACAGAGCCAGAAACCAAGCAGTAAACACTTTTGGTCCATGTTGAATTAAGGCACTGAACTGCTGTTACCTTCATAATTTCCTAAATTGTTAGCAGACCAGTGGTTAGGAGTATTTCTATTTTGAATACAATACAATCCGATAAAAAGACTAATATCAAAATTTTAACTGAAAAAAGTCTTAACTGTCTGTGTGGATGCAGGAAAACCCAGTGGGAAGAAATGACGATGTCTGACTCAATTCAGAAGGCTGAATTATTTCTTTATTATAATTATGGTAAAATACATTAATATACTATATAAAAGGAGGATACTAAAACTACACACTACTTTCTCCTACTCTATCTCTAATCTAACTAACTCCTGACCCTGCTTGCGAGAGTCCAGACACAGGTGGATTGGATTGGCCATCAGGCTCAAACAATCCTCACCAGAATCCAATCAAGCACTCACGCCAGGTAAACAATTCTCCAAACACATTCCACATAGGAAAAACAAGGAGCAGAAATAGAAATTGTTTTCTCTTCCATTTCTCTCTGTGCACCTCTATGAAAAATCCTGAGAGTGAGAGAAATGTGCTTGCCACAACTGTCGTTTGGGAAACAAAAATAAGTTGATACAGTAAAATATATAATGGATACAGAAATTAATCACATAATATGCTGAATTGGTCCTACAGAATGAATGCTTGGATTTTGAAAGCTTTATGAACAATCTAGAAATGTACAGGGCTCTGACTCTTGATGAAAATAGTAAAAGTTTTATTTCTAAATCATTGTAAAATTCTGTCTGTGGACAAGTAAGAATGTGACACCTGGGCTGTTACGATTTGAATCAGAAAGAGAAACATCAAAGCTGCTATCCAAGCTGTCTGTTTCTTTAGTCCTAAAGACATTTTCATTTTTCTGGCCTTTCATCAGTATATTAAAGGTGTTCAAGAAATTTGTCTTGCAGAAAAATGTTAGCATCCTTTCGCAATATCTAGACAAAATCAATATGTTGCTATAATGTCTGCTTTAAAGTGCATCAAACATCACAATGCTTGAGCAGGAGCTCAAATGATCTAAATAAATATAGAGACCTCTGCTTTTTAGCTTGTTTCTCACTCTTGCAGTTTCATCAGTGCAAATTCTTGCAAATTCCTCAGTGGTGGTGGATGAGCCTCTGAGGGACAGCCTGGGAGGGAAATAAGAAAGGGAAAGGCTGCTGGTAAACCACAGCCACAGCTCACAGGGGAATACCCCCCTGCAGCAGGGTGCCCACCATCACCTGGGACAAATCCAGATGCTCCCTCCAGAGGCTGCTGAAGGGCTGAAATGTTGCATTTCTGGTGGAAATCTGCTCTTGGGATGGTGACCACCCGGAGACACATAGCTGTCCCAAAATAGCTTCCAAAGCTGATGAACAGACTGCACATCTCCCAAGTGCATGTGTTTGCCAGTGGTCCCCCATCAGGCATCTGACAGATATTTGCAGAAAAGGACTCCACTGTTCTCTGCATCATATAGCTCTTGCTATGAATGATATCTTCTAAATTTAGCTGTTTGATTTCTTTAACAGCAAAAGATTTAGCTTTTATCTTACCTGTTTTTTTTGTATTTTGCTTTTCCAGCAGAGGCGAAGCCTGTTAGATGTTAGAGGAAAAACCTGATGCTCCTAAGTAAAATATAAATCTCTTATAGCAAATAAAAAGGGTCATTAGTTTAACATGGATAATTTTTATGTTTTTTTGATTGAGGGCAGTTCACAGCAGACATAAAATTATTTAATTCAGGTCAATCTCTCTGCTGGCTTAGGAAGCTGCAAATGTGCCAAGTATCTTCTTCTACCTTGACCAAGCAATATCAGGGTTTTAATTTTTGGGTATATATTCAGCTTCTGTTGTCTACCAGCATCTTCTCCATGTAGTAGGCTAAGTCTGATTTAATCAGCACCTTTTTTGACTGGTGCTCTCCTGCTGACTTTTAAACAGTTGATCTGGTAGATCCAGTTAGAAACTGTGCAATAAAGGGCCCTTCTACCTACAGCAGTACAGCTGCAGCAGAATATGCTACAGACAAGCACAGATCTGCCAAGAATCCTATTTGAGGCTGCTGAAGCCTGAAGTGTTGCACTAATTTTACTTTCTTTCCCATTATTTATAGCTACCTTAATGTTCTGGGGAATGAATAGACAGCTGCCACAAAGAGCGTTGGTGATTATAAAGGCAGATGCCATGTCAGTGGGACAAAAAGAGCTGTTTAAGTGGTTCTTCAAATGTTATGACATGAAAGAATATACAGGAAAGCCTGATCACTCACCTTCTGGACTCAGGGATGGTCCTTTCCTGACTTTACAGAAGGAGAACCTTGGATGCAAATAATAGCTGGGAAGTGTTTGAAAACATTACTTTGACTAACAACAATAGTAAAGTAATCCCTTCTTTCTCATAGGAGACTTTATACAATTGTGACTTCACTGCTCCCTAAATATACCTGTGACTCTGCATATTCTGTGCAAATAAATTCATGGGGCCTTACTGCAAATATGTGCATGAGCTTTAGACCTGCCCATACAAAGACTAAGCCTGAGCAAAAGCTAGCATTTGTAAAGCAACTTGAAATGAAAGATATTTGCAAATGCACTTAGTATTATTATGGTAATTTCTTTCCTCATCATGCATGATACTTTCCATCTTAGAAAATTTCACTTCTTCATAAAAAGTTTGTACATATCCTATTTACTAAAATAGAAGAAGACAACGTAAATATAAATGAAGTTTACCTTCAGATACCTGGACCTAAATGCAAAGTAGCATGCAGTTTTGTCCTGTTTTTATTGGGAGGACACTTTAAAATGAACCTGAAACAAAACCACCTAGCAATAAATCTACAATTTCTAGGAGTATAAGCCTATTAGAACTTTAGTCTTGCACATTTCTGAATGTTGACTCTTCTTTAGAAGGGAATTTTCATGATGTAGCTTTGAAATGATACACCAGCAAGCCAAGAGTGCTACAGACACAGTTTCACCTGTTACAGCTGCCTGTGAGGCTCCAGACTGTGCAGAAATGTCTCTTTGATAACAAAGGATCACGATCTTACTACTTAAAATAGAATATGTACATGTTGTGTTTCCAATTATTTAATACTTTACCATTTCCATACTTTTAATACATTGTAAGTACTGTGAAAACAGAAGTCATCAGTTCTGAAATGTCTTGACTCATCAGTTTCTAATGAGTCATCAGTTTCTGATGTTTCTGAAATGGTAGTGAGGCTGTAGGTGCAGGCTGGCTATTTGCTGTGCCCAAAGATAGTGATTGCATGGATGGCAGAGGGCTGGCAGTGCACAGTTTGCCTCTGACAGCCCACGAGTCATGCCCATGAGAGCAAGTTGGCAGGTACTGCCCTGAAATTTTTCCTATACCTGTTCTGAATAGGTTTACAGCACCGCTGAGAACATTTCACAGGCCTACCCAGGGTGACTATATATTTACTCCTTGCTAGATATATTCATTTTGCATATGAAAAGGGAAGAACCAAAAACTAATTTTTGAAGAAAGGAAACATGCTCAGCCAATGGGGAAACCATGGACATTTGCCACAAGAGAAAATGCAAAGCACACATTTAGTTACTGTGTGTTTTCTTACATCTCCAGCCAGCAGAGGACTTTTATTAAAACAGTGTAGGAGTCACTGAGTGTCCTTGGGCCAGACTGAAAGGTTGATGTTCTTATCTGGCAAAAGGAAAGTTAGTTAGGAGTCTCACAGAAAGGGTCTTTCAGTAACTTGGGCACCACAGAGCTGTAGAATTTGACAGTAAAATACACAACAGGGAAATATGATTGATTGCTGAGGTTGAATGTATAATCCAGTAGGCCTAGAAGGTTAATTATCAGTAGGAGTGTTATTAGTGATGTTAGGATTAAAAATAATTTGTTTCGTCCCTTGTTTAGTGGGATCATTACTGTTTAGTAATTAAGTGGAAGAATTGTAGTTGAAGGGTGGAAAGGAGTTCGGCAGTTCTCCCATTGCCATGGCTGTTGTGGGAAGTAGTAGTGCAGGGAGTAATACTGAAAAAAGGATTAGGGGGATTCCTAAGAGGGGCAGGCTTGTGAATTGGTCAAAGTTCACAGTCAGGTTCAAGAGGTTTTTTTGTGGTTGAGAGGGTTTTGTTACAGGGGGAATTGTTAGGGGTGAATGATGGGAGTTTGGATTGAATGATTAATGAAAAGGTCAGTCATTGTGTTAACAGAATGAACAGACTAGCTAGGAAAGCCCACACAGAGTGAATATGTGCGTGCAAATATGTGTTAAACATTCAGTCAGTGTCAGGCCCTCTTTCATGTGGATCCAGTTTTGTATTGATTTTTTTCCAGGATCTTTTCATTTTCTGGCATTACTATCAATATGTGGTATTATGGTTATCAATATGGTAGCATTATTAGGATTATGGTACTATTATTACAGAGTAATATTCCAACATGAGATATTTTCTAAACCATAGGTACATATATAGTCCAAGACAGGAATATAGGCAGCTAATCAATATGCTCCCTGCAGACCTGCTACTCTAAGCTTCCTACTCTGAAGCCAGAATGGTGGGGGAACATGTGTTACAAATGAGGATGCTCTGGTTTTGATTCCTGATTTTGTTTACACCACATATGCATTCCTTTTTTATGCATATAAAAGGCAGAAGGAAGTCCTGTAATTTGTCAGGTGGGAGATTGAAATACCATTAGGCTACAAAGTCCAGCTTTGCAGAAAATGAACTTTGTGTCACTACAAAAACATCAGGTTTAACATCAGTTAGAATGTTCATCCACAAGCAACATTGCTCAATTTACCTTGCTTTGATCATATCACATCATTTGCCAAGTTTATCTAGTGAGTGAAACAAGTGGTTCACAGAAGGTGTTGCCCAAGCAGAAAATGAACTGTAGTCAATTATCATGTGATACGTGTAAGTTACTGGATATCATATTAAAGCAAAATAAATTATCTACATTTTATTTCTTGTGTTGTGACCTTACAGAGTCCATATCAAACTCATATTAAGAGATATGGTGTTTTTTTAAACTAACAAATCATTGCAAACATAGAATAAATAAAGAAAAATAAACTCCAGAAATAATAATGCAGTGACTACGCACTCTAGATTATGCATTTTCTATATTTCAAAATTCAAAAAGAAGCGGTTGTTGGAGAGAAAGTCAGCAGTGTGGATGGAATAGGCCTATATGAGGTTTTTTGAGCAGTCAAAAGTTACAGGTCAAACTGATTTTGAACCCTCAAGAGAGCTATTTTACTGAATTTGGTGCCATTTGATTTAGTTGGTTATTATTTACTCTTCAGCTATTTTCTCATTCATAGATGTCAATGTGTGGCTGGGGGACCCAATGTAATGCAATATGTAACTTTTAAATTTTTTTTCAGTTTACCTCACTGTGTTTGCTTGCTTTATCTAATCCTGAGCTGTTTAAAAGTGATCAGGAGAGGGTTGAAAAGCATCTGGATTTCTGTAGGGTTGGAGTCATGTCCAGCCAGTCTTTACAGAGCTCAAACAAGACCCCCAGCATGAAATGTCATGCCACTGCCATTGGCCTGAGGTCTTAAGGCAGTCACCACCCTGACTTCTCAGGTCACGAAGCTCCTGGGTTTTCTGTACTCTTCCAAAAAAGTCTTAAGGTTTCCTATCCAGGATACATGTTGCAAAACCCAGGGATCAAGATTACAGTGGACCAATTTTGCTTTCTGCTCATTTTGGGGTAGAGCTCACCTTATGCACAGTGTAGATCAGACTGACAATCTCTGTCTATTATGGGTGGTAGCAGAGCCATCTGGGGAATATTTCACCACCTTGAAGGCTTCTGGGAAGTATCTCTGCAGGAAGCAAGAATGATGAGACAAAGGCAGTGATGACATTGCTGCTGTGGGTGACACTGCTGAGCCAGGGTGGAGCAGCCACAGTGCAGGGTGGTGTTCTACATGTATTTGCATTTTTCATGCCATATTTCTTATTGGACATGAATCACTTTTCAGTGGTTTGGCCTACTGAAAGAAATCAAAGGTCCTCATTTTTACCACGGCAGGATGCCTGTTAACACAGTACTGCTGTTCCAGATTCCTGTTTGGTTTATACAACAAGTTGCTGTCTTAAATGTACCAAGGATGGAAAGTTTGGAAATTCAAGAAGTCCCTAGTGAAAAAAAATCCTCCTTCCTTGTTCGTCAGTGTATACTCAAGAAGTAAATGGGACACAGTTTTGGAAAGAGAACCAACCTTACAGCTGCCTGCCTTCTTTGGTGAAGAAAGCTGCTCCATTCTCAGCAGTGCAGGCTAGTGCAGTTTGCCCCCAACAAAACCCCTCTGAAGCAATCAGTTTCACTCTAGGATCAGTCCTGTGAAAGTCAACAAGTTATCATAGTTGCATAGAATGGTTTGGGTTGGAAGAGATCTTAAAGACCATTTTCTTCAACCCAGCCATGATGGGCAGGAACATTTTCCACTAGACCAGGCTGCTCCATGTTCCATCTAACCTGAACAATTCCAGGCATACTCACAGCTTTTCTAGGCACCCTGTTCCAGTGCCTCACCTCTCTACAATATCCATGTTAGCTCATACAGGCTACATGCAATCCACATTCTTTACCTGTACAGTTCATAGATCATAGATCTACAACTATGCTAATTAGATATTATTTCAGATGAGATTTTCATATAAACCAAGGCAGGCAATTTCATCTTTAATCTGATTCGTCTATCCTAATGCCTTTAATTGAACTGCTTGCAATATGTATTTGTAAGAAAATAAGTTGCAACAAAGAGCTTTAGTAGAAAGTAATCCACTTTCCCTTCTCCTTTTTAGTGGACTGGGGGGAGGCATTTTCCATCTGAATTTGACCATTGTTTAATTTAATTTGATAGGTTTTGTCTCCTTTCTGGATTAATCATTATTTGCCTCTCTATCATTTCATTAAAGACCAGGTTTGTGCAAATGGAAACTGGCGATTCAGAAGGATTGTTCTGGGACTTTCTCTTTAGACTCTGCAGAAAACATCACAATGGCTTTTCCAGAGAGTTCCCTGAAAAAACACAGTGTTCTAATTCAATGTCTTGCTCGGTGTGGCTAGGCTTTATTGCTCTGTGTGCCTGTGTATCTTTCCGCCTGCCTCTGAATCAAGCTTATTTATGTAAGGCTGCTTGTGCAAATGAAAATGCTGTTGTTCTAAAGAACACAGGCTAGCAGTCAAACAGTGTATTGAGTTTCTAGCTGGCATAAACACAAGGCCTTGGTGCTTTGTACAAAGAGTCCCCAGCTTGCGAGTGTAATATGAGGGGAAGCAGAGACAGAGTCTGTCATCAAAAAGATTTTGCATAATTTGGAGTCTCAATTACAAGAAATGCCCAAAAAGGTGTATTTGCGGGTCTATCTTTGTATTAAGAATTTCTGCTGTCCATACTCTAAGTAATTAACAAGTTTTCTGGTCATAATTTATAAGGCTATTTAAACCAGCTTTTCTGTTAATAATATCAATGCCCTTGGAGCTAGTCAGTAATCTGTCCTTTTCTGTGAAAATATTTATGACTTGCAAAATACTTAAAAATGCTAGGCAAATATTCATAAGTCAATTAAAATAATTTTAATTTCTCTGTGAAATGGTTAGTCAGATTAGTAAATCAATATGCACACCTAAATTTAGCTTTGAGGGTGGACGTTCTGATCAGTTTCACACACTTAATATTGTGCAAATGCTTATGAAAGCTAGTTTTAAAATTCACTGGACTAGTTTTCAGTCCAAGCTATGCACATGGCCTAATTCATTATCTTTTGAGCTTAATCAGGAAAATAACAAAAGCAAACTTCAGCCTCAAAATGACAAGAGAATATTCCCATGCAAGTCTTGACTTCTTAGAAAAGGAAGAGCAGCATTAAGAAGCCTATGCAGATGATGAGCTTTCTGTTTTCCCTATACACCTCTATCTGACCCTGATCAGGATGTTCCTGCTTGAGGTTACTCCTGGGGTCTTGTTCATGTCTTAACAAGTTGGCTCTTTTGATCTGCTTTTGTATCCAGGCAAAAGCCATGTAAGGCTTTTCAGTTCTGTTGCTTGCTTTTAGATAGGTATATAGGTATAAAGCCAGTGTCATTATCCAGAGTTGCTATTTCAGTGAATAATCAGGTACAGACAAACCCTCAGGCATAATGGAAAGGGCCCAAGATGGGGCACAGAAACTGTGTGTAAATTTCCATGCTTATTTTTATAGTTATGGAGAAAAGGAAATGTAAGATCTCTATGATAATATGTGCAAGAGAGAGGTGTATTCCTTGGTTTAAAGTGGCATACACACACACACTCCTAAGTGTGATGGGCTGTCTGAGGGAGAGTTCACATTTGCCATGGATTTTCAGATCCAGGAGAGAGACTACAGTCTACTGGGAGTCCAAATTGTCCAAACACATCATGACTTTTTGTTGTATCACCTATTAGGTAAAATGCAGACAGGGTAGAGCTGCTCAATCCTGGGTCTAGACAGTCCCAGCCAGTCTAAATGCACACACAGACCTCTGTATGCACCTACAAGCATACACTCCTCAAGCAGAGAGAAGACAAGGCTAAATGCATCTGGATATAAATGTAGTCTCTATACAGGCATAAAAATTGCACTGTGTTTCAGTGAGAGGAAGGTCAAACCCCTCTAATAATGGTGCACAGTCCATCAGACTGACATGCAGACCCTTAGAAAGCTGCAGGCTTACAGAGAAACCATAGCTGTGATGAGCTAGGAGTCTGACTCTCTTGCTTGCACATTAAAACAATTATTTTCTAGATGTCCCTGGTGTGATGGAAACCTTAGCATCCACAGAGGTGTGGAAATTCAAAAGGAGATAGACTAAAACTTTGTAATTTTAATGACTTCAAAGTGAATCCAACTATTCTGTGAGGGGAAGGTGTCTAGTTGGTTTTTTTTTTGCTGATCTGAGCTAGATTAAACTTACTTGCAAAAGAACAAATCAGGGCTCCACACTACATAGCCAGGACTTCCTTGGTCAGTATTCAGGCCAGCAACCAGCTCCAACAGCTGTGGACACTGACACCATACAGCTGCACCAAGATTAAACTAAACAAATTAATAGTTACTCAATTTGCTCAGCTTAATCACTGTATCAAAGACACAAAAATGACATGTTGTGAAGATGCCCTTTAGAGCTTGTCCTGGGGCCAATTTTTCTCCTGGGCAAGCTCTGCTCTTAAAACAATAATACCCAGGGAATGGTGTGACTGAGAAATTCCTGTTAATGTTTACTGTATTGCAGAGAAGAGGTTGTTAATTTCTGAGAAGAGGATCAGGTTCAACCTGATGTGGCCAACAAGAGTTCATTCTGGAACCGACAATTCTGGCACCCGTCTCCAGATGAGTGATTTTACTGAGGGATGGCTTTCTGTGTCCCTGAACACTTTTAACAGATATGGTAGGAGACCTCACCTCTATTAAAGGGTATTTTTCTCATTTTCAGGCTGTTTTCAACTATTTTTTTGCTTTGTTCAGCTGTTCCTTTAATTTCTGTAGACTGGAGAAAGGACAAATGAATCAGGGGTGGTCTCAGCTACATCTCTGACAAGCAGAAGTATGCATGTATTTTCTGCTTAAAAAAAAGAAGCAAACTCCTACAGAGTAGTTTAGGCATCTACATCTACATTGTTTAGGCCCCTGCTTCATCATGAACAAGATGAGATTCAGGGTCAAATTCTGAGAGGGATAGGAAATGCCATTATCACCTGACATGCCTGCAGGCCACTCTTGAAGCAAAGCATGGTCAGCTGTGCTCCCTCATTCCTCCTACTGTTCCTTACCTTTCCAAGTAAAAAGCCAGGCACTGTCTCATTAAAGGAGATGATGTGCAATCCACAGAATAGAAGAGAAGCATTTATCGTCTTGTATTTTATGATCACAGAATCAATTATGTTGGAAACACCCCTGTATCAACTAAACCATGTCATGGAGTGCCATGTCCAGTCTTTTTTTAAACACCTCCAGGGACAGTGACTCCACCACCTCCCTGCGCAGACCCTTCCAGTGCCCAGCCCCTCTTTCTACAAAGAATTGTTTTGTTACGTCCAGCCTAAACCTCCTCTGGCACAGCTGAAGAGACTCTGTCCTCTCATCCTGTCACTGGTTGCCTGGGAGAAGAGATCAAATCCTACTTGTCTACAGCCTCCTTTCAGAGACTTGTAGAGAGAGATGAGGTCCCCCTGAGCCTCCTTTTCTCCAGGCCAAACACCCCCAGCTCCCTCAGCTGTTCCTCACAGGGTTTGTGTTCCAAGCCCCTCACCAGCCTCATTGCCCTCCTCTGGACACACTCAAGCATCTCAACATCCTTCCCAAACTGAGGGCCCAGAACTGGACACAGCATTCAAGGTTCAGCCTCACCAGTGCTGACTACAAAGGAAGGATGGCCTCCCTGCTCCTGCTGGCCACACCATTCCTGATCCAGGCCAGGATGCCCTTGGCCTTCTTGGCCACCAGGGCACACTGCTGGCTCATGTTCAGCTGGCTGTCAACCAGCACCCCCAGCAGATCCACACATGCTCTCAGCTTGCTGTCATCTGCAAACTTGCTGATGGTGGACTCCATCCCCTCATCCAGGTCATCAGTGAAGATGTTAAACAGAGCTGGCCCCAGCACAGAGCCCTGAGGGACACCACTGGTGAGCAGCCCCTGCTGGGTGCAGCACCACTCACCACCACTCTGGGCCAGCCATCCAGCCAGCTCCTAATCCAGCACAGAGTGCTCCTGTCCCAGCCGTGGGCTGCAGCTTTTCCAGGAGTGTGCTGTGGGAAATGGTGTCAAAGGCTCTGCTGAAGTCCAGGCAGACACATCCACAGCCTTCCCTGTGTCCAGGGGGGTCAACTGGTCACAAAAGGAGCTCAGATTGGTCAGGCAGGACCTGCCCCTCCCAAACCCATGCTGGCTGGGTCTGATATCCTGGCTGTCCTGTAGGTGCCATTTGATCACATTCAAGATGACCTGCTCCATAACCTTGCCAGGCACTGAGGGCAGGCTGACAGGTCAGGCTGTAGATCATAGCATCATAGAATATCCTGGGCTGGAAGAGACCCAGAAGGATCATCAGGGGCCAACTTCTTATCCTACACAAGACACGTGAAGAGTCACACCATGTGACTGAGAGGATTTTCTAAACACCTCTTGACCTCTGTCAGCCTATAACCACTTCCATGAGGAGCCTGTTCTAGTGCCCAACCAACATCTGGGTGAAGAACTTTTCCTGAAATCCAACCTAAACCTCCCCTGACACAGCTTTAAACGGTTCCCTTGGGTCCTGTCACTGTCACCACAGAGAAGAGATCAGTGCCTGCCACTCCTCTTTCCTCACAAGAAGTTGTATCTGCAGTGAGGTCTCCCCTCTCTCTCTTCTTGTCCTGGATGAACAGACCAAGTGACCTCAGCTGCTCCTATCATGGCTTCACCTCAAGGCCCTTCACCATCCTTGTCGCCTCCTCTGGACACTCTCCAACAGCTCAATGTATTTTTTGTGTTGTGGCACCCAAAACTGCCCCCAGCACTCGAGGTGAGGCTGCCCCAGAGCAGAGCAGAGCAGGACAATCCCCTCCCTTTCCCGGCTGTGATGCTGTGCCTGATGCACCCCAGGACAAGGAGCCCTCCTGGCTGCCAGGGCACTGCTGGCTCATGTTCAGCTTGCCATTGACCAGGACCCCCAGACCTTTTCTGCAGAGGTTTTTTCTTTCCTCTCTCTCCCCACTCCTCACTAACTGCACCTTCTAGATTCTTCAGCATCTAAATGATATTCCAGAGCTGGAAAGATGTGTGGGCTGCTGACAAAAACACCCCACTGTCCAAATACACTTCACTGCTTCTTGCATGAGCAATGCATTGATTTTAGTTTGAAGGTTTCTTTCTAAGAAAATTAATATCTATAACTATAAGTTCTCTGATAAAATGTCATACGCTCAGCATCACAAGAACCAAGTTTAATTAATTAAAAGGGAGTCTGTTTTTCTTGATTTGAGAACAGCAGGAAGAGAACAGGAGGCAGAGAGCTGAAAATGCTCCTGTCTGGCAATGAATAATGCACAGGATGAGGAAGAGAGAAGTTAAAGCTCTGGAATTATAATGTCTGAATTTTTTGAGCTGTGCAGTTATTTGCTGACCTTTCCCACCAAGGCTTCACTGCCATTAACAGGACATCCAAATAGGATGTCTAGTGAGGTAAATGTGCACTCAGACTTAGAGGAATGCACCTTCCTTATTAACAGTGTCCTTATATGCTGCTCAATATATTTAAAGTGGTTGCAATTAAGACCACCAAATATAAAGCTACCACACATTCCACTTTATGATGTTATCTCTCCTTAAGTTTGGGGACCATACTGAGGCATATCAAGCACACCAGAAATTATATGTATAGGGAAGTCCTAAAGCATTTCACTGAAATCCATCATGCTTTAGGCTTCGAATCACTTTGTAGTATTTACTGGGGACCCTCCATTGCAGAATGGAGCATTGGAGGGGGCAGTGACACAATATATTTTGGTGGTCCCAGGGAAAGAAATGCTGGTTTTACTGACACTGCTGGCATTGTAAGCTGGCATTATTGAATTAGACAAAGAAGTTTGCGGACTGAAGTGAAATGTATGTGTTCTCTTCCTTCTTGACAGCAAGTTATGCTGAAGTTTCAGAGGAGTGGTGCTGAGATGAGAAGTGTCACAAGATGGGGGCTTATACAGATGCAGGGTTTGGTGCAGATGAGAGCTATCTAAGCAAGAGGGGCTTCCAAATCTGTGCTAATATGTGGCATCATGGGTGCAAGAATGGTTCTTTTCAGCTGACTTGTTCAGGCAGCTTCAACAATAGAGAATTTATAGAATGTGAAGCTGTTGGCATTGCTGAGGATCACCTGTACTGAAGGCAGGAAAAGGATGGTTATTAGTATGATAGAAAGAAAAAGAACAAGCTGTTGCTGCCCCATCATGCCTGCTGTGTCCCAGGCAGGCATTCCAGCTGAACAGCTCTGGGCCTGGCCCACTGGCAGTCCATGGAACAGGGCAGAGCTTCAGAGGGATGCCAGAGAGACCTGGAGCCAATGCCAGAGACCCTCTGTGGGGTGGAGAATGTTCTGTCCTCATCTCCAGGTCCAGGTCTAAGCCCAGGAGGAGTCCAGCCTAGCCTAAGTGCTGTAAAGACGGTAGTGAAGCTCCTTCATTATAGCATGATTTTGGGTAAGAAACAGAAAAATCTTCACCTTCTCTTTTTTTCTCTGGACTTCAGGCTGCCCATGTGAAAGGAGAGTGAGGCTGGAGGTCTTATTTAGGCACACAGCACTCCTGGGTATGTGATCTCTGTGGTACTAGAGAAAGAAACCCACAGTGGGAAGCAACATGAAGGCAAATTCTTGATTTTGTTACAAGAGCATGCTGCTTGTCATCCAAATCTCCCCTGTTAAATGAAAGAGCCTGAGACAGCCTAATGAGTGTAAACAATGTTGAGTACACAGTGTCTGCCTCCTTTTCACCTTGAGAGCCAATGAATTTATTTGTAAACATTTTGTGAAAAGCACAGAAAAAAAGCACTACATAAGTCAAAATCCATTTCTTTTAGTGCAGCAGATGTGGAAAAGTCAGCACTGGCAAGTCATGGGTGGACCTTAATTTTTTCCAATATGCCAAGGGAAAACAAGTCCTATTACTTGGCTCAGGGCTGTGGAAAAAGTAAGAAAGGTTAATAATTAAAAGTCTACTCCTGATCCTGCAGCATATCCTTCAAATATCCAGAAGATGCAAAGAGGCTGCAACCCAGGGACAGAGTCCTGATCACCCTTACTGACCTGAGTGCTTTTTGCCCAGGCAAATAAACATTATTGAAATCAGCATGCCTTCAGAATAAACTTTACCCTTGTACAGGATGAGACTGGCAGACAGAAGTTAAAGTTTAGATAATCTTTTGCTACCTCCCATTCAATAAAACAATATTTGTACACTGAAAGGAGAGGAAGATGAGAGGCAATATTTCATGTTCTTGAAGTACACAAAACAGGCTCCTTGTTGTTAAACAAAAATGCAGGAACTTTAATAACACTGAATGCTTTTGACAGAATTTTTAAATCTGAAGGATTGAAAGCTTTCTGACAGCTTTTTGAGGTCAGTTATGGCTGAGTCAGCCAATAGCAATGTGTTGTGTGTTTGGGGAAGATAACTTTAACCAACACTGAAAAACAAGAAGGAAGGGAGAAAAAAAGCCCCTAATGATTTTTCACTCTGCCATGGAGCATGTCATAGCTCCCCTGAACAAAACTAGTAGATGCAGTGGGAAAGGAACAGAAATTGATACCTGTGCTCAGCTTATCCAAGGCTGAGTGGGTTTAACCATTAATAATTATCACAATGCCCCAAGGAAATAATTGCCCTATTATCACATGGCTTAGGAGAGTTTTCATTTTTATGCTGTGAAGGATATGACGTGAAAGTGGCTTTTTAGACAGAGCTTTGGTGAGGGGTTTGGGGAGTCCTGAATCACTCCTAAAATAAGATGAGCACCAGGAGAAGACTGTAGGGGAGGGGAAAGGGCAGGGTGTTTTCAGACCCACTGCATCTCTCCAGTAGTGTGCCTTCCTCCAGTCCATAGTTATCCTCAGTAGTGAAATTTTGTCACCCACCACTTCCCTCACTGCACACAAGCATGCCAAATACCTATTGTGGTGGCAGCCATAATAAATTTAGTGCAACTTAAAAAAAAAAAAAAGACATCAGAAAATTATTGTCCATAGAAGTGAGCAAAAAAAGGCAAGGGAAATTGAAGCCTGAGAGTTTTGTTAGGTCTTCTTTCTTTTCTATACCCCCACCCTCCACACCTCCTCCATTGCTTTATAGCAATATATGTACATATTTTAAAACATGCACTTTTTTCTGTCTGTTATCAGGCATTTCAACAACGCTGCTAGCAACATCAGCCTGACAGGGCTAAATTGAATGAGACAATGAGAGAATTGGTCTGCTGGTACAGACCAGCACAGCTCTGTTTAAATCAATGGACCTGTTTTAGTTCACATCTGCTGAGACTTTTTCTTTTCTAGAAACCACTCTCTCATTTCATACCTCCCACAGTAAGTGAAATCAGGCAGGGATTTTTGGGTTTGCTCTGGGAGACCCTGCAAACAGAGGCAAAACAAGAGAGAGCTCCCACTGGTAAAGATTAACCCTCCAGCCCATTGCTTTTGATGTCACTGCCTGCTTGTCCAGTGCCCTCGTGCATGGGGCTCTGAGGCTGCTGCTCCTGAGGGGCTCATCAGAATTAATGATTTGTACTTGCATTTTGACAGCACTAGCAAACCGTAAGCCAGGAGGCTTCAATACCCTAGGCACTGCACAAACATGGACTGGGACTCAAGTTGCAAAATAACCTTCTCTGTCATACCCACCACTCTGCACAGATGATCTAGTTTTCACTGACAAGCAGTCCTCTACGCTGTCAAACTCTGCCTCACATGTTTGGCACTCAAAATTAAAAATCTTAAATAAAACGAGCATTTTAGAAAGAAAAATATATTATAGAGATGAGAAAAGCTATTTTTACGTATCTAATTAGTCACACTTTGGAGTAATAATAGCACTGCTTGAGTTATGTCATTAATATTATGCAAAATATCAGTTGTGTCATAATCTTTTTTTTAATCACTAGATCACAATTTCACCAAACAATAATTTGTCATGTTAACCTTTTTCCCCTCTAATTTTACCTCTCATATGTGAAGGTGCAAGTGTACTCATGCTAGAGGAGCAGGAAGGAGCAGAAATCCTGTCAGGAACTGAGATTCCAGGTGAGAACGCCACAGTGTCTGCAGAGCACTGAGCACCGGAGCTGGTGCTTTCTCAAAGATGCTGATTTGGAACAACAATTGTTTGGTGCTGACCCCTGAAAAAGGGCAATGCTTGCACTAGCTGTTGCCTTCTTTATTAAGGAATCAACCAGTTCAGCTGAAGAGGACAGTGGTCTTGGGCTAGAACCTGTTGCACTGGGAGGAGGGTTCCAGCTGATGTGCCTGGCCCCTTGGGAGCACTGGCCTGCTCATGCTGCTGCAGTGTGATGGACAGGACAGAGACCCCTTGGGTGGCCTGCTCCTCTTGTTTTTTGGCAAGCTGGAAGCTCCGGGATGTGTGCAATGGAGAAAGACCCAGAACCAGACCTGTTTTGGTACCTGCTGGTGCCTCATCTCAGGCAGTGAGATGCCTTATGCCTGGAGAGAAGGTCACTGCCTCACTCGCTGACCAGGGGTGGGACCAGGAGCTGCATACATACAGACTCCAGCCCTCAAGATCAAATCAGTCCTCCCATGTCACACCATGGAATATACTTTGGTGTGTCTGGGGAGACAGATTTAGTAAGACTGGACTTTGTTTTTCTTGGTCTTTAGTTTAGCATTCAGCCCTCTGTACTGCAAAAAATATTCCTCTTCTTTCTCTGAAATGTGTGTGAATTTAAATAGATATTTATGCCTTTGAACAAAGATTTTAATTGCATTTTTATATATGCATATATATATATATATATACATATTCTCTTTGCTAAGGAAACCATCCTCCCTGTAAAGATGTATTTGCTCCATTTAGTGGGCTGGATTGTGTCTTTCCCAGGAAGGTGCTGACCTTCAAACAGGGTCCCATGATCCAAAACTTCACCCTGCTGCTCAAATATTTGTTGACAGGCAGTACCAGTGCCTTTCCCCTTCTTACACTTCCAACCCCCCTGACGGGAATTAGAACATAACCTGGCACCCCGACTGCCACCCCCGGATCTCTGTAGTCACTTTGGATACTCTCCAGCTTTCCCAGCACTGTCATTGGTGTCTACATTTAAGAACATCATGGAGTAATAGTCAGGGGGTCAGGCAAGCTCTGGCAGTCCCCCCAGACCCAGATCCAGGTCCCCAGCACGCTGCAGGCAGCCGATCAGGTTGGCAGCAGTGCCACTGTCCCCTGCAACAGGGAGGCACCTGCTGCTGCCACTGCTGCCTCATGGTGGCCTTAAGGAGGTCAGGGTCAGTTGGCCCAAACTTCATTTGAAAGCACGGCCAGTTTCCTCAGCCATGAGGGCAGTGAAAAAATTCCTCAGGGAACTTGTGGGTGCCCCATGCCTGGAACTGTTCAAGGTCCACATTGCATAGGGCTCAGAAAAACCTGGTCTAGTGGAAGTGTCCCTGCCCATGGCAGGGGAGTTTGAACTAGGCAGTCTTCAAGGTCTCTTCTCAGTGTATATCATTCTATCACACTACTGTTCCATGATTTTTATGGACTTATGGCATAGTTACAGGCCTTTGGATAGAGCAGAAGTCAATAGCTTTCATCCTTTACTTTTTCCAGAGGCTGCCCTTGCTCTTCCACTGGGAACAGTCCCTGCCTGCACCTGCATTGCAGCTGGGGCCCAGGGTTCTTGAAGCTGTTGGTGTCTGAGAAGATCCTGTCTATCTCTCTTAGTTCCACTACATATTCATTTTTCCTTTTTTCTTTTTATTTTCTTTTTTTTTTTCTTTTTTTAATAATATGTGGGAGATGTTCTTGTCTTCTGTCACTATTTCTTTGTTACAAAGGGAATGACAAGGAAATTACCTTGGGTTCCTGCATGGTAGGAGATTTTGCATAAGCAGAAATCACTTATTCGGCATAATCTCCTATGAACCTGCACAAAAGGCACTGGAAGCACATTAGAATAAAGTTGTCTTTGTCTAGCTATCATTTTAGAGAAAAGTTGGTTTGCATACAGGGAAAACAAAAGTCAGCATACCACTCAAAGTTGGTTGAAACCATGTTTCAGCTGAAAATAGTACTGCTAATTTCCCTGGAGTCCCAGTACTGACACAAAACTCTGTCTTTGTTGTTCTACACCTGGTTTGGGCAGCAGTTTTAGTTGGGGCTCCCTTGTTTTGGGACAGAACTGGAGAGCTACATGGTTAAAGGAGTATTTGCTAAGATACTGTAACCCCAAAGGGATCACAAAATCTATCAACAGAAAGACACTGTTCTCTCTCCATAGCCCACTCCCAAGGCTCCAGTGCAGAGTACACAGACCTTCCTTTTCCTCTTGGCCCTGGGCAGAGAACTCACAGGGGTATAAAATGCTGTGGAGTCGAGATTGATCAGGTAAAACTTTACCTATAAGGATGGACTAGAAAAGAAATATTTCAAGACTTTACCTACATAAGCTGCCATGTAAACCTGACACTATTAATGAGGCAAATACAATTTCTCTCTCTGCTTTGGCAAGAATTTTAGAAGATCCTTAGCAGCAAATTTGTCAATCCAAAATTAGTATACCCTCCAAATCAGATATACTCATGAAGACTCCATGCTGTCCATAAGGAAGATGAGGGCTGTTCATAGAAGAAAAACTGTCTGAGCTCTGCTCTACAGCCACCCAGGACTCAGTCACAACTGAAAATGAAAAAATTACAAATTACGAAACATGAGACTGCTATTACCTCATGTTTCCTCGTTTCCATCTTCCATCACCACCTTTCAGACATGCTTTCTCTTGTTACCATGTTACCAGAGCAGTTTATGCAGTGTCTGCTTGGCAAAGCTGTCACAAAAAGTTCAATTTCTACACAGGGACTCTGACACATAATTTTGCCATTTTGCTTGATAGGTGCAAACAAGCAACTGCTGCCATCCCACTGACAAGTATGATGATCTGAATGTTTATCAGTCCAGGGACAGAAAACTGCTCATCCTAAAATAACCAATAAAATAAACTTACTAAATAACGAGCTGCCTGCCACTGCAAGGAGGGGTGAACTCATATAGCAACAATGTGCCAGACTAGTACAAAAGCACACCATGGCAAAGGCCATCATTCTTCAACAATCTGCTACTGTTGTTTCTGGCTTGTGATAGCTGGAAATCTGATCTCCTTTTATTTTTAATACAGGTTCTCTTCCTCTTTTACTAGAGCATAAAAGGTAGGACAACTTAAATATTAAGGACAAGAGATCTCCTCATTATCTGGTGCCAGCACTGGGTAAGACCTTGCAAATGAAATATTTCCTTTCAGCTGCAATAACATATGTGGATATGTTTTTGTCCACAAAGATTACCTTACATGAGATATTATGTGAAACACAATTTCTTGAGAGTTTAATTTTATTTTGTTTGACAGTATCTCTCTTCTTGTGTTAAAATTAGAGAATACATCCTTTTACCTCCTCCAATTGAAATGCCATTATGTAATATTTTCTGTTATCACCCTAGTGACTAAAATACTTGGAAAATCCCCTGCCACTGCTCAAGTGTGCATGCCAGGAGTAGAGGAGAATGGCAAGTGGCATTGGCTAGTGCTTTCACAGTACACAGTTGCATCTTCAGAAGACAGGAATACACCAACGCCAGGTATCAAAATGTTGGTAAGATAAACATTTTGTTCCTCGATGGACAGAATTTTGGAGTCCCTGCACCATCAGTAGCATTTTTAATTGAAATATCCAGTAGGATGGTTATTTTAAACTTGGTCACAGTTTCTGTTCTTAAATTTGATTTTAAAAGCAACATTATTCTGATAATAACAGGGCACATGGGCAGTGTGCAGGCACAGCAGCTCCTCTGAGGTATTCCCTTGCACAATGCATTGATGCTTGCTGCCCATCTAGGTGCACTGGCATCAGAGCTCATAAATCTAAAATAATTTCAGTTCTGGATACATGGGACACTTTTTTTCCTGAGCCTTCATCATGCTGATCTTTTTATTTTTGTTCTTGGTATTATAATTAACACACCTATCCTCACACACGAGCTGTACTTTGTGTCTTGCACCTCACAGCTGTTAATTGTTATTTTCATGGTAGCATGGCTTTTTATGAGATTGTGTTGGCTCTTATGTAGGAAATTCAATTGGGACTGCCTGGAATGGTACTGTTATAGAGGAAGTCTCTTCCCAATTATTACATCTGCAGACAGAATTTGTAATGTACAAGCAGTGTTTACTTTCCTGACTACGCCGTGAGTACCCTGGTGGACTTAGAGAACAGCAAAGACTTTAAAGGAGGAGGCTGTACGGGTGTTGACATTAAATGCAGCTTGCTGTTGTACTGCTAAAGGCAAGAAGTTACTGATAGAATCTCCAATTTTAATGTTTCATTTACTATTCAAAGCGCAGTGGTTTTATGAAACTGCTTTTTACACCACAGGACCAAGCAGATTAAATTAACCTTACATAAATGCATTTCCTTTCCCATTTTGATCATTAGAAGCTTGCAGAAGCTCTTTTCTGCCAAAAGAGATAACATACATCTCTTCTATAAAGAGGATTTTATTTTGTGGAGGGAACAGATCTCCTCTTATTCAAAGGAAAATACTCATCAATAATGAGCTTTTATTTTTTTCTGTGAATATACTTAATGATGCTGGTTGAAAGCCAGTTTCCTCTGAGACAACTTGAAGTCAGCTTGTTCACATCCAGAAGTAACTGTATGACTAATTAATTTCCTCATTAGCAGCTGGCAAACTATTATTATTTTTAATTAAATCATTCACCAAGTCTTATTCTGAAACAACCAACTCTTTGTCATTAATATAAAAGTTAGATCTGAAATTTATGTGTTAGCACAGCTAACATAAAAGGCAAGGCTTCCAGAGCCATATGAAGCCTGTGCACTGCAGACCATCCACTTGTGTTTGCATGCAAGTGTTTGTGTGCAATTGCCCTCACACTGACACATGCTGGTCTGCACACAACACACACACACAGGTTCATACATGTATTTTTCAGTATGGTTTTCAGCTCGTGTATTTTCTGAATGTTTCTTTCATGTGGTTCAGCACCTGTGTTAGCTATAAATCAACCCAATGTCTGTAGTTATGCCCAGGAATGTCTGTATGTTCTCCTTCATGTTTATTAAATGTGAAATTAAGATAAGGTTTGCTTTATGGCACATGAGCAGTAATCTATGTCAACAGGTGCAGTCTGATTTGAAAGCAGAGCGAGGATCTTGATTGAATTCAAACTGTTGATCCCAACACTCTGTTTTTGCAGCTGTGGCGTTTTACAAACTTGCTGCGTCATGTAAGTACAATATAAATATAACTTACTGAGAAGTATGAGGGACCTTACGTCCTCAAGCAACTGAAGAGTTATTAATAGTGGAGTGGTCTACAGCAGCCAAGCTATATTAGACAAGATAAAGTCCACCTGAAACCCAGCAAGTGAAAATGTTTTGGGGGATTTATTCCTGTGCAGGAAAGAGGAGCAGCACTGGTTCCTTCACTATAAGGAAAATTAATTCTAGAGGAACAGGCATATGAAGCAAAAACTAGAGTCACATACCAGCCCTGTCTACCATTTTCTTTCATTTTCTCTGGCTTTTTGCAGTGCAGATGTCTCCTGAGGCTGAGGGAAATGGTCCATATCACCAGGGGAGGGAGGCACCTGTCACTCGCAAAGTGCTCAGTGGTGCTGGAAGGCTGGGGCAGGCTCTCCTCCAGAGCCCAGAGATCAGTCAAAGGAGAGGAATGGCAGCAGAGAAGTAATCTCCTTTCTCAGTAACCTCGTCTTGCCTGCCTACCCCAATATGTGCCCGACCTGCTCAACCCGTGTGACACCCACACTCCAGTCTGCTGTCAGGGTGGTGCGCCACCGCTTACTCAGCTGGGTTCCAGCTGCGCCCTGAAATGGCTTTGGGGTTTCCAGTGTCACCAGGGTGTACAGCGTCCTTGAAAGCCACTAATACTGTCTTGGGGAGTGGGAAGCAGGGATAATCTATTTTAGGCTAAAAAATGTGGTGTTTACAAAGTCTTTTATCCTGGGACCCGTCCCAAGCAAGGAATGGTTAGGAAGGTGACCACGAGCTGTGGTTTGAGCCCACCATACACAGACCTAGCTCCAAGCTGAGCTATCCCTAGACTGTCTGTCCTAAACCTCTGGATGCTTTCCACCTGCATCAGGCTTGCAGCATCTGGGCAATGCCACAGCACTGTGGTCCAGCATGGAAAATTCAGGCTTTAAGTAATGTCAGGCTGAGCTTTCTACTGGGACAGCTTAATTGAAGGAAATTGTTAACCTTGGTGGTGGTGGTGGCCTTCCTAACAGACAGTGGTGAAGCTGTTAGGCCATGCTTGGAGAAGTGGGGGCAGGCAGGGCTGAGTCCCTGTGCCAGCGTGGTCACCATGCCCACATGGGGAAAGGTTTTCTTGTCCTTCCCATCCCCACGGGTAATGTTGCGTAAGGGATTTACATCTACCCGAAGTTTTTTGTGAGACATGAGGAGCTCATTATTTTTAATAGCTCTGACATCATTATCAGTCATGGATTTACCAAAAGGATAATGGGCTGTTGTTTGTCACTGCCATTAACCCCATGGTGTTAATGGGCACACCCAGTCATATAATGTAAGTAATTACACAGCCTCCGTCTTTACCTTAGGGCTACAGTCCACATTTTTAAAATAATCCTCAGCTCTTGTGTCTCTAGCTTGTACTGGAAACATCACCTGCTCTCTAGGCACCTTCCTAATGGGTTAATTAGGTTGTGAAAATACCAGATACTTTTGTGGCTGAGTAAGAGGAGAATTTTCTTCTTTATCTTAAATGCCAGAAGAAGTTAAAATTTTCAGTTGATCAGTAGATGCAAGAATATTCTTTTTCTTTTATTTTTAAACTAATGTCCCCTAAACTTCCAGCCCAATTTTCAACATTTTTAAAAAAAATAAATAAAATAAACTATTTCCAAGTCTATTTACTGCAATCAAAATCAGAGTACACATTGGCATTTGAGTTTTGGCATTTTTCTTCTTCTGTGATGACACACATCCCTGTTCAATTAGGTGACTCATGATACGCTTCAGTAGTAGAATCCTCTGATAAACAGAACATAATGCATTCCTAACTGTTACATACTTCTAAAAAATATTTATAGTCAACCAAGATTGATAGAAACAAATAAGGTTCAGTCCCATGTATATGATTTAAAACAGTGTGGTCTATTTCACCATAGCACTCATTTAAAAAATGGTAGCACAGTGTGTGATTCACAGCCATATCCCCCTGTCACATAATTACACATTTAATTCCATTTAGCCACCTACGTACATCACCTTGCTTTTCACCTTTATTGTCAATTCTTTCCTACTTCACCCAGGCTAATGTGGTCCCAGAGCTCTTCTAAAGTAGTAACAAAGACATGCATGCATATTTATTTATTTATTTCATTATGATTGGTGTATTGATTTATTCATTTATTGATATACAGTGCTTCTAGACCGCCAGTTTTTTTTCTGAAATTCATTGCATAGTTAGCCAAAAAAAAAGTCTCACTGTGCTAAACATACAGCAGAGAGGTCTAGCAGGAGGGATGTGTTTTGCAGTATCTGGGAGGGAATCAGTGCATTTGGGAGATTCAGATCCACTTGCTTTTCAATCTGTCCCAGCACAAGGGAAACTGCCGCCACAGCCAGGTTGTATCATGTGGTAAATCCCAAGATGTCAATGCTATCTCACAACCAGTCATCAGATTACTCAGTTAATTTGTCTCTCCTAAGCAAGCAGGAATCAGAAACTGTTTTATGGGAATATTCTTTCACAGAAGAGTAAGGTGTGCCTGCTGGCCAAGAGCTAGAAGTTGTTCTCCAGACCCAGGAGACTGGGCACTGACATTGTCAGTATCAGCCCTCTCAACATCTCAAGACAAACCTCATGGGCCTTGGGAATCTACATTTTGGCTGTAGTTTTAAACAGCCTGAGAGCAGGCTGAGCACCTAGCTGACATTCCCAAGTTGCTCCCAGTGGCTGAAACCACAGTGTGCTTCACAGCACACCATCCAGCAGGCTCCTTTCCAGGTGTCAGGCATTGCAAGCCTGTGGGACACTAAGTGTGGACCTCTGTGGCATAGCTGTACATCTGGAGGAAAGAGAGACAACTTTCAGTTTGCTGTAACATGAAAAGCAGTGCTTCCACAACTTTGAGATTTATGTGCTCACTGTGTCTATAAGGAATTGAGAGGGACAACATGTGATGTCAGTTTAAGATTTGCCATAAGAAAGGCAAAATAAAAGCCAGATCCAGCCATAAGTCTTTGATCTACAAGATTAAAAACACTTCAAAGCAGTGTCAAATTCTGAGATTTACTTAAAAATAATAGCACATCCTTATATTAAACAGTTGATGAAACAATGATACAATACTATAAAGAGTTCAGATGACAAATAATGTTAGAGTTAATCACATGTGGAGGAAGTTGCCAAAATATTAACAAATATAAAAATTACAAGTTTTAGAGCAGTTCAGGAGATCTGCACAATTTCAGCAATCTTGTCTGCACTGCTCAGCCACAGAAATAATACTGGATTTTTTTCCCAACTAATAGACAGCTCCTATTTGAATTACTTACTTGTTCATATCCTGTGTAATGAATTGACATGTTATTCAGATTCAAGATGTAGAAATTAGTTCTTCTCTTCTCTTAGTTCATCCACTAAAGCCGATTTATCCTGTGCATTGCTCTTAAGCAGTGTCTTTGGCTATCCCTTTGGCTATCCCTTTTCCCATGGCATTGCTTCCCAAGGCCTGCTATAACTTGTGTTCAGGGATTGCCAGCCTGACATCCACAGTGCAGGGAAGGATGAATGGCAGCAAGCCAACAGCACTGGTTGATCATTATGTTGCAAATGAACAACTGCACAGTTTCCATGCTTCCTCTGATGCACAAATATTGACATTAGAAAGAAAGGATGGTCAGAAAGCAGATAAGAGGAGTTCAATTTAATAAAGATATCAGCTTTTATAGCTTTTATAACTGATCACACTTATTCACAAAGCATTAGTAACTTAGTGTGCTGCCACATGCTAAAAATTTGTGCAGCTACTTGCATTATTATTAAGGATTTTTGGAGTCAGAGCTGAAACTGTAGTTATCATTCATACCTATTTTATAAGGCTAGAAACACCACAGCACTAAAGTATCACTTAATCTTTGGAGCTTTATTTTAATTATTCAAATGTTTACCTCACCTGCAATTTACCCTCTTTCCTCTATGCCACATAAAATAGATTAAGCTTAGATACAGGCTAAATATGTCTTTTCTTGTGAACCAAAGAAAGTTAGATCAAGACATTTGGTCATAACATTCTTGTCATTTATATTTTCCATAACACAAGAAAAAATAATGTGAAATTCAGCAAATACATCATGTAACAAAGTCACCAAGCTTCTTGAGGAGTAATTTCTATATTTTTTAAAAAAGAGTAACTGACAAATTTCCCCCAAACTGGCTGCAGTGAGGTTTATTTCTATTAAAACAAACCAAGCAAAACTGATCAAATAAGGCTGTTTGCTACATTACTGACTTAAGGAAATGTTTTCTGTTTTTACCAACAGTAATTTTTCAACTCTCACTATGAAAAAAATGAAATTTTGCATCAATGGAGGTGGTAGGAAAGCTAAAGGTCAGTGTTTAAATTCAGCAGCTCTCTAGTCTACAGTTCATCTAGAAATCAGCCTACCTTGCAAAAGGAATCCGTCTCTAGACTAAAGGAAGCAAAACTGCACAAAACAGAACATCCTCACTGAGTAACCACTTGAGGAGTGGCCAGCATGAGCGTCACAGCAAGGCTGAATCAGAACTAGACAGGTGGAGAGCAAGTCTTTCCAGGTGGAAGGAATCTTCACCCTTATTTCCATTCTTGAAATCACTGCTGTGCTTAGGATGATCTGTGAAGTGATCAGCTTCCAGATTTTAATGGTTGTTAGTGCTGCTTGGATGAAACTCTGCACACTGGCACAAAATGTGCAATGCTGACAAGATACAAAACCTTATATATATGTGTGTGTACAGATACAATTTTACCCAAGATAGAAAGGCACATTTACAGGAGGTGTTTACTCAGTGGAGTTTCATTACAGAACTAGACTAGGGGAATAGCACAGAAAGTTAGAGCATGCTGACACATGTTAGTTATCAGATGCAGTTTTGAGTATGAGATTAGATGAAGAGACTGCAAGCATTACCTCCAGCTTCCTCAGAATGTGCCTTTAATGATGCAGAAAGTAGTGAAATCACTGATCAGAAAAAGGAGGAGGAATGCTGAAGTTATGATAGATACAGGAAGCAGAACTACTATTCTAATGATGCAGTTCTTAAAAAAAATTGAAAAAACTGTTTCAAAATAATAAAATGAAAAGATTTCCACTGTATGAGCTTTAGGACATGTTTTGACATACCAGTGATAGAAGATCAATTTATTAAGTACAGTGCAATGGATAAGAAAACAACTGCCCTCTAAAACTCAAACAGCTAGTGTCACAGCTGAGTAGAATGTGGGAGGTGGAAGAGCTTTCATTGGTGCAGTGTCATGCTTGGCTATATTAACAATCAAACAAACAAACAGATTGAACAAGAATAGAGCTGAAGTGCCAAAACAGTGAAAGGTGCTAGAGTTTCTGAGGGAATAAACTGCACAGGAATAACGTGTGGATGACTTTGGCAGAGAAGAATGACACATCACAACAACAGAAAAACAAGCAAACCCTCCCCCTGCAACAAACAAAAACTCCAAACAAAACAACAACCCCAAACCCCCAATAACTAGAGGGAATTTAATAGATCCGGAGAAAGATAAATCTACACGATGTACAGGTCACAGAAGCTGGTAATAGCTGAGAGAAAAATAAAAAAAAAAAAGTTTGTGCACTGCACTTCTAACCATGTGATGCAGTTAAGAAAGGCCAACTATTTCAAAAAGAAGTGGAAATACACTATCCAGGAGTATGTGTTATAGCTTCACTCCAGTCAACAGATAAACACCACGCTGCTGCTTGCTCACTCCCCACCAGTGGGACTGGAGAGAGAACTGGATGGTTAAAAGCTAGAAAACCTGTGGATTAAGATAAAGACAGGTTAATAGAAAAAGCAAAAGCTGCCCATGAAAGCAAAGCAAGACGAGGAATTAATTCCCTGCTTCCCATGGCAGCAGGTGTTCAGCCATCTCCAGGAGGGCAGGGCCACATCTTCCATCATGGTGACTTGGGAAGACAAATACCATCACTCCAAACATCCCCTCACTTCCTCCTACTCCACCCCACTTTCCCTGCTGAGCATGGTGGTCTGGAATATCAGTTGGGATCAGCTGTCCCAGCTGTGTGCTCTCCCATCTCCTTGTGCACTCCCAGCCTAGCTGCTGATACGGGTGTTTGAGAAGCAGAAAAGGCCTTTGCTCTGTGTGAGACCTGCTTGGCAATTACAAAAACATCCCTGTGTTATCAACCCTGTGTTCAGAACAAATCCAAAACACAGCCCTATTGGGAAGAAATTTAACTCCATCTCATGCAAAAACAGCACAGTGTGGAAATACTTACCTCTGTTTAGAGGCCCTCTTCTCTGTTCAGCAGGGACCATTCAGGACATGGATAGTCCTGTGCTTTGTGTGTCAAGAGGTACATAATGATGTACTAGATCTGCATATTTCATCTCACTGGTTATCCATTGTTTTTGGTTGCAGTACTAGTACCAGAGGAGTTTCATGAAGTGTTGCATGCCATCAAGAAAAGGCATCACTGATAAAAAAACCCACCTGACATATGAGCCCTGCTGCAGTATGGCAAATACATCAGAAAAATTCACAGCCTAAACACTGTGTGGCACAGACAATTTCTTGGGGGAAAAAAAAAAAAAGAAAAAAAAAGGAAAAAAATGAAATGAGCACCACACCTTTCTAAAACACCCAGAAGGCAAGCTGTCAAGAAACTAGAAATCACCCCAGCTATGTGAGCATGTAATGGAAGTGCCTGAGGCTTTTTACTCCTGGGCTACACAAGGTCTTGAAGCCTTGTTTACCATGAGAAAATACCTACAGAGACATCAGCCGTGAACTGATTTGTGCATGTAACTAGGGCTCACAGCTGCGTGGTACAGAACAGGCAGAGTAACAGAACCATTTGTTTGCCTTCAGGAAGTGCTGGCCTGGACCTTCCTTCCCTGTGAAGTGAGGCTGTGCCATCATCAAAGAAGACCTCAGGAAACTTCCAAGAGGCATCTGATCTGATTTAACCTCATCACTACAGTATGATCCACAGCTACCAGGTAAATGCCCAGTTGATCGAGTTTTAGGGTACCACCTTATTATTTTGCAGATGCCTGTAAGCAACACAATACTATTGAACCAACTAAGCAGAACACAGAAAGAGAGTGAGACAGAAGAAGACAGAAGACCTCAAAGTCCAGCTTTCAGATGTGAATGCTGTGATTGTTTCTCAGCTCCCTCCATAGAGGGAAGACTGACTAAAATAATTACAGACCTTCTCTGAGCATTTTTGCCTCCTAGAATGGAGAAAATATAACACAACATTCACTTATTTATCTATATGAAGAGAAGAAACTGAGAATAGATTCAGGCAAACCCTTTCCTGTTTCTCCCTCTATAGTTACTTGTTGGTACTTTCTTTCATACACTGTATTTTTCTGAGGTGTTATGTTACCACTGCTAAACATATGGTGACCCAATATTTAGTTCACTAAGTAGCTCTGAGAATTTTGCAACTTGTACAGATTTCCTGTAGGAGTGTTATAGACCAAAGCAGGTTGTTCCACCTCTAGTGGACTTTTGCTACCTCAGAGCCCATTGCATTCCTTTTTTGTGCTTGCAGCCACTACTTTGGTTAATAAGATATACTCTGATATAAAACAGCCTGAAGAGCAACATTGTGCTTTTGCAAGGGCAGGGGGCTTGATACTCGGTTTTGTGTAGAATAACTCCCCAATTAACAGCTTTAGTAGAACACAACAAAAATTATCAGGTACTCTTAATCCCTTCTGAAAAGAAAGTTTCTATGTGCCTATGTAACAATTGCCCAAATTAGTGGAGGACTCTTTACTCACGCTGTGTGGCAGGTATGTGTGGCTGTCCAATGGCAAAGTGTGTGGGACACACACACCTATTTAGATATTCTCTAGATATGTTCTACACTAGATATATTCTACACAGACAAGAAATTGTGAATTAAGTGTAAAGTTGGCTGGGTGTAATTCCTCAACCTGAATTACCTAGAGGTTTAGAAGGATGTTCAAGAAGGCATTTGGCTTTGTACTCTGGTGGACATGTGTGCTGTGCAGTAGAAAAAGATGAAGTTTTCAAAGTAGGATGAATAAATGTGTTAGCTAGCAAGCTGGTAGTGGTGATCAGCAGATTAGGAACCCTATCTATGTTATCTAAGAAGAACTAATGCCTTTTGTTTTACTGCAAAGAAAAAAAAATCCTGTTTCTTAGCTGGTGTGTAGGGATAGAGAGCATTTTCAGTATATATAGAACCACAATCTTCAAAACAATATATATTTTCAGTTGATTCTAAGTTTTCCTTGCAGCCTTTCAATACTTAAATGGGACTTATGAAAAAAGGAGGGAAACAGACTTTTTTTGCAAGGGCGGGTAATGATAGGACAATGGGGGAACATTTTTAAACTAAAAGATAAGAGATTTAGAGTGGGTGCTAAGAACAAATTCTTTACTGAGGGAGTGGTGAGACACTGGCACTGGCTGCCCAGAGAAGCTGTGATTGCTCCATCCCTTGAAACTGTTCAAGGCCAGGTTGGATGGGGCTTTAAGCAACTTGGTCTGTTGGGGATTGGAACTAGATGACCTTTAAGATCAGTTCAAATTATGATTCTAGTATTCAGTGATTCACTAGTGTTCCCAAGGTAGCCAAAAAGGGCCTTCTGTTTTCTCAGCCATGCTAGGCTGGCTTTGTGAATTACAACAGAGGCAGTCCTAACACTTGACAAAAGCTTGTAAGAAAGCTGGGATGCTTGACACCAGGTTAAGCTGGCCATAAAGGATCTAGATTTACCCATACCCTTTACCTTGTCTAGCTAAGTACATGGTAAATCAGACTCCACACACAGACTGGAGTGTCTAGAAAAGAACAGAAACTTTTAGCCACCAGCTTTCTACCACAGCATAGCCAGCGCCTCTGCCCTGAGGAATGTGGCTACACAGTGATTAAATACAAAATACAATTATATGGCAGGTTTAGAACTCAATTGGACAAGGATTTGATAACAAGATCATGTCAACAAAAACATAATTTTGATGGCTTCCGTCCTGAAAGGGTGGAAGTGGGGCTTGAAGTCATAGCTTTCCTGGTCAAGAGCATTTCTGGGGACAAAGGCTTTGTGCCAGCATTCAGATCCTGGTGGAAAACCATGTAGCATTGCTCAGATTTGCAAACCACCTGATCTGCAGCAAGGTTCTGCCACTACAGTCCTGGAGTTCAGCCCTGGAAGCCAGCAGCCATGCACAAACCGGCCTCACAGACATGGCTGTGTGTGAGAAGTCTGGCGGGCAATGGGCTCTCGATGCAAAAAATTTTAAGTTGTCATTAATTACAGAAACATTTTTTTCTGTCTCCATTACATCCAGAGCACATATTACAAGAGCTAGTTTCTTCTGGAATGCAATTATCCTGTAAAATTGTTATATTAAAAGCAATGCATTAATAAAACGCTTATTCTGGGCTTTTATACAGCAATACCTTTTTGGAAAAAAAAAAAGGAATTGCTATGCATTCAGTGCTGATGTGCCTATATGTTCCTATTTTTTAGAAAAAGCTTTAGTGACTGGTTCCCAATAAGCTGTGATAATTGTCTGTTTTCTGCTGGGATCTTTCTGTTGCTCCACCAACTGAGTCTTGCCTCAGCAGTGTGAGTATATTTGATCCAAGCTGCAGCACAGGAAAAAGATAAATACTTGTTTTGATTAAGAAGAGTGGAAATGCATGGTATTTTCTACTGCCATTGAAGACTTGCTTTATTATTTTTTACCAGGAAAAAATACCTGCTTAGAAACATGATTCATATTGCAGGCAAGGAGTAGTTTACAGCTGGCAGCTCCCTTCCATTTAGTGTTGTCCACTGTGGAACAAAGGAGAAACATTAAATTCTCACTCCCAGTTTCTCAGAAGAGGGCAAATGTGGAAATAGGTCTCAGCTGAGCCCTCAGTAGTACTTGGGCCTCAAATCCAGCAATGCATTAAAGTAGATGTCACTTAAGCTGGGAAAGTAGAAGAGGGAGAAGGAAAGAAGAGGAGGAGAAGAAGAAAAAGGAATTATTCATGTAGCCCTTGAGGAATATTACTGTGATAAAATTATCAGGTGTATCTCCCTGCTCTTAGCTAGAGGAGTATGAAAAGGAACTAAAAGACACTGTAGAAGGTATGAGGAACAGGGAAGATAAGAACAGGGAATGATCTATTTAGCCTGAAAAAAAACCCCATATTTTATTTTCCCAGAAGAAGGACTAAAGCAGGCATTATTATTTTAATAGGGTTTTTTAAACTCTTGTTATTACTGAGTAAATATGTATTTCTAAAGACTGTGAAATAACTATAAAACTGTCATCTCCTATGAGGAATGACTTCAATGTGCAAGCACAGCCTCTTCTATCTCTCCTTCACACATGTCGCGCTCTTCTAACCCCAGCCCTCTGACTCCCACCATGTGTTGTTCACACATTTTCTTACACCAAAACACAGAGTCTCATTGAGACACTAGCCCCACTGGGCCAGGAAAAATACTTTCCAGGACAGTGTAATGATTAACCCCAGCTAAACAGCCTAGGTGTGGAGGGTCCTGGACATATCAGTGCTTCTTACAGTCCTGTGCAGACATAGCATGCTGTCTCTTCCAGCATACCCAGTCAGTGCCCTGTGGTCCCTATCTCCCACTCCCATTGCAGTTTCCTTGGTGTTTTCTAGTGTCAGCTGTGTTGGATTTCCCAGACTTCTTACCATGCTGCTATTTATTTGCCAGAGCTGGAATAATTTCAGTCCTAGCTGAGTCAAAAGCTTCACTAAAGCGTCTCTGCTCCAGCTCGGTCTTCAGTGGAGAAGATGCACAACAGGTAGAATTTCATAAGCAACCCACACAAAGCTCCCACAGAAATCAAAGGTACTTTATAGGATACATTGTAGAGTCTGCCTAGTGAAGAAACCTGTGATAAATATAACAACAAATTGCTGCTTAATGAGTAAGACTTAATTAGGCAGAAAGGATTCCTCCACTGACTTCATTGGCATAAACATTGAAGGTGTAGGAAGCCTTGTAATGGAGAGGTGAGGAAGGCGGGGTGAAAGGCTGGGATGGGAGTGTGGTCTGGAAGTAAATAATCAAGCAGATCCTTCAATGTTTTCATAACCTGAATAAGGTCATGTATTTTCACAGAAGGACGGGAAAATGCCTAAACCAAATACAGTCTTTTCAATGTGACAGATGCAGTGGAAAAAAAGTGTTTGCTGTATATTATTCCTATAGGAAATAAATGCATTTCTACAGAAATAAAATGGTACTGCAAATATTTTCTGTAGCAAATCACATACAGAGCAACAGATTTTGAATGGTAAGATTTATTAAAGGGGGGGGGGAAAAAGGAAGTTTCCAGGAGATCTTGTGTGAGAAAGATTGAGTAACATTGTATTTAGAACATAGATGCTAAAGAGGAGATGAAACCACCACTGCTCCTAGTCATGATGCAGCTGGCTAGTGGCTTGGGAAATCTCAGTTCTTGCAGGTTGAAGTGGAACTAGGGGGTCACATTTTCTCTTCAGTGGGGAAGTCTGTGCAGAGAAGGTGAAGCTGCCACACAGTGCCTGGTTTCCTTGCAGACATCATGGCCTTTCCCTGCTCTCAGGAAGTTTGCTCTGTTTGTACTTGGTTAGTATGAATGCAAATTGGTAGCACTCATTCCAGGTCTATGTGTTAATGGAAGGCTGAAATAATAGCACATAGGCCTGAAAAACAGGAAATCTAATTATTGGAGCATTGCAATTAATATAATAGGTGATTGAGAATGCAAATGGTAAACAGCTAGATAGTGGGCCAATGAGAAGGATGCCTGGAGTTCATCAAAGGGTTGTCTGAGGCTTCCACAGGGCACCTGAGGTATTTAATGACAAAGACATCCAAATATAGCACTTGAAGATCTACAGCATACACTGAACACATGGTGCTGCTAATGACAGGTGGTGGAGTACATGCTTCACCTAAGGATAGAATAATTACCTGGTTAAAAGCACTTGCTAAATGCTTGATAGATGGTAACAACAAAAAGACAATATGCCACGCATCGGGGATTGATTAAACCCAAGTCCTGGGGAGACAATGATGTAGTCTGCCTCCATGGCGTTCACTTCCTTCACCAAAATCCAAGTGCTGCAGATTGTTCAGATGTGGCAGGACACCAGTGCCCCATGCCCAAGCAGCTGGTTCCTTGCATCTCTGGTAGGCATGCAGGACCCCATCCAAAAAAACCTCAAAGCCAGGCAGCTTTGGCTGCCTCCTCCAGAAAACACCTCAGATGGAGAGGGAAGGGAAAGGGGCTGCAAAGGGGAGAGGAGGGAGCTGCTGCCCTGCCACTGACCTGGTACAGTCAGTCACTGCTGGGGCAGCTCATTTTTGCCAGGTGTGAGAGGAAGGAGGGGGAGACTGAACTGGAAAAACACACAAAGGCAGAGCTGTGCACAGCCAGACAGGATTAATCCCAGTGGGGCTTATGGTTCCTCCCCCTCCTGCACCCCTAGAAACTTCAGAAAACTCTTGACTACAACACATCCATACAAGTAAAGACAAATAAATAAATATAAACACACATGCACAACAAGGAATTATTTATGCAGGCACAACAGAAGATAATTTTTTGCAACAATATGAGCTCTGGTGTCAGAGTCAGAGCTGCCAGGGCACAGCCACATCACACCTAGGAGAGCTTCAGCCTGCCCATGGGGATTTTGGTAAAACATGGGCTTAGGCCATGGTAAAGCAATAGGGTGTTTGTTGCTAGGCATGTAGCTTTGTCTTTGGTGGGGAGGAAGAAAAAGGGTGTAGTCTGATTAACACCAAAGCTCTTGGAGCAAGGAGGCTTGCTCAGACCCTAGCACACAGGCTGCTGGCTTTGGGGGCTGAAGGTCCAAATTTTTGCAGAGAACATGTTTAGGCTATTGCTTCCTTTCCTCCTGGAGATGCTTCCCACTGCCTGGATGATTCAGTACCTGCTGGATGGCAGCATGGCAGGCTGGGGAGACAGATGGCTCCAGGTGTTCACCTGAGGCACAATCAATGAGTTCAAAGCTGCACCCCAATTAACAGGTGCCAACAGAGAGTGAAACTGCTCCACTCTAGATCCCTCATTCCGCAGGTGGGGCAGACTCCGCACTGTCATCTGCTCACCCTTCCTTCCCTTTCCCCTGTCAGACTCTAATGTTTGGTGGCCCATCCTCCTGTGGTGCAGGAAGACAACTGGAGAGCTGGAAGAAATATGCATAATGTGAACGGCATGTATTTTAGAGGATTTACATTCCAGTAAGGAAAACTTGATACAAAAGTATCAGTATATGCATTGCGTAAAGGGATAGTGACCTTAAAATGCTTTCAGTAAAATAATGTAAGAATGGATTTGGGGCAGAGTGATAAATTTAAAACACAGTATATCATACTTAATCTGTTATCCTATACTTTCTCCCTAAAGGGTTAAAACATTCTTATGAGAGGAAGAAAGTTAATATAATTTATGCTAGAAACTATGATTACTATGGCAGAGAAATCAGGGCAAGTATTTATGTTCATGCCCACAATTTAGCATGACAATTTACTTTTCTAATGCCCCTGGACCCCACTGAAGAGCTACAAATGATATTATCAGCCATGCCTCAGCACACCAGTGCCACACACACACAGGTGGCATCCTGGCAGGGGAGCAGAACAAAGACAGCCCAAGCAGGATAGCTGGAAGAACTCCTTAACATTCTACAGCCTTGTGTGCTGCTTTTCCTCCTGTGGGTCATTTGCCAGTGCAGTTACACCAGGGGTGGAGTAATCAGCTATCTGCAGAACTTCTCAATAGCCACATTGCTGCTATCACTGTCTTGCCACTTAAAGACAATCATGGCATATGGGATGTACTGAACACACAAATCCTCCAGTTATTCACCAAATGCCGTGAAGCTTGTAGGTGGCTCAGTAATCAATCAAACAGCACTTGCAGCTCCTAATTACTAGCAGGATGCCATGTACAAGCCCACAGTGTACTTGGGAAATTACTAAGTAATAAGCATGGATCAGGAGAGGAGAAAATTTTCATATTTTTCTATAGGTCTGTTGCTAACAGTCCTGAATGTGTAATGGTTAGTACTGAGCATGTTTATAACACCAGGTCTTCAGCTTTTTAAAGAAGAGCCCATCTCTAAGGATGGGCATAGGTACATTCCAACTAAAGCAAGCTCTTGACATATATGGGCTCCAAAAAATCTAGCTGTTGCAATGGACATAAATCAATAAATAAAACACAGGCAGACTTGTCAGAAAAGACTGTGTGTAAAAATATTAGACTGTGAATAAATAATATGTTATATTGATTGAAAAAAAAGTGCTAATAGATGTTTTCAAGTTGACAACTCACCTTTGGTGGGATATGAAAAGAGGAATATAGGGTATGATAGAGCCCACGTCACAGGATTATTTAGGAAGTCCTAAGGGGAAACCGGATCTTAAAAGCAACTGGGAAAGTATAATAGAAAAGTAAGGGGAAAATCCTGCAATATAGGTTATGACAGCTGGGACTGAGTATGTTATTTCAGATCTATTTAAATTGGCTTAAGATGGTTTTGCCTCAGACTGAACTAGAAAAATAAATTGGGAAGGAGCTGCTTTCCTGGCTCTGAAGAGTGTGGGGAAAGCCAGGTGGCTTGGGATGTGCAGAAAGTATTTTGGGAGCTATAGATTAAAAGAAGACAGAATTCTTGCTACTGTGTCATATTGCAGGGACAGTTGCCATAGCACCATTTGCTCTAAGAATAGATTTCTATAGCCCAGCAGCAGGTCAAAATATTTATAAAAGTGAGGAGTTTTTTTCAAGGCCAATTCAGCCAAAATGCAGGTCCCTGTACAGAACTGCAGAAAAGCATATAAGGTGACTCACACAACCTTGCCAGAAACTAGAATGATTTGGGGCAACTAGGACACAGCCATGTGGTGTCTGACAAAAGCTTCCACAAAAATCAAAGTAATCATTCTGTCTTGCCTGAATCTTTAACTGGGAGGCAAAGAAAAAGAGCATGGATTGTGAATCAAAGCAGATGATTTTGTAAGAGAGGGGTATGTCTGAGATAGAACAGTGATCTGAAATTATTTTACCTCTCTTCCATGATTTTTCCCTCATAGGGAACTTGGCAGCTCTCTGCACTCCTTATGGCACAGGAAAGAGATTTATGAGCCCAAATCAGGGCTCTGTCTGTCCTGTTGTCTCCAAATGTGGCTGCAATCCAGCTCCTCCAGTCAGAAGCAGAGCAAGGGCATCATGACAGAGCCCTTTCAAGGCACAGAAATAACCTGACCCAAAGCAGGAGTTTGGAGGCAGTAGCTAGAAGCAGGTTGCCTAATTGAGCTTGTATTGTGCAGTGATGCAGCATGGGAACTGTCCTTGCTTCCTCAGCATCTATGAGATAGAGTGAAAAAGTTGTTGAGTAGCACAAAACAGTTTCCAACACCGTAGTAAAACAGAATCTGATTAAGGAAATACACTGCTTATAACAGGCCTTCTGCAATGCAGTTGATCTGCCTTCACTCCCTTGCCCACATGTGGCTGCACATGTGGGCTACACCACCAGGGCAAACTGCACAAGGAACTCTTATGGCATGGAGAGGGTTTGAAAGGTGGAGCTCAGATTGTTCTTCCTGAAGAAGTATAAAATGTGATGACAGTCTCTATAAAAACCAGCCTTTTTCACTTAGGACACTTCTGACATAAGACAATATCAGTTAATGAGTATCACAGTTCCACACCTCAATCACACATTTGATTAAATCCAGGAGACTTATGGCAGAAACAGGCAAGCTATGGGCAGAGAATACTGCCTCCTCTTTAGCAGTTCTAGGGGATTACAGAGGAAAATTTAAATAATTAAATAAAAGAGTGAGCAAGAAGGAAAAGGCAAGTGCTGTCACCTTTAGGGAATATCAGCTAAACACAGAGACTACAGAAAAACGGTGATACACTCTGTGCCTCTGAGCACTACTGCAGAACAAGTAGGTTGCTCTGTGCAGAGTATCTGCTAATTGCTTATCTACCACTCCCATCAGAAGATCATAATTTCAAAACCATGGTCTATAAAATAAATACAATGGCCAGGGGCTTCATACTGACAGAAAACCTGCAGGCTGTTCTCAAAAGTCTGGTGACTAATATCTTCTAAGACTAATTCACTAATATCTTCTTAGTATACTTTCCTGTTATGTTTGAGCTACACATGACCTTGCCACAGCATTAGCATTATTTTGTCACTGTGATGTTCACAAAGACATTTGCTGACTGTAAATAATTGTTCCATGAACATCTGTATGGTGCATCTCTTTCTGTTTACCCACACATTTCTATACTAGCTCACCTTTTATTCAATTAAATATCATAATTTTAGAGGCTGATATAAACTGGGCTGCAGTGCCAGCCACAAATGACAAAAAGATTTACTATAGGGCATGTAAGAGAAGCCAAAGTGGGATATGGACATAAACTTAAGTGTTTGTGTCTTAATGCTTGTTTTATTCAAGAGAACAGTTGCCAGTGTAGTGAAAGAGGCCCTCGGAAGAAAACAAGAAAATGTTATGGGCAAAACACACATGTCTTCCTCTTAAACACAGCCTAACTTACTAGTTCCAAGAAATGCACAACTCTGATTGTGCTGACATGTAGCTAAGGTAATTTTGATAGCACAACTCTAAAACAGAAGTCAGCACATACAGTCATTGTGGGGATTTCGTATTATTTGGAATGTCCCATAAAAAGTTCATCTTTAAAAGTGTGTAGGAGTGTGGCGAAATAGATCCCCCCATCATATTAAGTTCCTTGCAACCAGTATGAAGGTTTAGCAAGCTGGAAGCAAGCACACAGGATATGGGTAGGAGTAGAAAACTACAACAAAAAAGCCAAAACAGATCCAGTTGGGTGACTTCTCCACGGGTGTTGTATCTGGGCTGAAGCCGCTGGCTTTTGCACACACTTGTAGGACATAGGACTGCAGGCAGAGAGGAGTCACTGGAAGCAGGCATACGAGTCCTTAAAGAAAAATCATTGTCTCAGATGTGTGTGAGACAGGGTCAGGAACCTGTAAAACCACTTAGCTGCTGTTACACTGACTGCAGCAGAGCTGAGCTGAGCTGAGCTGAGCTGAGCACCACCAGAGTGCAGCGTGCTGCTCGGTGCTGCAAGGCTTCAGAGTGGAGACAGGCAGCATCTCCCAAACAAGCTGGCAAATCAAAATTACAGACCGGTGTTAAACCTGCAGCCATTCTCACTAACATATTTTTTAAGTTATCATGTTGTGTTTCTATTATTCACCAGGCTTGCTGTATCACTTGGGAATGTACCTGCTCATGATGCTGTGGTGGGGTGGGAGGTGTGGAGATGCACCCCAGTACCAGCCCTTCTTACAGGGACATTACAGCGGAGAGGTGGAGAGCCCCTCCTGCACCCTTTAATTTGCTGGGTTTATCTGTGGACTTCTTGTTTCCTATCTGGTAGCTTTACTCTAGATTAGAGATAATTTTTGTGAACATGACTATGGTACTGTGAAATCTAAAGGTCAGTTTGCAGGAATTGTAGTGATGATGCTACCAATTATTAACATATATATTCTGATTTATTCCCTTTATAAAAATTACAGGATTTGGGTCATAATATGGCAGAGAAACATCTTTATTCACAGATATCAAATGAATGTATGCACTTAAAGGAAATAAAAAGGTCTGCTCCAGATTACGAAGACAACACACCTCATTTCCCTTAAGTAGCTACTTTGCCCCTTATGGGAGTGCCATACTCCCAGTCTTGTCAGTCTTTGCTACTGACTACTACTACTTTGCCAGTTTTCTTTTTCTGGTACTTTCTTGTTTTCTCTTCCCCTTTTCCTCCCTCCTTTGCTTTCAAGCTCTTTCTCCACTGCTCAGGCATGTGCAGAGTTAACAACTCCATCCCTGTCACTTGTCACTGACCCTTTTCCCAATTACCTGTCTCAGTTTCTGTGTACACCTCACGCTGAACTAGTGGTCAGGGGAGGCACTAAGCTTGAAGGAATCAGGGGGGAAGCAACTGAATTTGCAGCCATAGCCTTGGGAGACCAAACTTCTGTGATGAATATTCTCAACACACATTGCTGCTGGTGATCAGAGGCGAGAAAAGCACCTATTGTTTTCCTTTCATGCTCTAGGCTCTCCCAGTGATATTTTTGCTCACTGTGTTTTTTCTGCCTCAAATTACACAATTCACAGGAAGTCTCCTCATATAAGAGCTTGTTGAATAAATAACTGCACAAATCAGCTGCAGGCTTAAAGATGTTACACACTGAAAGAAGTCAGCTGCATCTTCCTGTCATATCCTGTTGGTTAAATTATATTAAGATGCTGAGACAGTGAGTCCATTGAAATCTTCATTGTTTTCTGTTTTAGCATCACTGAAACATACTTGATGGACAGAAGACTTGTCCTGTGGTTTTATAAGAGTAGGATTATTATTTAGAGAACAACACTCAGGGCAAAAAAGCAAGCATGGCCTATGTGAATATCTGATGGTAGTACTTTTCTACACTAGGGCAAATAAAATACTAATGGAAAATTATTTTTGTGTAGTCTGTGTAGGCCAATTAAAAAAAAAATCCCAGAAGTCATCAAAGAAAGTACCTTTGTGACTCTCCACAAACAACTTCGCCTCTTGAAATCTCAAAATGTGATCCACTGGAAATGGGAATATAAAGTTTTATAGACACAAGCAACACTTACCAACCCTAGATGGCATAACATTTGGCAAACTCCTTAGTCAATTATCAACAAAAAAATAAAGAAATTTGAACATCTTGAAAATTCAGTAAATAATGCCAGTCCTGCTTTAACAGAATTGTCACAACAGAGACTTCTTAAACAGAGAAATTCCATTTTCAAATGCAGTGTTTCTACATTTTTATTCAGACACAAGTTTTGATTTTTTTCTCCCCCCAGTTTGGCTGACCTAGATTTCACCTAAATTCCTATTGTCTTTCTGGAGAAAGGGGGTTATGGCAGCTGCCCAAACTGTGGGAGCTGACTTGTTAGAAACCAAGCCAGACAGGCAGGCAGGAGCTTGCCATCTAGGTCAAAAGCAATCTGGGTTAGCAAGTGTACTTCTCCAAACACTCAGGATTATGCTAGTTTTGCTCTTTTGCAAAAGGCACAGGAGGTCTGCCAAAGTGTAGTACTAAAACTGTTTGCCAAAAATTACATTTAAAGTCTTGAATTTTTGATTCTAGGAAGACAAAGAAAGTTTCACTTAAAAAAAACAAACAAACAAACAAAAAAAAACGAAAAACCAGAAAACACAGATGTGTTTTAGTTCAGTTTCAGCCTGTCCTTCCACCATAATGCACAACTCAGCAGCAGGATAGTCATCATCCTGGGCCCAGCTGACACAGTACCTGCTTTTACCCTTGAGTGTTCAACACCTAATGATAGACCTAAATACAAGTTTTGAGAGGTTTCTACAAGAGGAAAAAAAAGTGGAGTACAATGAGACAAAATGTGTAGACTATAACAATTTCATATTCTATAAATACATTTATTTGAAAGTATAGGAGACAGAACTATCAGAGTATTGCATATTATGGTTTTGAAAGTACAAGAAAAATGTCCTATTAAAGGCTAGTGGAAAAGAGCTAAGACACATGCTGCCTTTACTGTTTTGCTCCACAGGAGTGTTAACCAGGGAACACCTGCAGCACTTTTCACAGCATCCCTTTCCACGTGTGCCTGCTGGAGAGGCCTCAGGCACTCCAGGCAGATGCTGTGGTCTGAACACCATGAGCAGCACCAACAGCCAGATCCAGGTGGCTCCATGGGCTGACATGGCCATCACACACTGAACAGCTGTTCACACATGACCTCAGGCATTGCAGCCCCATTTACTGAAGCCTCCTGAAGGCCATCCTCTCTGCTTACAAAAGTAAATAGAAGGTTTAACATCTATATTTGACTTTCCAGCTGGATTAGCACCATCTGCTTCCATGTCATGTGTCACTCCCATGACGGCACCAACAAGGAGGCCACCAAGGAGTCTTTTGCATGGGAGATCAATCCCCCCACACTGGGGAACCTTGGCTGGAAGCTCAGCCAAGGCAGGGCTGCTAGCAGATAGCACCGTTATTATCCCTCTGTGAGTCCTCCTGGAATCTGTCCTCTGGGATGGATAGGCAGAGGTCCCATTGATGACTGCCTGGAGAGGAAACAACATGCAAAGTGTCTAGTGAATGCTCCTGCTCTGCAGAGGCGCTGGGGAAGAAACATGGTTTTGTCAATGTTAGTCCCCAGCATATCCTTGGGTGCCCTTGCCATAGAACATTGCCATTATGGCAGCACTGACTATAAACCTGTTTGCAAGACAGGATTCGGCCCTACTAAAGCCCAGATACTAAAGCTGTGGATGATCTCAGCTGAGGATTCGCAGAAATAAGGGCAGCCTTAATCTCCCTGAGGAACACAGAGTCACAGAGTTGGAAATAGCAGCATGCATGCAGTAAACAAGTGCAGCATTAGCTGCTCTCCATCCACATGCCAGCACTACCTGGCCAGTGCAAGGGGCATCTCAGACCCCTGACACCCACCCACACGAGCCCCAGGCACTCAGTTTCCCCAACAATCATCAGCTGTGTCTTTGCTGTGTCTTTGCTGCGTCATTGCTGCATTTCCATGCAGAACTTCACCTCTGCTATCACAGGCAGTGAGAAGCATTGTAACATCATGTGGTCTACTCTGGCAGTTTAGCAATCTGGGAAAGCTGGAATCATCTGCAGCAATCAGCCACTATCCCAGGAAGAAGAACACACTATTCTGCACTGACTAGAAATTCAGCTGAGCTCTTAATGGCCAAACCAGTGTCACTGATGCTTCCAGTGCTTGCTGAAATAACTATTACAGCCGGTTGTTGCTGTTTCAGCATAGTAACTGAGTATCTTATGAGACACTGCCTTTTTTGCAATTTGTAAATTTGTTTCTAATACTTTAAATTGATTAAAGAGAGCTAAAGGAAAGGGATTGTCAGCAGCTCAGGCAGAGGTCCACTGCTAGCTGGGCTTTGTCACAGGCTATGTCAGGCCAAACTTCCCCAGCTCATCAGTTTGCTCATGAGATCAGCACAGTCACTGCCAGCCAGGGAAAAGTGAGCTTTGACCAGACACAAATCCAGTGCAACCTGATGGGGTGATTTGTGTGATCTGGCTGTAGCGTCCACATCAGGGTGCTACATGCATCAGCAGAAGAAGCTGCTGTGTAGGCACCAATGGGAGAAAAAAGTCCATCTATGCACTTCAAAATCATAAACTGAATAGCACCAAGAAAGAATTAGAACTTAAAGCTTCAACCTGAATAACAGAATGCTTTGGGTAGGAAGGGACCTTAAAGATCATGTAGTTGCAACTCACCTGTCATAGTCAGGGATGCCTCCCACTAGACCAGGTTGCTCCAAGCCCTGTCCCACCTGGTCTGGAACACTTCCAGGGATGGGGCATCCACAGCTTCTCTGGGCAGCCTGTTCCCCTCATCACCCTCAGAGTAGCTAATCTACATCTACCCTCTCTCAATTAAAGCCAGCTCCCCTTGTCCTATCACATGCCCTTGTAAAACACACCTCTCCGGCTTTCATAAGAAGAGGCCTCCTTCATGTACTGGAAAGTGCTGTAATGTCTCCCCAGAGCCTTCTCTTCTCTACACAGAGAAACCCCAGCTCTGTCAAACTTTCCTCTTAGGAGAGGAGTTTCAGTCCTCAGATCATCTTTGTGTCCCTCTTCTGAACTCTCTGCAGAAGGATCACATCCTTTCTGTGCTGGGGACCTTTCTGTGCTGAGGACACAGCTCTCCAGGTGGGGTCTCACCAGAGAGGAGCAGAGGGGCAAAATTACCTCCCTCAACCTGCTGTTGAGGGAGGTAAAACATGTCAAAACATGTTGTTTTTGATGTAGCCCAGGATATGGCTTGGCCTTTTGGGCTGCCAGTGTACATTTCTGAGACATGCTCAGTTTTCTATGCACCAGTACCCCCAAATCCTTCTCTGCTCTCAACCCCTTCATCCCCCAGCCTGTGTTGATACAGAGCTTCTCCTCAAGCCTCTCAAGGTCCCTCTGGATGAACACTTTCTTGATAATGTGGATGTGAACAAAGGGCTGGTTCTGCATTTGTTTCTGTGCCAGTGAGGTGGTTTTAGACCCCATCATCTTAAGTGAGAGAAGAGATGCACCTCAAAGGCAGCTCTGCAAGCCTGGCACGCCATGCTGTCCTGGGACACACTGTCCCCTCCCCAGCATCACAGTCACTCTCTGGCACCCAGCTGCCAGCAACAGCTCTGCACAGAGCATGGCAGGCTCCCAGGCAGGAACAGAGACAGCTTTGTCTCCTCACCCATCACCAGTGGGTTCCTCTGGATGCCAGCACTGGCTGCTGCTGCCCGGCCACCTCCATACTGGGATGCTGGGCTGTCCAGCCAGGCACTGCGGGAGACGTGACAAGTGGCTGGGAGAAGTGATGCCAGCAGATCACTGGAGGGGACTGTGAGATCCTACTCTGTTATAGGAAGGGCAGAAAGGAACAATAACACAGGAGTGGTAGAGAAGTGCTCAGAGCCTAAATCAACTGTCCACTGCTCAGTGCGCAGCCTTTCTGCTGAAGCCACCAGCCACTGGTGACAGCATGTGACAGGAAATGCAAGTGCTCCACTGCATTAAATTGACCAGTCATTAAACTACCCTTCATTAGGAACTAAATGGTTTCACATATGTCCCCGGCTATACTTTGAAAGGGATAAAGCAGTGATTATTGTTAATTGTAGCAGGACTCCAGGAGAGGTGCAAGTTGTGGTCTGGCACTGCCACTGCCCCCACATCCAGCACAGGAGACAGAGCCATTTAACATTCATGCTCCTCACTGGCGCTCCTTAACATCTGTTCATCAAGTTATTTTAGATAATCCTGGGACAGTCACGGTGCAAGTTATACTTATTCAGTTCTGGACCCTATTATTGAAATTCTTCTCAGTTTTGATTATTCAGGTTTTTCACTGGCTTGGAAAATTGAAAGGAATAGGAAAAAAACATGTTTGATGCTAGCTTAACAATACCAGTCTCTCTCCTTCATCTACCTATTACTCCATTTCTTTTTCCTCTCTAATGCATGCAGAGTTTTGTCATCTGGGGCTAATTTATGACCAAAAATTACATTTCAATTGTGGCCTTCGTTTTTTTTAATTTAAGTCCTTTACCACTGCTTGCCAGGAAGAACCTGTTGCCATGCTATTATGTGAAATGACAGACTGGACTATGTTCCTTTCTAAACTTTTTACTTTTTTTTGTCTCCTTGCTTACAAGCTCCTTTGTAAAAAATAAAGCCTCTTCCTTGAGAATGTCATTCCTTCTAGTAAGTAATGTCATGTTGTAAGACTTACTAGAGTAGGTCACTTTCTGTGGCAGCTTCCAGCAGCACAACCAACCTTTCTGAGCCGCAGCTCCCAGCACAACTGATGTTATACACAAAGGTAAGTTCACCTTTTGCATGTTCAGTAACTTTCCTAATGCCAAAGGTTTTTTCTTCCACACAGATGAAGCGCTGTGCGTACGTGTGCACGCATATCTGTCTGTATAGATATGTTCCATATATACCCACATACCCTCAATATGAGGGCACTAGAGCTCAGATTTCCCATTCCATACATCTGAGATGAGTGCTTTGTTCAGACCAGGATCAGAAAAGAGAGACTGCATGCACCCTGTACTCCATATCCCATGAATTACATAGACCAAAGCCACCTTATGGATTCAACACATCCTCTGTCCCCTGGACAGCAAAACAGAGGGGACAGTCAATCTCCTCTCCCAGCAAAAACTGCTAGAACACATACAACATAAATTGGCTTCAGGTGATGAGGAACCAGAGGAAAAATCAACTATAAAGCTACAACAGATAGAGAAATGTCCCTCTAGTCCCTAGAGGGAGAGCAGGGAGGAAACAAGACACTTCCAGACTTGCATCCCTTGCTTTAGAAGCTGGAGTTTAAAAGGGACAAGAGGATATTTAAATGGCTTTTGTGGGCAGAGGATCGTGTGGCAAAATCACTGACCATGGCTGGAGGAAGTTTTGATCCTCACAGAAGGCCCAGACTCTCCTCTGAAGAAGGGACAACTGCCTCCACCTGTTCTCCAGTGCTCTGAAGGTGACAGTATGGTCACAGCAACACACCCCTGCTCCAGCTGTAGCCCAGGGGTAATAACCCTTGGGAGCATTCTTGCTAGAGCCTGTGGCACCACGATGAATACACAGAAGTATGGCACTTTGAAGGAATGACATTCTCAAGCTGGCTTATCTCTGGTTAGTTTAAAGAGATTATCTTTTGAGTTTCAACAGCCTCTGAGAGAGGAACAGTGGATAGGGGAGAGTTAAGTTAATCAAAACATAACAAGTTCCAGCAGTACCTGCTGGAATAGCTCTTGCATGTGTGTGTATTATCTGTACTTGACCCCCTCCCTGCAAGTATAATCATGATTTTTATGAAATTATACATGAGGCTCAATAACAGATGCAATTCTCTGCTCAGGAGTACTTTGCATACTATAGGGATTATTAACATCTCATGGATAGGCAGATGAGGAATGGTTTTTTTCCTTTTCTTTTTATCCAAAGTATAGTTGATTTTTAGGTAGGAAAGGGGCATATTTCTCTCTTTTTATTAGGAAAAGCATTTTGGAGATGGCTCTGATGAAGCTGTTGACCTTCTACTTTGAGAAAGCTTCACCTTGGATAAGAATTAGCCTGCTTTAAGCACCACCAACATTAAATTTCACTCTGAACTTAAACATAGATGTACTGTTCACAAAGGAACAGTATAGTCATGCCACTTGAAGTGCAGCTGTTCTTCTGCATGAAGTAACTCTAGGGCAGAAAAATGCTAGTCACAAAAGGAAGCAATTAGCTCAGTGGAGCTGAGAAGGGTAGCACAGACAGCATTGTGGGAGGCTCATAAGAAGGCTAGGGTGATTTTTAGAGTTTCTCATGGAGGTAGCTTCACTAGAGGCTTTGTTAGAGTAGATCTTACACAGAGCACATTTCTCTCAAAACTGCTGAAATAAAATTATGGTAATTTAAATGAGAGAGATGTGAGAAATGCAAGCTTTTAATATTCAGGAGGGTCAACATGACTACTTTCTTGTTTATTTATTTAGAGGCAATTTTATTTGTGATGTCAAGAGCACTCAAGAGGCTCATTCTGAGATCTGGCAATATATTTACTTGATAACTGTGAGATATTTTTAAGCACAGCAGAAGAAACTATGTAGTGACCTGGTCTCACAAAAGCACCACATTTGCAGAAGGTTAGGGAATGATTTTTGCCCTTGGAAATGTATGTGCATATTTTAGCCATTAGTTCCTATATTATAAATCATCTTTTCCTGTAAAAGGGGTTTGAAGTAATAAAAAGCAGAAATATTGTGTTTTGGTCAAGCTTGGTTTACAGCACACTGCCTGAGACCTCAAGAGATCCCAAGCCTCCTTTCTCCCTCTGCCACAAGTTTCCTGCGCTGTCTTGTCAGTGGACTATTTCTGTTTTCTCTGTTTCTTTGCCTAGTAGTAACATGAAAGTACATATCTTGGTAGTGTTTTGTGACTTAAATCATTTGCCCTAGGCCCTAGGATGACTGGTTCCATAAGAGACTGGTGATAAATACAGTCCAAATTGCAATTTAATTAAAGTCCTCCAATTATTTAGGGAAACATTTAGGGAAGAATAAATATAAACCAGAAGCTGCCAGATGTTCTTTGCAGTCTTATTGAAATTTCTCTGTCAATAAGTTAGCAAGATTTTGTGCTGCTGGGAAATTTTCTTCAGATTTCAGTCTCCTCTTACATCCCCTGTTGGAAAGAAATTTGTAACATCTGTGTGAATTATTTTCCTCAGACCTGTGGCTTTATAAAAAAAGATATTGACACAAACCAAAAAAGCCACCAAACCTACTGATGTCTACTTTGGAATAGATTGTAATTCGTCTTGTTATTCAGCATATGGAAAGATGCATTTAAACCACCTCCTTTAAAATGTAATCTAGTCATGGAGAAGAGTTTGCATCATAGGGACAGAAAGGAGAAACACAGAATCACAGAATGGTTTGGGATAGGTTGGAAGGCACCTCAGAGATTGCCTAGTTGCAGTCCTCCTGCTACGGGCAGGGACACCATCCACTAGACCAGGCTCAGATCTCCCTTCAACCTGGCCTTGGACATTTCCAGTGATAGGGCATCTACAGCACCTCTGGGTAATCTGCTCCAGTGCTCCAGTAAAGAATTCCAGTATCCAATCTAAATCTTTCCTCTTTCCATTTAAAGCCATCATCCCTTGTCCTCTTACTTCATGCCCTGATAAAAAGGTCTGCTCCAGCTCTCTTGTAGGTCCACCTTAAGTACTGATGCAATCATGCTTCCCTGGAGCCTTCTCCTCTTCAGGCTGAGTAATTCCCAACTCTCTTAGGTTGTCTTCCTAGGAGAGGCGTTCCATCCTCCATGGTCCTTCTCCCTGCTTGCTCCAACAAATCCATGTATTTCTTGTGATGCAGACCTCAGAACTGGATGCGGAACTCCAGGTGGGCCCATTTCAGGTGGACCAGAGCAGAGGGGCACAAAAGCCTCACTCAACCTGCTGGCCACACTGCTTTTGATTTAAGAAGATATTACACCCAAGTTGCAAAGGTTAAAATAAATGCCTTGAATAGTTCTGTGGTCGGTGTTATACATATGGTCCTAAATATGTTTTTCTGTATAAGTTCCTCTAGAATTATAACTCAGAAGACTCTGATAAGGTGCAGCAATTGTCTCAGTCCAGGGCAAAGCTGTGTTCACACATCCTGTGATGCACCTTTTACATATTGCACTGCCTGGCACTAGGGTGGGGGCAAGGAGGGGCTTTTGGCTCATGGCAAATCCATGGCCACAGTGACTCGTCTGGCATTTATTGGCTTCACTGCTGACTTGATTAAAAAATAAGGAAAAAAGGGTTGAGTTGAGCAGTTTTATCCCCAGACCAGCAAACAGGTCACGCAGCCTGGATGGCCAAGAACAGCTGCTGTGTTCTGGCTGCCTGCTGCTCTAGTGCCCCTCCCCTTGGGACATGATTATGCCTGAGATTAGGAAGGAATGACCAGTTTCCCACAGTGACCTCCCTCCAAAGACAGCCCCATCAAATGCTGGGTTACATAAAAAGAATGGCTGGTTATTTCCCCAGGAAAGAATGTTTTTTTTAAGAGTAGCAAAGGCACAAAATGCAGAGAAAGGCATGCTTCAGTTTGAGAGGTCTTTCCAGTTAGCTTAGATGTTATAGGTAAGAACCAAGAAGCTGGGAATAGACTAGGGAGCATGGAAATCTTTGATTACAAATAATTTTCTGCCTGCTAATGATAGTTCAATTAATTTTGATGAGGCTATTTATTTTTGTTTGGGAAGTCCTAAGTATTTACAGCAGGCCTCAGACTCTGAAGTGCATATACGGCTGGTCAAAGGATGTGTGCAATGTGAGAACCAGGCTCTATCCACTTCAGAAGCTGTTGATTTCAAGCTTAGAAACACAGAAGTAGTAGAGTTTCTTTCCTCTTGAAATCAACCGGTGTCAAAGTGTTGATCACATTGTTACTTGCTACATAAAACCCTTCCATATTCACACACATCACCCTGTTATTTTTCAGTTTTTATACTTCCATTTTTTTATAGGAGCTAACCTTCTAGCAGGACTCTGCATCATTCCGGTTTCACATGTGGAGATGGTTCCATCACTGTAAATCACCTCTGGTCTGCAGGGTCCTATCACCTACTAATCCACGCCACAAAATCAATCAAAGTCTTCAACTGCAAAGCTCTTAGGGGATTAAGACACGGTATACTACTTGAGCTACAGTTCATCTCGTCATAGCAGCCCTTGCCAGCCACAGTTCATACTAAACATCCACATCTAAGTTTCTGTTCTCAAAGGCTGGAGAAGAAACTGAGAACAGTACACAAATTTTGCATTTCCTTCCAAGGGGATGTGCTTATGTAGCAGTGTGACTGCCATATCAAAATGCATCAAATGCCAAATGATTCTCAGAAAAACCCCCACACACATTACTAAAGGGAGCACATTAACCCCCCTCTACTTCCTCACAGATTCCTCCTTCATGACTGCCAGTGGTACATGAGTTGGCAGATAAACACTTTAAAATGCAGGGCAGGGGGGAACTTTTTTATTGTTACCAGTAGAGGATGATTTTCTCCTGCACTTTTACAGTCAGATTTTTAAAGGCAGGCATAATCGCTGCATGTATCAACTTGAAATTTCACACACGTTGTTCAGATATGTCAATTTCCAAACCTTTACCCATTAACTTGCTTGCTCTGAAAGAGTACAGCTGAAGGTGACCCTACACAGGTCACCATAATTTTCTTTTCTTACTGCCTGCTAGCTCTTATACTGAATTTCATCAGTACCTACTAACTCAATACACATAGTCTAAGTAGGCCGTTCTGAATTTAGTTACTGACCTCCTTCTGTACAAACCCAACCTTGCTAAGTGTGAGTGGCTACACTGAGCTGCACTCACCAGGGAAGAACTGCTGTAGGGTCTAAAATTTCCACCCAAGACCACTGCAGCCTAAGGAGGGCGAGATCAATCTCACTGACTTCTCAGCAAGCTACAGCCACTGCCAGAAAAGCCTTAAGGCAGCCACAAACAGCATGTAAAAGGAAGGTGATCTGCATTGCACAAAATGAGAAAGAGAGAATGCATCCTTCCCAAGCCTGTGGCTGAGGACAAACAGTAGAGTACTAGGCCTGCTCTAGCACTGTATTGGTTTACCATTTAGCTGTCAGTATCATTTTCTAACAAAGATTTCGATTTCCCAGCAAATCTCCAGCTGGCAAATTGGTACTTGAAATTTAGTTGCTATTTCTCTGCAGAATTATCACATGTCTCTCCATCCAGGCTTTAGCAGGCCCTCATAAATTTGAGAGATTAGTTGGTTTGACTTCCTGCTCTGCTGTTGACATGCAACAAAATCATCCCAGCCAAACTGGTGATTACACCACCATTTGTACAGACTGAAAATTATATGGCAGGAAGTCTTGAAATACCTGTGTAGATGACAATCATGAAAATGACAGCCCTGGTGGGGCTGAATGATTTGGAGAGGAAAACCAGACTAGATCTTTGTGGAACAGAAGAGTCTGCAGATGTCAGCTTTCTGAGATACCTTAAAAAGCCTGTGGTCTCAAAATTGTTTGGTTGGTCACCCCTCTCAGTAAAAAAAAAATCTTTGAGCTGAATAGTACATACATTATAAAACCTACAAAAAATAGAAATTAAAAAAGGATGAAGTAAACACTGCTTTAAAACTATAATTTTTTCTTATTTATTAATGGTACAAAATATATTTTCTTCCTGCACCCTAGTGGGTTGTCTCGCACACCACCTAGGGTTCACACCTCTCCATTTTGGAGACCAGTGCTGCACCCTACCAGACCAAGATGGGCTGGGGGTTCCACACAGCAAGCTGTTGAAAGGTGTTTAGAAGGGAAAGGGACAAAAATAGCACTGTGCAATGAACATCGTGCTCGTGTACTACATGTCTCTGGCTATTTTAGGGTTGAGAGAAGCACAGTTTCTGAAACAAGATCTTCATTAACTGCTCTTCTCAGGCTCATTATCCACAGATGTTAGCAGCACTTTTCAGTGCCAGCCCAGACAGCTGCGAACTGTGCTGCTAGAGGTACAGCAGGAACAAAATGCACAAAAGCCAGGCAGGGATTTTGCTGCTCCTGGTTTTACAAAAAGGAACATCGGGTGAAAAAGCCCATTCTCTGGCACTTAAGCAAGCAGTACGTAGAGTGACATGGGTCAGACCCTGCCTGCTGCTGACAGGCTAAAGGAAACCCAGGCAGCAGATTTGGGATCTTGGGTGCAAAAGGCAGAGCTGCAGGATGGTAGCCTGCACTCAGCAATACAAGATAAGATGAAGCAAAACAGGAACAGCTCACTAACATGATATCAGTCTGGTCCAACATTTCAGTCAGACATCTAGCAGATCTTCCCCTAGCATGCAATCTGGAAATCAACAGATTCCCCACCACCACCACCACCCCAGTTTAGGGGTTCAGATGCATGCAGGCTATGCAGTATTTCTTTGAAATGACAGTTTAACAATCTAATCCCTTTTTAGCCCTATTGGTACTTTCAGTCATTTCTTCTTGTGGCAAAGTTGCAGCAAAAAGTGCAAATTGTAGGCAAAATATCACAGCTAGGCAGCAGCCAGCACTGGTACTGCTTATGGTGAGACCTTACTAGTATCTTCTTAGCGATGGTGCAGCTTCAGCCACAGCTTTAGCATCCCCTCTCCTAGCCAGTGCAGGGGCTCCAGTCATTTGGTCTGACTTTCAGCAGGTGCATTCTGCTCTTCAACACAGCACAAGTATATACTTCCCTTCTAAAATTAGTACTTTTTTCACACTGAACCAGTGTACATAAACAAACATCTTTCAATAATGTAGCCCTCAGTCTCAATTTAATTTGTTTGCTCTAAGGCCTCTAAACACATAAATTGCTTAATTTAGTTGGGTAATTCTTTTGGGTTACCATCAGTTAGTGTTAAATAGTAAAAGAAAAAATAATCTAAATAACAGTTTCTTTGGGGGTTCTTGGTTAGATTGTTTAGATTGTTGGTTTGTTTTCCTTTCACCAAGATGGTAATTTAATTTCTAAAAGTTGACTAAGCAGTGCCATACTTAGTAGTACTGTGCACTGAGCTGCTGTTATTTCACACTTCAGTGGCTGTAGTGTATTGGTAGAAGTGTAACATCGAGTCTTAGCAATATTTCATCTGTTTTCATGTATCAGTTAGCTTCTGTGCCTGGCCTAAAATTAAGAGTCTGCTACCAAAGCCACCTTCCTCTAGGTTAAAATCACTTGTTTCCACCTTCAAAGCGAGTGGGAAATTTCAACCTGAAAAACAAAACCCTTAGTTTCTATAAGGCCACACCTTGCTGAAATCTCCGTTCTTACTAAAGTTTAAGAACTGTGTTAGGAAGATTTTTATAATGCAGTATTTTTTCTACTTAAACAAGAAATTAAGTAATGACCAAGTATACTCCTTTAGAAAAAGTGATTGAGCTCCTCAGAAATGAATTTGCAAGGGAAAAACCCTCTACATTGCAAAGCAATAGTAGTACACAAAAAACATATTTTGACCCCGAATATGCACTAGTTCCTTTCTGGTTTACTTTCAGATTTTTTTTTCTGTAGCACCCTTGAACACACAGTACGCAAGAGCAGTAACTAGATTTTCATTCTGTCAAGACACCATGCTCAAGGCAACTGGAACCCAGTAGTCAGAATTATATTAGTAATTCTTTCTGTGGGACCTCAGCCCCTGCTTTGGGGAGCTGCCATGGAACCCCACACCCTAACTGTCCCACAGCTGGGCACAGCTGCACCATGCCAGGTGCTGCCATCCCAGCCCTTGCCCTCCCTGGCACATGCATGTTATACAGAGCAGATGCTTCTTCACTTGAGACTCCAGAGCTGATTTGAGACACCCAACAAACCAGGAGCAGCCTTCTCGGGGACCTCAGAGGCTGCAGCTGGGCCTCTCAAAGGAAACGCGGGGTGCAGTGAAGCCTCACTCGCATCCCTTCAGGTCCCACGGGCTGCTGTCCCTCGCAGAGCAGAGCACACAAGGGGAAGTGAGGAATGGGGCAATGCCACCAACCTTCCCACGCCAGCACCCACCTCACACAAGGATGAGGAGGCACAGACTTGAAAACTGTGGGGATCTGCAGCAGTTGAGTATTTTGCTGTATTTTGCCCAGGTGTAGCAAACCACACAGTTCAGAACCTACTACAAATAGGTAACAGCACCTCTACACAAACTATTAAAAAAATCCACACAGCTATAGGTGTGCTCCTAAGCCCTTGTAATATTTCACTCACTAATCTTTGCTCTTTTGCTACACCTAGCAGAACACTAAATGTGTTTTAATTGCAGGATTTTTCCTTTAGAGGAAAGGTGATACATGATGAAGGTAATAAAATGTTTTCACATTTTGTTGTCAGCATTATTCCTTGCAAGACTATCTAACAAACACTTCTGTTAAAGAAATGCAAACAGATTTGCAAGGAACTGGGAAGAAAAGATCATGTGAAATTTAAAAGATACTATTTCAAATGAACCTTGACTCACATTTATTTTAAAAGTCAGCTATTTTATTTGTTTATGAAGAATGATGATACCAAAGATTATTGACACCTAGCACTATTAATCAAAGAATAGCATCAAGAATAAGAAAAGTGAGCACTAGAATTTTTCTAACTGCTAATAATATCTTTGAGTTTATCCAAGGCATCAACTCAGTTTATCACTCTCAAGGATCTTTTTTTTTCCTTTGTCCAGCCTGCAGTGTCTGAGGCTCTCCTTCCACAGCTGTCGAACAACCCGAGATCCCACTGCTGCCTCCTGAGTGCTTCACTTTTCTAACCTGGGGATGCAGAAACTGAAACCTGAAAAATAACTGGATGAATTTGAAATTAATAGACTTTAATAACTTCTTAGAAGCTGATGGATCATGGTGCTAGCAAGATAGCCACTTTGCCTCTCAGGTATTTCAGTAAAGATAATTATAAACATATATGACATTTTCAGAAGGTGGGTGGTTCCCTCCAAGGGCCTCAGACTCCATGTCATATAAATCAACAGCTTTCAGATTGCAGCCCTCTGAGAAGTGTCCAGGAGGGCAGTGGGGACCACGTTTGTCTCTAGAGGGGAGAAACCATGAATTGCACAGGCGTGGCCAGTATCCATTTGCACATTGCTTAGCCAAATCCTCCCAGCTGAGCTGCTGCTGCTACTAGGAGCATCCCTCTTTATTGTCTGGTGGTGGCAGAGCCCTGACATCTCCCCAACCACTTCAGCAGGCACCAGAGGGGACACACATGTGGTGATCCTGCTGCCAGTTGGCATCTCCCACTGTAGGTCAGTTGCCAGAGGAGTACACCAGCAGTTCTCCACCAGATATCTCCCCAAAATAAACAACCTCCCTCAAAATAGCCCCAGCTGAGCAGTCTGGTCCACCAGACCTGTCTGCTGAGCAGATGGCAGGCAAGAGGCATCCAGATCTTCCATCAAGTCACTTCAGTCACTGCCGCTGCTCGGCCAGCAGTCTGTAGTGCTAGAGAGCCTGGGACATAAGTTTCCTTTACATGTCATGTTATAATGAGTGTGTTCCTGTCCCAGAACAAAAGGCAGGGTCTGCTTCTTCCCTACCCATGGTGAATCCTCGTTCCCAAACCCTTTTAAAGGAAATTCAAAAAGGGGAGAGAGACGGGGAAAAGAGAAGGGGACAAAGATAAAACCTCTCTGTGTTCTGTACTTGTTGCAGTTAGTTGTATTTCTCTTCTCCTGAGCATGAGTATTGATTCAGACAGACCAGACAAACGTTCTGCAGCACAAAACACAGAGATAAGAATCAAGTGGGCTGTTGGCAATATTAAGATATTTGGTATTAACAAATGTATAGAGCCATAAACTAGAGAGCTCATATAAATATAATCATGGTAGGAGGGAGAGACAGGTGACATGATCAAGCAGCTGCACTGGCAGAAGTTCATAATAATCTTTGATCCCTTGTATAATCCCAAAAATGTAAGTCCTTCTCATCAAATTGTCACTGTGATGCTAGAAGAGAAAGTGAGCAGCAATAAATACATTTTAGGAACTGGTTGTAAAACAATATTGAAATGCAGTGAATGCAAGATAAACAACTCTCTAATAAATTCATCCTTCTAGAGTCTTATAAAACTGCAGTGTAATTTCCAATTTATATCTGATTTTAACCTCCTTTTTGGAAATGAAATTGACATTGCTTCCTCACAAGCCTTTGGACAGGATTAGCACACACTCATTTCACATTAGTTAAACAATTCACAGGAGGCTCATGTCCCACCCTTGTCCACAGGGAGCAGAGAGCATCAAGTAAATCTTTCCCATTTAAATGTCTCCATGCTTGAGCAAATTCCATTTTAGTACATGCAGACATGCTAGAATGCTACAGCAACACTGAAGTGGTGACATGGAGGAAGTGAAATAGAAAATTCAGCATGGATTACATATAGGCCACTCCTCCTATTAGAAAAGAAAACCATGAGGCCATGACTGGGCATACCATCAGTCCCAACACACAGATTTCCCGCTCATGCCAGTTCATTTTCCTGTGTAAGTACTATTTAGTGGCTGTGTAATGCTTTGTCACCTGATTTCCTAGGATAATTTTCCGTGTTGTAGTTTACTCCCTCTCTACGTCTCTCATACAGCCTCAAACAAGAGCAGACCCTGAGGTAGCTCACTCCCATCAGCAAAGGAGAGCTAGAAATGTGTATTATGCAGACCTCAACTTCTCACTACTTTGCTTTTTAGAAGTATTGTATCAACAAAGGGTTTTGTATCAACAAAAAAAAGGGCATGCCCCGGTCTGGATTACAGCATGCAGGGCATTCTGTAGCTGTTGATTTCCCAAGAAGATGTCTCCTCTATGGATAGCAAAGAGTTCCTGTGTCTCCTCCTGTAGTCTGGCACTAAGCTGTGCTATAGATTAGCTTCACAAGTTTCACTGATCATAAAAGGGTTTGTAAGATATATGCAAGCTGTAATTATATCCTCTGGCCCAATCTACAGACAGACCTCTCTAATGTCTAGGGTAGAGGCTTTGGAGATTTTATTTTAGGGGACATGTCACATAAAGCCCACATAAAGAAGATGAAAAAAGATGTCTATTCTCAATGACAATGCACTTGTTTGCTTCACGAAGCTAAATTTCATGTGACTGACTGCCATGGTTAGGTATGACAGGTGAGGATGACGAGTTTTCTGAGGAACACCTGGGTGGGGCCATGTAGTTAGTCTGGGTTTCAGTCACAGAGTTATGCACTACTGTATTTCACATACACTCAACCTCTAAAAGATTTTGTTCCTTCTTCCCTCTCCAACACTCTTCCAGCCTATTTAGTTGCCCCCAATTTTTGCGACAAAAATTTGTTCTTTGACAGTGTTCAGGTGAGAGTAATCTTTATGCTCAAAGCACCACATTTGATTATGGACTTTTGTAACTATTAATCTATTTTCATACTGTCTAGAAGAACTGGCAATACTATATAAGATTTAAACACCAACCACTACTTTACTCTAAGCAGCATACCTGCTTTTTAATTTGTACTTGAAATCACTAGTGTAGCTGGGTATCTGCCCTCAATATTTTGCTGTGGACAAGGCTCTGCAGCTACTGTCAGTGCTAATTCATGGTATGGTGATTTAACGCCAAAGATGCCAACTGTACTGAGAAGCACTGCTGAGACTGTATTTTCTTGGTGCAGTGCAGGTTGCTTAGTGACCTGCCACCAAAACAAATGCATTCACTTGTATATTTAAAGAGCAGCCTTTCCTGAAGGGTCCAGCATTTTGTGGGGCACCTGTTCATTGCATGCCTGAAATTTCTGTCCTGAAATGACAGGCTTGATGTTGTAGTCCAGCTGGTTAACACTTTTTTGTAAGGAAGTCATGCAACATATGTGTAATCCTCTCTGACTCATCTCACACCAGCGCTGGTTAAATCACACTTCAATGTACAAGTTGTCAGACCGACTGCAGAAGCAAGAGTCAATAAAAAAACACTGCCTTTCCCAGACATGTGGCAACTGATACATTTATTTCTTATTCATCCATCCCTGGTGAAAGCTGAAAGTATATTGCACACTTCCTATAAAAATACACCACCCAGTTGCATGTGAAAAGAACATGGGTATCTGAGTGAAGGTGCTTCTCACCAGCAAGTTGCCCTGCATTGTCAGATCACCCCACAGATTGCACCAGGGGCTGAGCACTGCAGTCCCTCTCATGTACTGGCAGGGCTCTGCCCTGAAAAGGTCATACTTCATATTCTGTGGCCAGAGATTACGTGAGGTACTCGAGGTTTGTGAGTGGAGGTTGGAAGTCCATGGTAAACAGTGCAAGCTCTGGAGTACACAAAGGGTCCAAGTATATTGGCTTATTTATCCTTATATTCAACTCCAAAGTTAGCTGAAGTGTTAGTAAATACTAAATGAGAAATAGATTTATGTAATAAGGCTTCAAGTATCTGTAATAACAGAGTGAATGATACAAAAAAGATGGGAACTTAAAAGTCACCAGTATCCATGCTCACATCTGGTCTTTGCCTCAGCTTGTCACCCACAAAACATAAAAAGCCCCAAGTCTAATAAAATGAAAATTAATAGAGAACCTATGATTTTCATTAGCATACCTATCATATCTGATTGTGGTCTTCTTTTAATTTAGAGCTTGAGAAACATTCTTAATACTATCTTAAACTAGCCATGCAGCACTTTCTTTTAAGTTTTTAATTTCATATTTGAAGTGTGAGGAAGACAATTTTTTGGGAATACAGAAAATTTTTAACAGGAAACATATTTCTTTATACATTTAAAGCAAATCTTTCCCATTTACTCCTATTATATCTGTGAAGAGGAGAGAGCTTCCAACACCAGGTATCAAGCAGGTAAGCACCTGGAAAGTGTGAAATGCCTGGTGTAACTGCCTTTGAGAATTTAGGTGGAAGTCTCTTGCTTTGCATCACGAAAATCCTGGACCAGAGTCATCCAAATGGCCAGGGCAGGAGTCAGTCCCCTTAAACACACAGCTGTCCATTGGCTTTTCCTGCAATTGTTGGGCCCTTTTGGTAGAAATGTGTTAGCTCCTGCAACAGCAAACAGCTTCCTTCAATCCACAGACCTGACTCACACCCAGAATCACATCCTGTGAAGGAACAAGGAAGGGTTTGGGGAATAAAATAACTTGATCATATAATTACCAGCAGCTTGATCAGCCATGTGCATGTGGGAATAGAGAATGAGACTGCTGCCAGTCCTTACTGAATTTTTAATTGTTTGACTTGTCATCGTATTCTTCTGTTAACTTTGCTCTTCTGCATAATTATATACACCCTTGCCTATCCACATGGAAAAATTACACAGAAAAATTACACAGAAGTTTAGAAACAGGGACTAGAAGATGCTGGGAGAAGTGTAGAATCAGAGAGGTGAGGACAAGGGTACGTGGAAGGGTACCCTGGACAAGGGTACCACAGCTAGTGGCTGAAGGATAGTCAGCAACAGGAAAGAAAAAAGAGAAATGAGACCACTATGGACAACTGGAAAATGGGGAGGAAGGAAACCTGCAGTTTGCTGATTAAATTAATATTAGGAGAACAAAAGACACAAATCCAAATAGATGATGTGGCCTTGACAACATGATCTAGGGGGTGGCATCCCTGCCCATGGCAGAGCATTTGGAATTAGATGATCTTAGGGTCCCTTCCAGCCCAACCCATTCTATTCCATGATTCTATTCTCTCAAACAACGCATACAATTTACAGATGATACGTTCATGGAGCTTACTTTCCAGAGGCTGCATTGAGACAGCCAAGAAACAAAGCAGAAATATCCCATACACTGATCTGACTTGTAAACAGAATTCCTTTTCTCCAAATAAGCAGCAGAGAAGCTAGATGATTCTATGAGAAACACCATCAAGATTTTCAAGACCCAAATGCATAAAGTACTGAGGCAACTTGACTTGGATTCATAGTTGGCCATGCTTTCAGATGGAGGTTGGTTTAGAGACATCCTGAGCTGGATGACCCTGTGAAAGACTACCTAATGGCACTAGCAACTAGAAAAAAATGCAGCATCTTATGCATGTTTAGCATTTGGTTGACAGTCATGGATGAAGCACATCTCAAATCTCCTTGACAGCAGTGAAGCTACTCACAGGAAGAAGCTGAGCGGGTACTCATGCTTAGATATCTAGATATCTGTCTGGTTTGATGGGCTGTGATTCTCCAAAACCACTCTGATTTGTGAACTTCCAACAATTTAACAATAATGAAAGTTGGTTGAAAAGCATGAGACCGTCAAACCAGGTATTTGCCAAAGCACAGTGCAAATACCTTTTTGATAGGTTTTGAAACATAAAATACATGTTTGAAAACACAACTACTGGTTAGCTTAATCAGAAATCTCCTGCACCCCTTGAAATTTTTTTGTAATATTAAATAGCTTAACATGCCTGGCAAAATTTCACTTTGCACAGCTGTGTATATAGCAAACTCCTGTATCTGTATAAAGAGTTTAATCATATTTCAACATATTGTAGCTTGATAAGATGTTAGAACATCAATAATTCAGAACGTAGTAGACTTTAAATCTTTCCAGGTACAAGAAGAGAGTAAAGTAATCACATGGCCTCACCCCTGTGCACTTTACAAGAACACCCTTTGGGGCTGAGAAGAGGAAGACTCCTGTAGAAATATTTCCCCCACTTCCCATGTCCATGGTGATGCTATTACTGTCACCTCATACACAAGGTGCAATATAGTCAGAAAAAAAGTAATTTTGCTGCTTTCTACACATTTTGACTTGGGAAAATTTTAACTTTCCTGGGGACCTATGCCAAACAGCTGCCTGAAAGGTCCCTCTCTGATTTATGAAGCCTGAATCCCATCGATGGAAGACAGGAAGATTCCCTTCAGCTAAGGCACTGCATTTCCTTCCTCCTCAGCCCTACAGCAGTTAGGCTACAAGATTACAGTTTTGAATGCTGTCCATATTCTATTCAGCAAAACCTACTGAATTTGATTCCAGAGTGCCTTGAAACATTAAGAAATACCTTGAATTTCTGAAGGACAGGGAGAGTCCCAGAAGCCTGCCATTGTAGTACTTTGCTTGCCTGAGTGTTTTGATGGCACAAATGTCGTGTGTTGGCAAGCCCTTAACAAAACTTAGACTTCTTCCCAGAGAAGTCTCTCAGCCTTAAAGGGCAGAAAAATGGCTGTTTTAGCTGCATGATCAGAACACACTGCCACTAGCAAACCAGTGACTTCAGTAGCAGAAGGGAAGAAGAAAGCAGCTCAGGTATCCTTCCACAGGAGATGTTATGCTTCCAGGGGAGATGTTACCCTCACAGCTCATCTTAAAGGGTGCAAGTTGAAGAAGTCTGAAAAAATACTGTAGAGGGATTGCATGTGAGCCAGGCGCAGACTGCTGTGGTAACTGTGCTGGGCATGCACACATCACCAGGGAGGAGGCAGCAGGAGTCAGGAAAAACTAGGAATGTGACGGCAACCTCTTCAGCTTCACTCGCACTTCTTGCGAGTCGGTGCAACACTATTAATAATCTTGACATTTCTTTGTCTTTCCTAAGAGCTTTAGCTGGTATTTGCATAGCTAATAATGCTGTGTATCATTGTGAGTTTTCACCATCGTCGTCCTGGAGAGAAGGCTGGAAAACAACTTGCTTCCAAATGCCAAAGCTTCAGGCTGTCTGCAAATATGAGGACTCTACCATTGGTTCACTCCTTAATGTTAGCATCACAGCCACAAAAAATAATGTTCTTAATTTGATTTTAAAACACAGAGGTCAGGAGTTAGGGAGGGAACAAAAGGGAGAGTTGTTACTTCTGCAAACTGCTGCCTCTGTTCTTTCCTGCTGTTGATAATTCACACTTGCAATTTGCACTATTTCAAAGATGCCTCTTTCCCAGTATATGTTCTGCAGCATAAAAGAGCAAGGGACATATTTTGGCAATAGCAATTTATACTGAGATAAATGCCAACTGAATGATACTCTCTCCATTGCAGCATCTCTCTGAGCATGATGAATTTCTGTACTTTGACCTCTCTCAGGCACTGCAGGCAAGACAAAGGTATTTCTAATCTTCATTTCTGTGTAGAACTAGACAAGTTCCTAGTTAAGTAATTTTGCAAGTGAGATACTTAAGCCAACACCATTTCCACTTTGCAGATAGTATGACCATTTTGAGGTAAAACACAGTTAGTTGTTTTACTGCAGCTCTTGTCTACATGCAGTAACTCCATTTAGAGAAAGAAAAACACAGCTGACAAAAGATTGTAAGCAAAAAGTCCTACAGAACTTGAGTCTGTAGGTGTTCCTCTTAAAAACATCTTAGGGAAAACACCATTCTTCCTTCTTCCATTCAATAAGCTGCCTCAATGGAGATGTACTGTGAATACCTCCCAGATTTAAGCCAAGAGACACCTGCTCGGGCATCAGGGCAAAAGTGTATGTGGAGGCTTACAATTGATTGCAAAATAATCACAGCACAAAAGGAAAGCAAGACAGTTTTGGATTTCTTTTCCCTTCTACACTAGGTTGTCACACATTTTTCTAACCATGCCAAACCAGAAAAAATAGTGTCTCCTTATCCATATATGCAGTCGCATCATATACCATCAAGTACACAAAATATGGTAGTGTCATAAAAATCAGTGTCCTGCTCAGTGCTTTCTACAAGTGTATGTTATTCCCAAGGCCAGTATTACATCAAGCCACACAAGCCATAAACCAACAATTGTTAACACTTCTGGTTTTCTTAACGCCTCAGTTTTGCTATTCACTACCTCTTCACTGACCTCAAGACCAAGTCAAACTGCTTTGTCTTTGCTACTTTGGTCAAATGAAGACACATGCTAAAAGCACAATTAATGGTTAAAGAAGGTTCACAGGTCTCTCTATAAATATGTGCATGCCTAAGAACTAAAGTGTTTTGGCTACACATGCACATGCATATTTATGCCATAAACTACACACACACACACACGTGCTGACACAAGGCAGGCATTCCTGCTGGGCCTTGCCTGGTTAACAAGGATGGAATGTCTGACCCTCTTTCACACTGTTGTTCATCACACAGGTGCTCAGTCTCAGGTGCTAAGTCTGGGAGTTTCAAGACACCTTTCAGCAGTGTGTGTAGTTCAAGTACTCTGCAGAAACAGAGACTAAAAACTGTGGGGAACTGTTTGATTTCTAATTGATTAAAAATCCTACTTCTGTCCAAAGGCAAATGATTTCACTGATTTGAATAAACGTAAGTTCTTCTTGGAATAAGCATCATCAGCCATCTTCTAGAGAACATATAATAAAAGATCTATACAACATTACTTAATCTTTTTCTTTTAGAGGTCTTTATCCAACATTTACAGATAAAACAGATGTTTTAGCTGTGAATAGACTGATTTCCTAGATTAAAGAAAAAATTTTAAGTTTCTACCCACCTTCTGAAATTTTTCTTTTGAACAAGAACTTATTTAGGACTGAGGGACTTCTTAGGTTTTGAATGCTTTTACACAATGCTTAGAACATTTCTGTCTCTGTGTCTCAAAGAGTATTTCCTCCTTTAAAAAGTGTGCTTTTAGCTGAGCAGATTGCTGAACAGTTGACTATGTAGACAACTTTGCCTAGAAGGTAAAGTGCTCATTGCTGAGAAATCCTTTACAGGAGATGCTGCAGTCACTTTGCATCAATCACAGTGGAAACTTAAGGAATTTTTAGCATCATGTCACAGAATGGTTCTATGACTGCACACGAAATCTGAACTGCTTAGAAGACATAAAGCTACATTTCTACTTATGCTTCTTTTTCTGGGAAAAACCTTGCTAAAATTACTAAACTGATATTTCAGATTTCAAGACAGACAGCTCACAATATGTGAGCACAGCCTCTGTTCTCTCAGTAGTGTTCTATGTCTAGCACCTTGCACTATTAGTACAGTAGCAATACTTCATTCTCTCACTGAGTGTTCCAGCACCTTATCATCCCCCCAAATAAAATTTACTATTGCCTGCTAAATCAGACTGGCTTAGCAGTAGCTGCACATCCCTTTTTCACTTTTCTTCTTGGCTGTTTTCTGCTGGTATCAGATCAATGCCACACAGACAAAGATTGAAACGGTGTGAGGATTTATTACGAAAGAGAGGTACTGCCCCAGCTGTTCTTCATAGTGCTTTTAGAGCAATATGTTCAGATACATTGACTGGCAGTTACCCAACTCCAGATCACAGCATGATTCAAAGAAGGGGGCTGCCTAGATCAATTCCTTCACTTGTCCCTGTTCTGGAGAACAGAGGGCCAGCTGCTGTATTCAGTGAACTTGTCAGTGAAAGGGACTTCTAGCAGCGGCCATTGCTATCCATGTTGCACCACTGCTGGCTGCCAGAGAAGAGAAGGATGTGCACTCTTCAGCCCCAACCCGCACGTTTGCTGCAACAGGAACGAGCTCAAACCTTTGACCATCATGCAAGATGGAGAGCTAAGACTGCTATGAGGAGCTGGGAAATGCAGGGGTTGACAGTCATCCCTCTGCAATACCATTAAGTTACATAGAGCTTGGTAAAGTCCAACTGGCCACTACATCTTCCTCCTTCTCTAAGACCCTTCCCTGGCCTCTCTTCCTCTTGTGCTGCAAAACACAATCCAGTCAGTGCAAGATTACATTTTCTTTTGCCTACTTTGGCAAGAAGCCTTCAGCCAGGTCTGTGCATTTAACATTATTTCCTCTAAGTACAGCAAGGTCTCATTATCCGAGTTATGAATATTCTTGTTGCAAACTGGGCCAGAAGGGAATTCACTTGCTTCTCCAGTTCCACTGTGGTTTTTCATTTACTAGAAGTATGTCCAGCTTCCTTTTATTTTCTCCTTTTTGGATTTAAGAAAACAGTTCCATATGCAATTCAAAAACATGAAAAAACATGTTAAAACATGTTTCTACAGTAGGAATTTATGAATTTTCATTATCACCAATTTAATTTTTTTTTAAATCTACTAGAACTTATCCTCTGAGGTAAATGACATTTGCCTTGTTAATGGCAAGACAGAACCAGACAGAGCACCCTGTAAGAGGCAATTTTAATGCACTTTCCACTTTTGCATATAAGTCAGTAAGAGTCAATAAGCATCTTCAGAAGAAACACATGAAATGTCACATTCCTAATACTACCACATATTTCTATGGCAGAGAAGGGCAACGCGGGAACACAGGAATCCGGTGGACAAAATAGTGGGATCTGGAAAGATACTGAGAGAATGACACTTTTTAAAGGCAGATTTTCAAGAGCAAAAAATCAGCAAGTTAGGAAACAAAACAGGGGTTTAATCAGGTGCAAAGTTTTTCAAGTACCTTCTGCATGTGAGGAAATCCAGGTATTACTGATTCCAGGATGAGATCTGCTTATGGAATCTTCAACAGTTTACACCAGCAGTACCTGCAGAGTGTATCTGTAACATCATGTGAAACAAAACCCACTGTGTAGTGTGGGCACAGTGCCCATTGAGCACTTCTAGGCAAAGTTGTCTACATAGTTGTCTAACAGAGCCCACATTTCACATTAATGAGGAGGTGTGCTGGTTTCAGCTGGGGTACAGTTTTCTTCAGTGGCTAGTATGGGTCTGTGTGTTGAATTTGTGTCGAACACAGCGCTGATAAAATACAGAGCTGCATTTCTTATTGCTGAGCAGGGCTTACACATAGCCAAGGCCTTTTCTGCCTTTTGTACTGCCACTCTGGTGAAGGTGTTGGTGGTGTGTGAGAGACTGGGAAGTGACACAGCTGGGAGAGGTGACCTGAACTGACCAAAGGGATATTCTATATGACTAGTAAAAAAAGCTGGGTGGAAAGAGGAAGGAGGTGGAAGGAGTAAGAGGGTGGACAATAAATGTAATGGTGTTTGTCCTTCCAAGTCACCATTGCATGTGATGGGCTCCATTCTCCTGGGGATGGCTAAACACCTGCCTGCCCATGGGAACCAGTGAATTAATTCCCTGTTTTGTTTTGCTTGCATGTGTGGCTTTTGCTTTCCCTATTAACCTGTCTTTATCTCAACCCATGTGTTTCCTGACTTTTACCCTTCAATTGTCTCCCACTGGTGGGGGAATGAGTGAACAGCTGCCTAGGTTTTGGCTGTTCACAGGGGCAAAACCATGACAGGAGGCTAATCACCCTCACCACACATATGAAGAAAGGACAAGCAAGCGGAATCCTGCATTTCTTCCAGCCTCTCCTCTTCCCAGCTGACACCGCTTAGAAACAGCACAAGCTGCCTAAGGCATAGCAACCCCAAAATTTCCCCAAGCATTTCCCATTTCAGTACAGGCTTGACTCAGCCACTGTGGCAGCAAGGGAACAATGAGAGGTAAGGAGCTCAACAGAGCAACTGGGAACAATAAAGGCAGGCAGCAGAGAACATGATGATGATAATGATGATGGTGATGATATGACGCAATGATGGCACATTTAGAAAGGGACACAGAGGATGGAGGGAAATCTGAGCATTTAGTTTTAATTTTTATTTTTAATAGCTGCCATTGCATATCACCTGCACTATACTTTCCCAGACATCACTGTTAGAGAAGGGCTGGCTAGTTCAGCAGCTGGCTTGCAGTGGCAGCCCGGGGCAAGGGCAGTCACTGTGCCCTGCAGCTTTCAGAGGGGCAGGAGGGCAAGGCATTACAGCTGGAGAAACACTGCTGCACAAAGAATTCATGAGAGCCAGAAAATTAAGACAAGGTGTGGACAGAAGCAGGGATATCAGGAAAATTTCCACTGGAGGCTCAGCAGAGAGTAGTAAAGTGCCAGATCCGTTTTTATCACAGTTCTTCACCAGATACAGGTTTCCTCTTACAGATTTCATGTCACTTTGAGCTTTCTAATACAACAGTTTTCAGACTTGACAACTGAATGAAGGATTTTGAAAAAGGAAGATCACACTCTAATCTTACTCATTACTTGTACAAAGATCAATAAAAATCATGATGCTAACAAGTTCTAAACTCTTACAGATGAACTGGGAGTCACGGTTTCCCCCAGCCTGCTTAGAAAGCAATAACTACTCAACAGAATTAACTTCAAATCATTTTGGCATGTCTAATAATATAGTCAGTATACAGCCATAGAAAGTTCCAGAGTTTCTCAATTATGTGCAGCTTGGCCATTTTTATTTACATTCTGTGCCATTACCAAAAACTGACTATACACACCCAGATAATCTGATGCTCAGATGCTACCACCTTGATGAACGGGTGCACTGACTGCATATGATGTAATGCAAGCATGGCACATTCTGAACAGTGACCAGATCTGCTGCTCTCTAGTAAAGCCTGGGCTGTGATCAAAGACTTTTTCACAGTCCTAAGTATTTTAATTCCTGTATGGATTCTCTCATGCCTAGTAAGCTCCTGCCACATCTTCTGCTTTAGTGGGAACTGTTAGGACGGACTCTGCCATCTGCTCACTCTGGTGTTCTCAAGAAAGTTAGAGACACACATAGTCTGCCCTATTTCCATTGAGTTTATTAAATTGGCTTAATATGTTGAAAAACTAAGGAGAGGAAGGATAGATGCACACATTAAAACTGTGCAATAACATTAGCCTGATTTCCCTAAGAAATTCTTTGTGGTTTTGTTTTTTTATCTAGAGTCTTCATTTATGAAATTACTGCTATCAAACCTACCTGGAGCAAAAAAATCTCAAAATTAAAGTCCCTGGAGCCAGATGATCTGAACCGTTTTTTGCTACAGACCATACTTCCTGTGGTCATTTTAAGAGGTCACTGAGTCTGTGCCTTAGTTTCTGCCTTTGTATAATGGAGCAAATACTTCTTTACAACACATCAACAGCACTGTGTACTAAGGTTAGTCATGCTGTCAGAAGGGAATATCAGCACTGCATGTGGCACAGCTGTCTCATTTTCCAACAGTTAATGATGTGGTAGATCCACCTTTAGCAATCAACTACATTACCTCATTTGCATGACCCAGCTCAAAGCAGAACACAGGTAATGCGATGTTACGCACAATAGGCAGTATCACCTACAAGCAAGAGGAGAAACAAGACAGCATACGTGTCAACTTATGTTTAACATCAGAAGACAAACCGAGAGTGACAGTTACACTTGTATTAGAAAGGAGATCTGTAGAATGGAGGAGCTGATGCCAAGGATCAAAAATCTGTGACACTCCACGGGAGTAGAGGAGGAATGGGAGAAGATAAAAGGTTTACAGAACAACATATAGTGTGCTCCCATGAACTGACATCCATTAGTGGTTAAAGCCCGTGAGGCGAGCTTTTGGAACACTTCTTTAAGGTCAGGTGCATTCAAAATCAACACAGGTTGTGCAGTAAGACAATTCAGTGACGTGAGCCCAAACAAGCAAAGGATGGACAATGGGGGCACTCACTTGAAAAGCAAATCCCTGATCTGCACAGCAGTGCTGGGGTGCGTGCAGCCTGCCCAGAGAAGCCTTCTCACAGAACTACTTGCCATCTGGCCCTAAAGTACCACCAGGACAGACTGGAAGTAAGCCATCCACACTCGTCATAGCAGCCCATTTGTTGGGTTTTCTTTTAGGGTTTTTTTGCTTGTTTCTTTTGGTTTTTAACTCCCTGAAGTTTCAATTTCATGCTTTAGGGGAAAACAAAGCCTGAAAAAGCAGAAGATGTGTTTCCCATAGCCAGAAAACCAGAAAGAGCACCATCATCCCAGGATGACCCCCATCTTACAGGCTAGCCAATAAAACTATAGGCTGGCCAATAAAATGCCCGGTAGCCACAAATGCAAAGAGAAAGGAGGAAAAGGCTAGTTGACTATTTTTAAACTATGGGATGGAAAAAAAAGCTAATCCAAGTCTGGCTCATTCATTGAATGTTTTGCCTCACATTCCAGCTAGAATAATGCTGTGTGTGAATGGAACAAAGAGGCACCTAAAATATTTCAAAAGGACAATACAAGCTACAGAATCTGAAATGAAAGCAATAAGCTGTTTACTGTAAAAAAAATCCCTCCCATTGTACAAAGGAACGAATTGGCAATTTCAATTGCAGGTTCAGCAGCAAAAAGTGTTTAGTGAACCAGTGGATCCTCAGGGTTTTTTGGTAGAGCATAATCAAGAGAGGGGAAAAGGGAAAACCAAACCATTCTGTCAGCTCACTCGATTCTTGGATTATTCTGTTTTTTTCTCATTCTTACAGCCTGGGAGTTCTTTTGGTTAGTTGATTTAGCCTAATCACATAAAGGCTGAGAGGGGACAACGCTCTCTGAAGGACCAACAAGTACTGAAACTATGAAAAGATCACCCATACAAAGCTAGGAAAACATGGATTTCTAATGGGAATTAGGTTTCTGATTACTGATAGATGGGAATTCCAAATAACTTTCTAAGGAGAATTTTTAGAAAGGAACTTATGACTTGATAAATCTTCAGGAAATATGATAGAAACAACCCTTTGAACCTCAGAGAAACCCAGATCATGTGTCATGATCATGGCTGACGATCTGGTGGGAGATGTGTTTGCCATTTTCATAATTTACACTGTCTCACACTGACTGGCTTCTGACAGACACTTCGATGAATCAAAAAGTTAATTCTTTTTTTCCCCTGTGTGCATAGCTCAAAATTGTTGTCTGTAACTTCTGAGTATAGCATCTTCTCATTTTTTCTGAATGCTGGAGATCAACTTCAAGGTAAGACTTGGGAGTGGGGGAGACGGGCCTTCTGCTGTTCACTGTGGATGGCATTTGGCCCTCTGGATATTATGTGCAAAACAAACAAAAGTATTGCCTTTGCAAGAGCAACACACTTCACACTTGGTCTCTTTTGCCCTAATCCTGCACTATTTTGTATGATGAATTTTGTCCTCAAGCACCAGCCAGCACTTGCTACTGCCAAGAAGCCGTTTTTGGATGATTACACAGTTTAGGTAACAGCAGACATCTTTCATTATCTGCAACTGCAGAGGGATGAATAATGATGTAAATAATGCTTTCCAGTTTTTCCCTCTCCTAATTAAGTGAATCTACATTCAATTCACTAGAGCCATCTGTGTGACACTTATCCTACCAGAAAGTTCTGGAGCAGTTTTCCTCATCCAGAGCCTCATCTTTTTTGATCCTGTTGTTACTGATCGGGACTAATCTAAAGTTACAGCTCTCTGAAATGTACACTTCCTTATAGGATAGGATTGTGGCTACTGTGCCAAACTATAAAGGCATTCTGAAATTACAATGGTAATTTTCTTTGAAGTCTTCAATTCTCCAGCTGCCTCTAATAAGGAACTTCTGCTTCTCTCACCCTTGAAATGCTCTATTCCTCTATTTTTCAAATTGTTAATGCTTCTTCAAAGCTTCTTCAAGCTTCTTCAAAAGCTTGAAGAAGAAAATTAATTTGTCCACCTTTCTTGAAAACTGTCTGCTGCTTACTTCTTACAAGGCACTGCTATCTACTTTTAGGTTACAAACTGAACATATTCCCTCTAGTGAACAGTATGGCTAAATGCTTTTTCTAGAGAGTGGAATCTCCTGCATCATCCAGTTTAAGCCCTTTCTTTACTACTACCCACCACTGAAATTTAAAGGCTTTACCAGACCATAATTTCAAAGAAAGAGCATGTAATATGACCTTTTGCTTAAGGTACAATTCTTAATGACAGGAATGTTGAAGCTGCAGCATTCACATTTAGTTACTCAACAGGAAAAGTAGTTTACCAACCAGTACTGCAATACCCTAGAGTAAACACATATATACACTCGGACAGGTGTTCTCCAAAACATATTTTTAATGTAATCTGCATTTGGAGCCTAAAGAGAGTAGGAACAGAGAAATATGCTTGTTATTCTTTTTTTACATTACTGTTAAAGCTAAATTACTTCACGTAAAAAAGAAACTGCAATATTTCCATACACAAAGCTAGCCCTGCATAGGAAGTCTTTGCAATAGAATGGAACACAAATACAACATTATTTAAAACCAAACCAACAACAGCTTTTTGCTCTGCCCTCACTGAGGGCTCAACAGTCACTTTTACACTCAAAGGCAAGAAATATGAGCAGTCTAGTATGTATCTCATCAAAATTACCAAAACTACTTTTAAGTGTTAAATACCAGTTGGTGTCATTGTAGCCACGGAAGGTAAAATTAGTGTTTAGTCTACTTTTTCATGCTTCTCAACATTTTAAAGTATAACAGTCATTCCACTCAATATTTCAAAGCATTTCAAAGCTATTTAGAGAGCAGCCATATCCCGCCACTGTCACCTTGCAGCTCATACAAAACTGAGGAGAGGCATGCTTTTCCTCAAAAGGTTTTTATCTAATTACAAATCCTCCTTTAAGGATTTTGCTATAGCACTGAATTACTTTCTTTAAAGTAGTGTTTGTAAAAATAGAAAGAGGTTAATTTTAACCAGTTGCAAAACAGTTGCTAAAAGACAGCTCTTTGTGGACTTAGGAACAACACAAGACTACTTCCTATCCAGGGAGTGTTGTGAAGTATATATGGAAAAATAACCACAATGTTGCCCTGCATTTCAGAAAATGTGTTTACACTGCACTTAACAAATAGAACAGAGACACTGCAAACAGCTGGAACCTTGTTACCAGCCTAAGTGATACAAAAATAGGAATATAATTTTGGATTTTTTTTAATGAGAATATTTTTCAACTTCCTTGTTGAAATACTTAAGTTGAAACCCACAACAGAAGAAAAGCTGCTCTATGCATTTATCCCTTTTCCCAAAAAATGCAACTTAGAGGTCTCAACAAGCAAGGAGATATCAGTTCCTTTGTCTCTAGGGGAATGATACCTGTAAGCTGTTTAATCAATTTAAAACCTGCTTCATCCCTGAAGGGCATATAATTATTCCTGCAGTTCTCAACATTTGTCAGTAGCTCAGAAGCAGTGTATTTTATCAGAAAAAAAAGGCCAAATAGGGAGGAAATGGTAAAAGAATGAGTTAAAAATATTACAAAATAAAAATGAAGAAAAATAAAACAGGGTAGTGTAAACACATAGGTCTAAATGCAAAGTGGCCAAAAATGCATGAACTCATCTGCCAGGACACCTAAGTCCAAGTTATCTGGCAAGATAAGTAGTCTCTTCAGCAGAGAGCTTCACCACCATAAAAATTAAATTCAGCATGGAGATGATAAATCTTTTGGATTGATGCACATCAGTAGATATTTACACAGAAATTCGTGCAATAAGTCAGCATGTACTAATAGCCTGATTTGTTTCTAAAGAGCAGCTAACACAGTAAGCCTTTCTTGTAGCAATATTCACTAGATTTACATAGAACTAACAGTGATATGCTTTCACTTTTGGGAATGCTTTCCATTTAAAAAAATACTAACAATTAAAATTTTGTACATTATATTTCTGGACTAATAATCATCATAATTCATAGGTTAGAAGGGACCTTAAAGATCACCTAGTTCCAACCTCTCTGCCATGCGCAGAGACATCCTCCACTGGACCAGAGCCCCATCCAGTCTGGCCTTGAAAACTTCCAGTAATGGGGCATCCACAACTCCTCTGGACAACCTTCACCAGTGCCTCACCATGTTCATAAACAATTTCTTCCTTATATCTAAGCTAAATCTCACCCTTTTCAGTTTAAAACCATTCCCCTCCTTGTCCTTTCACCCCATGACTTTGTAAAAAGTCTCCCTCCAGCTCTTTTGTAGCCTCCTTTAGGTACTGGAAGATCCTATATAGGGTCTCCCTGTAGTCTTCTCTTCCTCAGGCTGAACAGGGCAATTGTCAGTTATAAAGACAGAAATTTAAACTAAAACCACCAAAGAGCAGGACAGATTCCAAAGTAAAAAACTCTAAAAATCCTTTTCTCTATGACCTATACAAAAATAATTACTTTTATGACTTGAAGTATAATTCTAGTATGGTATAATTTGCTGATTATCCCCACTTATAGAGCAGCAGAAAAGCATTAAAATGTATAAATTCAAAAACCAAACTACACGTCCTCACAAGTGAAAAGCTGAGTGGCATGTGTCCTAAGCATTACAAATCACAGCAATTCAGTCAATTGACTCGAGTTTAGTCTTGTGTGATGCTAGAGAAACCTGCATCCTGGCCTGTATCAGCAATAGTGGCCAGCAGGATCAGGGCAGTGATTGTCCCCTGTACTGGGTACCAGTGAAGCCATGCCTCAAGTGCTGTGCTCAGTTTTGGGTCCCTCATTACATGGAAGATATTGAGGTGCCACAGCATGTCCAGGGAAGGGCAGGGGAAGGGTTTGGATCACACATCTGATGCAGAGCAGCTGAGGGAGCTGGGGTTATTCAACCTGGAGAGAAGGAGGTTCAGTGGAGAACTTAGGACTCTCTACAATTACTTCACAAGGCAGGGGTTGGCCTCTTCTCCCAAGTAACAAGTGATACAACAAGGAGAAATGGCCTCAAGTTGAATAAGGGGAGATACAGATTGGATACTAGGAAAAACTTCTTAATGGAAAGAGTGGTTAACCAATGTAACAGGCCGCCCAAAGGAAGCAGTTGAGTCACCATGGCTGGAGGTATTTGAAAGACATGTAGATGTGGCACTTAAGGACATGGTTTAGTGCTGGACTTGGCAGTGCTGGGTTAAGGGTTGGACTCAATGATCTTAAGGATCTTTTCCAACCTAAATGATTCTATGATTCTCATAATAGTATACAACATAGACACGGCAAGGGACAAACCAGAGCAAATTGCTTCAAAACAGCAAGTCTGGTAGTGACAATACACAAACAGCACTGCTTTCAACATATCTTTGCTTAAAAACATCCCCATAATTTTTGCAAAAATGGCTAAGCTAGTAGGCACCTGTACACCGCCATACACTGGCAGGAATGCCAAAACAGAACAAAAACAAGGAAGGGCTATTCTTATGTGCTCCCAAGACATATTCTTCTTCAAGTTCAACCACAAATGACAAAAATGTTCTAACATCGACTTAAAAATTAAAGTATTACAAAGACCCTCCTAACCTAACCAATGTAGAGTCTAAATATCTCTTATCTCTGACAAAGGTATAAAACCAGTTTTTGGATTTCTGGAGCAAGAACCCCATACATACACTTACTGCCCACAACTGAATGAAACATTAAGCCAAAAATACTCAAAATGCTAGATTGACTAAATTTGCAAGTAAACTGTATCCTATCCAAGAGAAACTAATTTCACTTTAAGACATTTGTAGGGCTAATGTGCCATAATAAATCCTACCATTAATCAACAGTAAAGTGCTGAATTATATTAATTACCTGAATCGCACTCACATTTATGATCTCCATTTATAGACTTCTTATCAAGTCAAAAGAGCCCTTTCTGTTGCAAAAGCTAAGCTGTTGTGCAAATATTATAAAAAATAGGTACTTTAATAGGAGCTATATACACAACAGAACTTCTGCTTTTGTTAAGTACAACTGACATAGTAGAGATGAAAAATCCATGCAAGTATTTATAAAGATATTTAAAATGAAGAAAAAAAGGACACTGCTATAGAACTTTCAATACCCTGGCAGACAGTCACTACACTATATGATGTCTAGATCTGGACTGATAAACATCATGCCATCAACATGCTTTAGTTTTCTTTTGTAGCTAAAGCTGATTTGCAGATTTTAAACATATATTTGATCTATTTCTCATAGAAGTGTATCATTAAGGTCTGAGGTTAAACTTTGAGCAAACGTCACATCTAGTCACATAACCAGCATAAGCAAGACATTAGTGCAGAGGGGAAGGTATCAGTTGTACATCATGAGGACTCTTCCCCCAGCTACACAATGCAACAGAACAATTTTCAGATTTAAAGTTCAAGTGGGCTGCAATTAGAAAAAGCAATATTTTCTTCTCCCCGGTTTAGGAAAAAATTCCAGAGGATCAAATGAAAGCAACCTCAGTTACAGCAGTCAAAAAAGTCAAACCCAAGTTTGGAGAGCTGATAAATAAATCCAAAATTCATCATGCTATGAAGACAGCGTTCTCGAGAGCGCTAAACAAACTGCAAAACAAGATTGGCATTTAAGTTGAAATTGGCCAAGTGCTGCATAGAAATATGCTCACACACAACAGTCATGTTTAAGCCAGTGCATAGAGAAGATAAAAGCACTTATGGTAGTTGCAAATGTTAACAAGTCCATACAGCTTGCACAGTTTAGCTATGAGTCCATAGAAAAAGAAGAGAGTAGGAGCAGGAATGCTCAAGCAAAACCAAAAAAAGATGACCTTCCAATAGTATAAAATCCACATAACAGTTATAGTAAAAAGACATCAGTGGAAATACTCAACTCAGTCCAAACACCCAACAGGCAAATAAGACCAGAAAGACAAGCCTTTGGCAAACAATTTAAAGTCTAAATATGGCATTACATTTCTAAATAATCCACAGAATATATTATATGGCATATTCATATTAAATACTGGGTAACCAACTCTGCAGATCTGATGTTAACAACACTAGCCAATGAGAGCAAAATGGAGCAAGCCAAGGGAACGCTCATGTATCACAACAGTGCTCAAGGAAAATATCACCATGTCGTGCTTCAAAAGCAGTACTCTGGAACGCCACACTATCATCTATGGAGCAAAACAAACTTCTCTAGTTTTTCAGGGATATGCCCTGCATAGGATATGTTATGATTCACAATTACACGAGCAGCAAGACACTGCAAAGTAGTATGATTTATAGGCTGGATTAAATTCTTTGCTATTTCTTTCTCATCCAGCAAATCACTAGCTGTTTGTTTACATGAGTTTGTGGCATCGAAATGTGAACCTGACTTGATAAGAAGATTCATGATGTCTGGATGGTTGTTCAGTGCAGCAATGTGTAAAGGACTGTTGTTATCAGAGTCTCTGACATTTACATCAGCACCACATTCCACCAGGATAGCAGTAACTTGTAGAGAGGGGAATTTACAAACTGGGTAGCGACCGACACATGTAGTATTATTGTCAACAGCAAGGTGAAGTGGACTGAAGTTATTCTTTCCTCTAGGCTGAAGCTTTAGAAACTTGTAAATAGTTTGTTTCTTAAAATGTTCCTGTTCTGAGCTGCAAGGTACTTTCTCCAACAAGCAAATTAAATGCAAAATGATGGAAAGAGCTTTGTTTAGCTGTATTGGATCAGGAAGACACTGGGTTTGTTTCATGGCCCGTTCTATTTCAAGAACGCTTTTGCGCAGTATACCCATTAGATCATCAAAAGTGACAGTAGTGCCTAGCAGGCCCTTTGCCCTATCCTGAAGCATGAAGGAGAAAAGTTCAGCAAATGACAGCAAACTGCTGGCTGTCATAGGGCTTAGCGGATCAAGATTGCTCTGCTGCATGTCCAAAGCATACTTCCATAAATTGATGCAACGCTTGAAGTTTCCGGAGTCTGCATACACAGCACCTCTGTATCTAATATAGTAGGATGTGTCTGGGTGTGAAGGGCCAAGAATACGTTCTCTAATTAATAATGCTTGCATTCTCATTTCATCTGGGTCTGCAATAAGATTTTCTAGCTCTTCTGAGCTGTTTACCTCTTTAGCATAATCATAAGCCATAATTAGTGTTTGTGGCACAGGTTTGCTGAGGATATTAGTCCTATCACTGTATCTCATGTCCATAGCTCTTTTCCAGTATTTCAAAGCACCAAGCAGATCTCTCTTTTTGTCCACAAATGTTGCTCCTAGAAGTTCCAGGGCATTTATTCGCTCAGCCTTACTAGTCTGTACATGCTGGGTCAGAAAGTCCACTATATTTGTGTGGCCTGTCACGCTGGCTGACAGAAGGGGAGTCATTCCATAACCATCCTTTTCCATTTTAGCACAATACTTGAGAAGCATCTTCATGATCTCCAAACTTCCAGACTCTGCACAGTCATGTAGTGCTGTATTTCCTGCAAGAGAACAAACACAATTACACAAAGTGTAACAAACTAGAGTCCAAATCTCATCATACTAATACTTAAAAAAATAAAAAGTTAAAACCCCCCCAAATATTAATGGTTTTAAAACAGCTTTTGTTTCCCTATTTATGTACTATGAAAGCAAGGCTGACAGAAAGTTATAAAAATCAAAATGTTTGATATTTTTATCTGAAAAATTTAAACAGGTTTAAGAAAAAAACCCAAACCAGGCTTAAAATGGATTTTTTCACTCATAAAAGCACAAGAGTCAGCAATTCCACTGTATCAAAAGTCAAGTAAACAGGACAGGAGAGCAGCTGGACTGGACACAGAACTCCTCTTGGAGCTCAGGAGGAAAAAGAAATTTTATGTTGTCTGGAAACAAGGTTAGGCTTTGCAGGAATTTGACAGTAGTTCATATACACTGAAGACAAGATGCAAAAGGTCAAAGCTCAATTAGAGTTGAAACTGACTGGTATTGTGTTAGACAACAAGAAGGTTTTTTAAAGTACACTAGTACCAAAAGGAGGTCTAAAGAAAATACCAGTCTGATTGAAGGTGGTCATCTGAGTATTAAGGGTGAAGAAGTGTGGAGACACTCAATGCTTTCCTTTGCCTCAGTCTTTAATAATACAGATAAACTACCATCTGCCCCGGATTTAGAAGATGACTTCAGGAACAGTGAATGGGGACATAAAATTTAGCTGACACATTAATAAAAATCATATAAAACATGAGTAAAAAGTTATTTTCTAAATCTTATGACTCAGGTTTTTGCAATTATACCAGAGATATGAACATACTTTGTCCCCCGAATCATATTTTAAGAGCAAAACTCAAACATTTTAAGGAAAAAACCCATAAGAATGCTGGTTTGCTTCATTTATTGACAGTGAACTTAACTTCCAAAATTGTCTTTTCCTGAATCATTTCAAAATAGTGGCCAGTGATTTTACAATCATTTACTAACAGGTAAACTGAGAAAGACATCCCAACACAAAGGGGCACATGAAACTATCTGTTAGATCAAGATTCATAAAGTTATATCCAGTTCATAAAAAGGGAAGTGATTTTTCATCGAATACCTCAGGCAATTTTTAACTTTAATAGCACTAAGTCTGTTACAGGTCTGGCCACACTACAATCTCTGCCTAGACCAACAAAATTTTTAATTGCAGGAGCAGAGATTTAAGCAAATTTAGGTGGATTGAAAGTTGGTAAGTTTGGCATGCATAGCTTATCCACTATAATTCTCTCTGTCTTTATCTGACATCACAGACTAGAAAAATGCCAATATGCCAACTGAGAAAGGACAAGACCTTGACATTCCCAAGAGAGGAAGATGTCAGATGCAGACCTATATGCAAGCTTACCAATACACATACACTTAATTCTTCTTGCTATGCTGCTGAAAGTCTAGTTAAAATGAAACTACAGCAGTTAATTCAGAACTAAAGAACGGCTGGTCTCTCAAACCATCTTCAGTTCTGTATTTATTGATAAAGGCAAAACCAGATGCACATGGGTGTTGGCTGTTAACACAGCTGTTTCAGAGTGTACTCAACTCCATACACTATCCTTCACAGCAGAGCTCTGCAACTGGCATCCGTTTCTTTCCGCAAATAAATATTTTTAATATATTTTAAAAATAGTAACATAAAAGCATATTAAAGACAAATAAGCCAAAAGGTATCAGTAATGTCAAAGTTCTTACTATTGTTTCACAATTGTTAATTTATATTTTGCTAGTTTTGACTACTGCAACAGTACCAGCTATGCATATTATGTACTGAAGATCCATCACCACATAATGCTGCTTTCAACACTCTTTTATCAATTGACAGGCATATACACTATGACTGAAAAAAATCCACACAAAATAGGCTTGGCCACTGGCCATGTAAACTAAATCTAGCCATCTGTATGCCATTAATTTACAATGCAGCTATGTAGAACATGTGGAAATATGCTTAAGACTCCGAGGAATTTCACTGCTCTTTCCAATTGTATGCTCTAAATTTAAAACAATTTAGATTTTTTATTGGTATTACAATTACTGATTTCAGTTCAATAGCTTATCAGAAGTAGTGTAATTTTCCAGTTGTTCATACTGCAGTAGCTCTTAGAATTAAAATAACTACTGCTTAAATTATGCCATGTATAAACTAATATTGCAAGGCCATCACCGCTAATTTTTATGCAGTGGCTGCACCTCACCAAAGTTGGATTGGATGGTACAGATACAGCAGTGGGAAGAATACTTTACATAATAAACACAAGTTTCCATAGAAAAGTGCCTAGGAGTAAAAAGATTGTTGAGAGTTGCCAACTTAAAATAAAACCCTCAAACATAGGCCCCAGCTTTAAGAAATAACACTGCCAGCCATCTATACCTAGCAAGTATCAATTGCTATATTAGAGGAAGAAATTGAAAGAAAACATGAGGGCAGCCTTAATCTGCAAATTAAAGACTATCAATTGGCCACAAATTGACCAGGAATTGAACAATTCAAATAAACACAGCAAATCAATTACTATTCTGTGAATTAACTCATCAATTTTAAAACATTACAATATCTATATTGTCACTATAGTGACCATATAATCTGTAGTGATAAACAGTGGCTGAACACAATTCAGAATTAATTCAATATTTGTAACATTATTTATTCAGTAACAAATTAAAAAACAATATTATATCTATTGCTGTATTAAGAAGAAAAAAGGTCAAAAAAAGCAAAAGCAATTTGAAAGTCATTCTCCTTGACAAGTAATTTTTGAAGAAACACATATGATGGGTCTGGTCAAATTAAAGTAATTTTTTTAAGATGGGAGTAATTATTGAAAAGTAGGTTTCATCTAATTTTTTTAAGTCAATTCTAAATTGGAAAATGACCAGCAGGAATTAAATCACATATCAAAGACAGCTATTGTTACTGTAACATGAAAGGTTCCTCCTTGCACAGACAAAAAACTGGACTACAGATGATTCTGGTAGTCCTGATACTGCTCTGCTAAATACTAGGTGTCACTATATTATATTGCTAATAGTGCTTACATACTGCTGCTATCTGTATAAAGCTTTACTATTCATATTACTTAATAACTACCTCATTAAAAATGGCAAAAATAAACAGAATAATCCCAACTCCAGTCCTTCCAAGTACAGAAGTAGGGAAAAAAGTATGTCTAGTTGGCACTGTATCTTCACACTTCACTCTTTTGTTAACAGGACTCCTTTAAAAGGAGTTATGAACATTTCAGAAACACTTCATGTATCACAAAACTAACTACCCAGTGTTTCCAAAAGCTTACTGTAGCAGGAATGGGTATTCAAATTCCTAAGGAGGACAGGCCTTTCTATGTCAGAAGCAAGTAATTCCCAAAACAGATAGCCTGGGACAAGGGAATGAAAGAAAATGAAGCCATGACACAGAAAGTGATTTTGCACTTGATTTGCAACCAATTGAGTGCATCCACTTCCTAATACTTCCAAAATGCTTTATCAAATTACCATGTTGTAAAACTTATATTAAAACTTAACACCAACCTGAGTTTACATCCAAGATCATTAAAAACAAAATAAATAAAAGTATTTCATTTAAATGACTGACCAATGTGTAAAATTAACCACCTGTATATATTTTTGCAGCCTTACAAATGAATTGATCATTTTTATGAAGTGAAATTTTTCATGCAACATTAATTTCTCTTCTACCACAGTACCTGACACAATTCCATCTTCCAAGAGTATTTACTGATTTAAAATAAAAGTATATAGATACAACATGGAAAGTGCACAAGAAACCTGCTATACAGCCTAACACTTAGTATGCATAGGAAATAAAAACAAAATGTCTTTCCTCCAAGAAACTAACTAAAAAATGCCAAGAACTGCTAATCTCCACAATTTATTTTAATCTAATTTCCATATGATATAAGGGAATAATTGCAGTCTTGCTCACTGAAATACTTCTAGCGAACTTGTATTATCAAAATTATCAATTATTACATCAATAACAGCATGCTGTGAATGATTTAAACAAAAACTTTTTAGTTAGAATTAAACTTAAATTGTATCTTTATCTTCTTTATTTAATTTACAGAGGTTCCTCCAGAAGTTGTTTCCGCACACAGTCACATACAAAATAGCTACAAGTTTCAGAGCCCTGTACAATGTGAGCCCTACCAAAAAAGGAAAAAAAGTAAACCCCTTCCCAAAAAAAAAAAAAAAGACACAGCACATTTTTAGAGCAAGTGTTTATACACAGGGAGAATGAAAAAAAAATAACAAAAAAAGCAACAACAAGAAAGAGAAATAAAACCTAAGGACCTTTGTTTTGGGGTTTTTTTTCACCCACTCCCTGCCCCCTCAATGCTTCTATGAACCTTGGCAACCAGGGAAGACAAACACCCTCAAAAGAAAACAAACCTGTAAAGACTCCATAATGTTTACAGCACAAGAAAATTAATTATTTTTAACACTAGACCACTCTTATGATAAAGGAAGTAGCATGACTCTCCATAATCCCCCTACTTCTGGGTCTGCTATGTCTGTAAATGATTTTCTTCCATTACCAGCAGGTTTGAGTATTACACCTTCCAGTACCCCTTATAAACAAGAATACTGAAATAGCACCAGCCCTTGATACAATACCCATACAGAGGTTTGTATGCTTCTGTACTTCCCAAACTGTCAAATACTGTGCCAGTGGAATTAAGGAATCACAGTATTTTTTTTTTCTTTTTAATGCAAACAAACACTCCTGTGCATATCTCAAGACACAGATAAGAGAATGCCTAATCCAGCTTTTCTTAGAAACAAAATTCTGATTTTCTAATATTCTGGAGGGGAAAAACCACTCCCTAAGATAGCTGATGAGTCTGTTAACTACAGAAGGCAGGCAGAGTTGGTGAAAGCCACTAACAAAATCACAGAAAGCACTCTGACAAGGGAGACCATATACCAGATCACTGAGCAATGGTAAGACTTACCAGCAATGTTCACATAAAACACCTGCCTTTCAAGCATGTATTTTGAACAAAGGTTACAATTCCCTTGCATTCAGGCCATCCTAGCTACCAGCATATGCATACTTTATTTATTATCTATCTCACTAATTGCTGCAATAATGGATTTTTTCCCCCTTCCTTTCTGCAAATCTGGCAGAGGAGAATAAAGTATAACACAAACTGTTAAAATATGCACTGCAAATTTTCAAAATACAAGATATTAATTGTCCTGTCTGGAATCAAAGGCAAAGTATAAGATTTCTTTACAATCAGTCTGAATGAAAAATATTTCTATTGGGGAACTTACATGAAATATTGTATCTTAAATAAAAAAAGTCAAAGACAATCCCAAAGAGCCCAAATCTGTAATCTGGAATACTTAAAATGACTGACACTTGTATTTAAAGAGTAAGCATGTCCCTGTCTACACATCACCAAATGAACACTGTGCACAGAAACACATCAGTGAAATGCTGTATTTGAGAATGCAGGGGTCTGTTCTGAAGGTAACAGTAATGTAGCACCATTCTAACAACAAATCACTGGCAGGCTTCATAATGCAGCAGAACCGAGAATGGCATGCAGCTGACACAGAAATGCTCCTCATCTCGCACAGAGACAAAATTGTGCTTCATTTGAGATTTTAGTTCTAAGATTCCACCTTCTGAAAAAAAATTGTGTTTCTACTACTCTAATATTACCCACATTTTTCCTACTTTTAGGAACAGCATAAAAACTTGCCATCGGAGAGATCACGAAATTCATTAAGCTTTATTTTTAATTTTCAGCTTCTTAAATGAGGAGTTGTTCTGCTGGTTTCAGCTGGGATAGTTAATTTTCTTCATAGTGTTCGGTATGGGGCTGTGTTTTGGATTTGTGCTGAACACAGGGTTGATAACACAGAGATGTTTTTGTTATTGCTCAGCAAGGCTTACAAGAATCAAGATTTTTTTTGCTGTTTGTACTTCCATGCTGGCGAAGAAGTTGGTGGTACATGGAGACTGGGAGGAGACACAGCTGGGACAGGTGACCCCAACTGACCAAAGGGATTTCCAGACCATGTGACATCATGGTCAGGACATAAAACTGAGGGGAAGAAAGAGAAAAGTTGGACCATTTGGAGTGATGGTGTTTATCTTCTCAAGTAAGTGTTACTCCAGGGCCCTGCCCTCCTGGAGATGGCTGAACACCTGCCTACTCTTGGGAAATGGTGAATTAATTCCTCGTTTTGCTTTGCTTGTGTGCATTGTTTTTCTTTTCCATATTAAACTGTCTATATCTCAAGCCACAAGTATTCTGTTCCTGGTCTTGCTGATGGGGAAGAGAGCAAGTGGCTGCCTGGGGCCTGGCTGCTGGCTGGCATTAAGCCATGACAGTAGAACACTGATGAAAGATATGAATCAGAGACAGTGGTAAATAATTCACTTTGTGAAGTATTGTTTAGGCTGCTTCCTATCTACAGATACCTTTAGTGTTTTCCACAATTATAAAATAATAAAACCTGTCCACCCTTCTTAGGCCACCTATCAGTTTGTCCCCATCACTTACACTGTTCATATAAACTAAAATATTTTTTAAAATATCCTTTGCTTACAGTTCTGTGGCCTACATAGAAGTTCAGTGGAACTGTGAGAAAGCTCAGATTTGCAAAACAGTAGAAACAAATACCATTAAAGACGCATACTTTAAATTCAAAACCATTGGCCATCTTTCACAGTTGAGGACTCACCTACCCAAACATCCTTCTTCAGCACCATCTACCATGCGACGCTGCCAGACCTACACTTCACCTCATTCATCTCAGTGTACCATCTTACCTGACGCACTCTGAAATCTTTATGAACATCTTAATTTCCTGGCTGTACTTCCATACTTTCATAGCTTTTTCTGAACCTCTGAACTCTGAATTTCCATAGCCCAAAACACAGCTGTGGGATTCTGCATTTTAGAAGCAAGATTTCACCACATGTTTTCACCTACTCTTTCATAAATTTAGATGCATGTGAATGTACCTATTTTTAAAGTATTAAGATTTTTCCCTGGAACTGTTAAAACTTTGAAATATCTTCCTATCTATAAATGCATGAGGTTTAATATGTGTATTAAGTTCTATTTTGCAATATGAAAATCCAGTGGAAAACAAGACATAGGTCAAGTAATTCTGTCCCCCACCCTCACACAAGCTCTAAGAATAATACCTGAAAAAGGATCTACAGAAATCTCCCACAACAGCGACTCTACTGAAGTTACATAGTTCTGCTCTTATAAGGAGCATTGCAATTTTAAATGCAATTTTTTTTTTACATCTTTCATGGAAGAATAGGTTTCTCTGCACATGGTCCAGGAAGGGGCCTGTCTAAATAGAACTCACATACAAGGGCAGAAACTCTTATTACTCAGGAGCAGAACACTCAGATGCTCTGTTATCTTCCTGCTACAAGCACAGGACACACTGTCAGCTATTTAGTACAAAGCAGGGAGGAGTAGAAACTGAAAGTAGTACACAAGATTCTTTGAGGGGGAGGATGACAATGTAGAATTAATACTGCTGGACTAATTTTAAAATCAATAGCATTTCTGCAAAACAAAACTGAGAAGGTTACCTGCTCACTCTCAGCCACTGTTACAATACTGACTGCTACCAATTTCCTCAGTTCTTCTGCTTTCCCACAGACAACTTTCAGGGTTTATAGTACTTTATTGCTTGCTTGCTTTACCTCACCAATGCTTATTCAGTAACTTCAGAGGTAAGACTTCTTAAAGATACCAAAATGTATGCTCCTGTCCTACCAGAGGGGATTTCCACACATTACCAACAGACAGCTATTACATACACACATCCAGTTGCACACATGACAGCTTTAAGTATAAAATAAGTTTTAATGAGCTGAACCCTATCCAATCCAACTTCTTTTATTATGGATCATTTATTGACTTTAAGAATCTTTGCTTGTGTGCCTTAGATGCAAGTCACACAGAAACTAAAGTAAGTAGAAAGGAATTAAGATAATAACTTAAATGACTGAGGATTTTCTCAGTGCTGTCTACGAAGACAAATAATGCTAATTCACTAGTAAAGTGAATAAAAAGGATGAGTAAGGTAAAGCCTACTCACCAACACAAAATGAGGGCGAAAAAGAGCTGCAGAATTACATCTTTTTCCCTATTAAATCAAATATTTAAGAGCATTGCTTGGTTCACACCTATCATATAAAGATAGGCTTAAAACTAAACCCCAAGTTTTCAGTTGCTCACACAGTTTATATTTAGCTTGTTATTCCCAGAATGTTGGGAATAACAAGCTAAATGACATTTTTATCCTACCACAAGTCTATGATAATTCATAAGCAACCTCAAACCCTTACAAAGGAAGATTTATTTTGCTCTGCCCACCTCCATGACAAATCTGTAGTTTAGCTTTCTTTACACTAAACCCACATATTTGCATGATTTGCTGAGAAAAGGCATATTTAACCAAGCAGCTTTTCTAAAGATTACTCTCACATGTGGTATTTACCAGTATCATACAGCAATCTAGACACAAAGGATATTTTAACTCAAAAAACTGAAAGGCACAGTACACAGTTACAAATGTAATTAACGTGAAAAAGGCAGTAGAAGTATTAGGCTACAAAAAGATTTGTTAGCAGATTCATTTTTATATATATTGATATATATATTTAAAAAACCAAAACCTGTTGAAGCATAATCCTGGCTCAGTGACATAAAAAATAAACTGTAAATTGCAGTAACTGGTGTGCTTTTAAGGCTAACATACAAGTCTGATTTATAATAGAAAATATATATGTTCAACTAATTATGATCACAGGAAAAAAAAGCCAGAAATTTACTTTGCATGGTAACACTAGAGCAATTGTAAACAGGGGCAAAAGGGTTTCAGATCTGTGAGCCACTGGAAGTCCTTCTGCTGAGATCACAGTCACCTGCATCTTCATGTCTTTAATCCTAATATATATTTTTGTTTACTAACACTGAAAAAGGTATAAAATTACTCAGTAATTTGGAGAGAGTAGGTGAAGAACAAAGTGATTATTAATTTTCCAATGCAGAAAGTAATTTTCCTCCTTTATGCGTACTTCATTAGACCACCCTTACTGGCACAGATCAGTTTTATGTACAGCACACTTGATTTGTTAAGAATTACTACAAAAACCAAGAACACATGTTCATGTTTTTGAGTATGTTGCTAGACCAACCTACTACACAGAATGGTTCTCAGCAAATTTATTAGCTTTTAACACATTCATAAATGTGACACTTCATATGACTAAGTATTTTAAGAATTATGGATTTAAGAATAAAACGTATCAATTTAAACAAAAATTTTATAATCCACGTTAAAAAACAGTAAATTAAAAAGTAAAAACATAGCTATAAACGCTTTATATATTGTGTTTTACAAGAACAGAAGGTTTGGGGTTTTTTTTTTATGCCGGGCTCTTTAAGAAGTAAATTAGTAACTTTACCTCTATTTACCACAATGAAAGTGAAAAAATGAACTTACCTTTAACACTTTTTCTGTTCACATCAGCTCCTTTTTCAAGTAAATACTGGGCTATTTCTTTGTGGCCTTTGTAACATGAGATCATCAAGCACGTATGCCCATGACGGTTTGATACTTCCAGGTCTGCTTTGTGCTCCACAAGATACTTGACTATTTCCAGGTGACCATCAAAACAGGCAGCTCTAAGAGGCGTTGAATTTGTCAGCGTCGTATTGTTGACAGACGCACCATGATCCAACAGACACTGAACAACCTTCAAGTGGCCAGCAGCTGATGCTGCCCACAACGGCGGAGCTCCCTCGATGGTCTCACCATCAAAATTCACCGAGCCACCAACCTCTATAGAGGCAGAGCAATGGTCCAACAAGTATTCCACCATGTCGAGGTGACCATAGCGAGCTGCCATCAGAAGTGGTGTGGCACCATTTGTTTTTTCTGACACCAGTTGGGCCACCTCTTCCCTTGTTTTGCTTGCCAGTAGCTTGGAAAGGAGCCGCAGCTTGCCATCACGAGCTGCGTTGAAGACTGCTGTCTTTAGATCCATTTAGCCTATACCTCTCTGCTTCTTGATGGATACACACCTGAATTTTTCAGCCAAGAGTTTATTGGAAGTGCTTAGCCCAAACAGAATGTCCCCAGCTTCTTCTCAGATCGGTTTCATGCAGATAGGAAAACATGGAGACTCCGGACAGGGTCCTGACGAAGCGCAGGCTATGCTTATCACAAATCTGCAAAAGGAGAATTCTCGATGTTTTCACCTCCTACTTCGCAAACAAGCAAGCGCGCTGTATTTTCCTACAGCTACACCCAAACAAGTGGCTGTTGCGGCGCGCCGGTGTCCAGCAGCATTCCGTGGGACCCTGCGGGCCGCGCGGTGGCCCCTGAGGGGAGCTGCGGGAGGAGGGGACAGATCCTACCAGCGCGTTATCCATACCACACACAGCAGGATCTTCTCCCTCATTCCTCCGTCAGCTGCACCCCGACTCGCTCCGGGGCGGATCCCAAGCACAGAGACCCCCAGAGACGCACCTTCAAGGCAGCCCGGCGGGGAAGCGACGGCCGCGCTCCGGCCAAGCCCCGGACGGCGGGGAGAGCCCGAGCCCTCCGCTCGCCTCACGACCGGACCCGCTGCACCCATCCCCCTCCCTCCTTCCCGCACGGCACCAAACCCCCGCGGCCGCCGTGCTCAGAGCCGGCCGCAAAGGCCCGCCAGGCTGCGCGCTACCTTCCCGGGGCGCTCCGGCCCGTCTCCCGCCGCCGCCGCCGCCGCCGCCCTCAGAGGGACGCGCCCGCCGCCGCTGCCCGCGCTCCGTCCGGCGCCTCCATGACAGCCGGGCCCCGCCGCCAGGGCCGGCCCTGCGCAGAGGGCGGGGCGGCCGCGCCGCGGCCAATCAGAGCCACGCCCCGCGCGCCCCGGGGCGGGACTGCGCCGCCGCTCGGGGGCGCCGTGCGGGCGCAGCCGGTCGCTAGGGGGCGCCGGGAGCAGCAGCGCGGGCCGCGGTGTGCGGAGGGTGCTGCCGTCCCTCAGGGTCCCTCGGGGTCCCGCAGGGAACCACAGTGTCCCACAGGACCTCTCAGGGTCCCACAAGGTCCCCACAAGATCCCCACAGGATCTCTCAGGGTCCCACAAAGTCCCCACAGGGTGCCG